>CM051468.1:2631353-3231353 GCA_028015225.1 Carex myosuroides
AGTGGTACTGGGCTTGGGCTCTTTTGGGATCTGTCTAGAAAAAGAAAAAGAATTATGTTGGGCCGAGAACATTAAATTTTATGTTTGGTCAGATTATGTTGTATACACTTTTAGTTATCTATACATAACCAAATAACTAAAATATTAACAATTATCAATACATATTTTTAGTGTATAAATTATGAATTTAAGAAAAACAATTTGATATTATTTAAGTCTTAGTTCCGGTACAATAAAAAAAAATTATGCAAATATATATATATATATATAGAGGAAGGCTACGGTACTTTGCAAAGTAAACAACCCTCTTTACTTCGGGCCACTTTTTCAATTTGCAAAACTCAAACAACCGATCCGAACCGTTCAACATGTTCTAAATATTGAAATGTGCTTGGAGACCAAATTTTACATTTTTTGGAACTTTTTTACTATTTATTAAGCCACTTTGAAAATCGCTGATCCAACGGTGAACAGTAAAAAACAGTAAAATTTTCTGGACCACCGGATCAGACTTTTTCAATGTGGCTTAATAAATAGTAAAAAAGTTCCAAAAAATGTAAAACTTGGTCTCCAAGCACATTTCAATATTTAGAACATGTTGAACGGTTCGGATCGGTTGTTGGAGTTTTGCAAATTGAAAAAGTGGCCCGAAGTAAAGAGGGCTGTTTACTTTGGAAAGCACCGTAGCCTTACTCTATATATATATATATATATATTAAAAGTGGTCAATCTATAAAAGGTCCTAATCATTATTGCTTGGTCCAAGTCAATATTTTTATACAAACTAGTTTGGACCAAAATTATATTTTTAGTCTCTTGGTTATGATCTGGTTTGGACCAAAATTTCATACAAACTAGTTGTATTAGATCCAACATATAAAAAAGAGAGTGCCCATGTGATCCATGACATGATGCCTCTTGGTTAAAGGTCTCTAACATTTCAACTCCAATAAAATACATTGATTAACATATATGTGCATGCATAATAGAGAATAAAAATTCTCAGTTCTGAAATTTTCGTCAAAAAATATTATAAGAAAATATTTATACATGAAATTAATTGAATCTGTATATCTTTTATACGAACCATTGAAAATCAATTTCGTAAAAAAAATTATTGCAACTTATATGAATTTGTGATTGCTCTGATACCAAATGATAGACATAATAAAACATAACGTGTTTTTACAATTAGAACACGTAATCCAGAATCCGTAAATCCAAAATAAAATAGCAAAGGAATTTAAATCTTACAGTTCTGAATTAAATTACAGTTCTGAATTAAATCTTACTGATCTTCAATGGTTTTCCTCAGATCTGATGAAGGAGACCTTCAGCGTTTTCTTTGCTTCTCTCCTTCAAAATGGATGATACTTTTTCAGAATAATATCCCTCAAAATCAGTGCAGAGAGAGACGTTTCCAGAAAAACGTAAAATAACAGAAAATAAAAGGAAGAAATGGAATATATATATATATATATATATATATATATATATATATATATATACTAACCTTAGAAAGATAGAGACGAGAAAATACAAACTTCAAAGATCTCAGATCAACCTTCAATATAACAGAGAGATAGTACTAATTATTTGATCAAAACGACGCTAGAAGGAGAAGGCATTTTATACCATAACTCTACACTTTTCTCACGGATTTATACTTAACAATCGGTGTAGCACTCTAAAAAATCATACACGGCTATTTATAAGATAATCCGTATACAGTTCTTGTCTTTCTACACGGATTTATTATCAAAAATCCGTGTAGCTCTCTAATAAATCATACACGGCCTTTTTTCCAAACAATTCTACACTGATTCTTTAATAAATATCAGTGTATGATTCCAGCAGTTTTTTCGGGCTTTCAGAAAAACCTTTATGGTACACGGTTTTCATATAAAATTGGCAAAACTGTGTACAATGTGCAGTGTAAAATTACCATTTCTGTAGTAGTGTGGAGTGCAGGTACTGTTGTCAACTTCCTATATTGAAAGAGCATTACCTCATGTATTTCATTCCGCAATCATACCTCACATTCTTAACACCGTTTATAAACTCTGAAAAGTTGATGTGAACAACTGTACATGATCTCCATATTAAGTGTTTGCTCACCAATTTTTTTTTTTTGAAATTTATTACTATTTTTTAGATTGGTACAAAATCACTATTTTTTTATGGTCCAAAACCTTTCTATAAAACAACAATTTTGTACCTATCTAAAATAATAACAAAATTTTTCCAAAAAATATAAAATTAAGTCTGCAAGCACATTTTTGGAGATCATGTTCAGCGGATTGGATCACGTTTGGATTTTGTATACGAAGATAAGTATATGAGACACTATTGAAATATGAAGGACACGAGACTTTTAAACTCTACTCATATATATTTAAAACTTTGATATTTTATAACAGACGAAAATGGATTATTGAATTCGTTTTTATGCGAAGAAATTTTGGGTCACTGATGCAAAATAATATAAAAATGTAGTATCCTAATTTATTATACCCAGTGAAAGAAACATTTGAAGAAACGCACCTCTTTTATCAACAGGATTGCGCAAATTGTGTTTATGGGAGGAATTAGTAATACCCTAATATTTTTTATGGGAAGAATTAGTAATACCTCTTTTAACAAAGTCTTTCTCAACATTAATTAATTATTGATGAGCCCTTGAGAAAATGTCATTCAAATCATTCTCTATTCTGAAAAACATTATTACAAGATATGGGAATCTTTTTTCTTTTTGTTTGTTTAGTACATTAAGTCCGCCCGGTATAATGCATTCAACACTACTACAGATATGGCCTTTTCTAACGTCCATTTCACCTCTTCTCTCTCTAGCGTGCTCCACATGGTGGAAAAGGGTATACCCCCTTGTGAAAATGTCAACTAATAATTTTCTATTCTCACCAACATTTTATAATGGGTATCATTTTTTTTGTTTAGATAGCTGTGTACAGTGCATTGACCTCGAAATTAGTTTTTACTTTCCACAAATTTAATGAGAAAGTAACATGCGTCACCTCAAAATTTGTGTATATGATGTATTGGTGCGTGAATCTCGGGTATTCATTTCGACATCAGTATTTCATATTCTACTTTAGAAAATAACATGGGGCTGCACTTCTCCCGACATCCAACGATAAATTATGATCTTAAATATAATTTATACATGAATAAAGTGTTTAGATAGGATTAAATTATGTAAATGTAACACATTTATTCGCTACCCGAATTTCCAGCAATATATTTTTTTTTGAGAATGAATTTCCAGCAATATATTGTATCATTTTTCATGAGATATCACTATCTGAAATTTACGTCTTAATTTTACCATGACCTTAACAATTCTTCTCCTAATCTACCAAATAAACAAAAAAGAAAAATTCTAATTTCTACCAACGATTCAGCTGTGCACATTCTCTTCTCTTGTAAAATTTCGCCCAACAAACCGTCATATCTACATATTATGCCCTTTCGATAAAGCTATAATTTATCCTAAATGTTTCAAGATAAGTCTACCTAACCCGCTAGAAAATTCAGCTTGTTTGCTCTCCAAAATATGCTTCTTCCTGGTTCAAAACAAATGATATCAACATATATAGATAAACACAACAAAGATTGTACACAATAGAACTTCATATAAGAATATTAAAATCTGGAAGACCTTTCTCTACAAAAATTTTATTATGTACAATTGTTATCAATCAATGGATATAATTTTGTGTTGATGCGGACCAATATCATTTCATAATATGTAACACGAGATATTACATATATGTTACAGTTGCTTTGGGGCAAAATAAAATAAAATGATAGTTAGGGCAGCTAAAACGTACGTTGACTTTGAACACTCGATATCCTTATTGCTTTGGTTGATGAAAAGCAATTCATGGCTTCGAACACTCGATAATTTTAAATTTGAATATTCTTGTCCCTAAAATGAGGGTGATCTGTCAAATAACAAATTACATTATGTTCAGTAAGAATCACAGTTTAGGCCAAACCAGAAAACAAAAGGAAAAACAACAAAAATATTTGCATACTCACATTATTCTTGAAGGCTGGTTCAGGTTTGATACTATGAAGGCATGCCGGTACAGACATAGCATAATTAAAGTATGTACCAATCAGCATGCATGTAACACATATCTTTCGAATTGTAAAATGTGCAACATATCAAGGACCAAACTATACATTGTCTAGAGAAGGTGTCGTACAGGAAAAGAAGAGCAACATTGTTAATCATGAAACAATTAAGCCCCCTTCCAACTGAAATTGTAAAATGTGCAAATATGAGTTAATTAACCATGCACCTAAAAAAGATACTAAAAAAGATACATCCTCATTTGCATACCGAAGCCAAATTGGCCTGAAATAAATTTAGTGTTTAGTTATTAACCTGTCAATATTGAGCACCTTACCTTCAAGTCCAGGGTGTTCAATATCAACACAGAAAATCACACGTCATAAAAAAAAACAATCCTTAAACACCAGCTTTCTCTGTGGGACATTGTTTCCTACCTTTCTAATAAAAATCTATTAATTTTCAAAATTGAAATCTAACACAATATTAAAAATGCAACCATGAATTAAGATTAACATAGCGCAGAAATAACAAAAATATTCGTATTAATTTGTTATATATAAGTGTATTATAGTGATATCATATTAAGTGTTGTCAGTATTCAACACAAGAAAGACACAAACAGTAACACAACAGTAGAGAGAAAATTGAACAGTTGTACAAATTTTCATCTCAAGCCTTTCTCCATCAACAATCTAGATAAATAATAAGAAAGCTTAATTTTGTACCTCCAGTAAGAAAAAATCCACCCAACTCTATAAAAATAAGAATCAAGGACATGAAATGAAAATTAACTTTTGCCTTGGGTTTGTATACTGGCTCTATTCATTATGATAATTTGTATATAAATTTTGAAAAGCACAGGATCCGCGTTGTGAGCTCCCATGCACTGATGTGGATATCTTGGAGAAGGACAAAGTCTTCTTCCAGTTTTGTTATTATGCTATTCTCAAATACATTTTAAGATGGGTATCACTTTTTTTAGTGCATTGAGGTCGCCGGGTTTCATGCATGCATTCACCTTGAAATCAGTATTAAATATCCGAGGTGAACATGCATCACCTAAGAAAGTAACATTCATCACCTAATTATAGACAATAAAATCACACTTGTTAGCTTCAAATTAAGCTGGAATGCTGACAGAGCCAGCGTCCGGATGAAAATGTTAACAGTACTAATTTGACTTGATGCAGCATACAAGTTCATTATTTTTTTAGCCTATGCAGCTGAGCTCCATGCAATTTAGTTGGTGACGTGTCACGATTTGATTGTAATGCTGAAAGTTGTTTTCTCTTCTCATTTGCAAGGGAACACAAATTTCTTTTGCATGGGGCTTCAATTATTTTTTTATTAAATATATTAATGTAGTAATTTTTAAATTTATAATATTTATTATATCACAAACAATTTATAAAACTCCATAAATTTATAATATTTATTTCAAAATTTAAATTTAACACAATATAAAAAAATGCAACCATGTGAATTAAGATTAACATAGCGCACAAATAACAAAAACATTCGTACTAATTTGTTTTAACAATAGTTTATTATAATGATATCATATTAAGTGTTGTCACTATTCAACACAAGAAAGATACAAACGGTAACGCAACAGTAGAGGGAAAATTGAATAGTTGTACAAAATTTTAAACTCAAGCCTTTCTCCATCAACAATCTGGATAAAAAGAGACAGCTTTTGTACCTCTACTAAGAACAAATCCACACAATACTATAAAAATAAAAATCAAGTAGATGAAACGATAATAAACTTTACCTTGGGTTTGTATACTGTCTCTATTCATTATGATAATTTGTATATAAATTTTTAAAAGCACATGATCCGCGTTGTGAGCTCCCATGCACATGATGTGGATATCTTGGATAAGGACAAAGTCTTCTTCCAGTATAGTTATTCCTACTTTCAAATAAATTTTAAGATGGGTATCAATTTTTTTTAGTACATTAAGGTCGCCGGGTTTCATGCTTTCACCTTGAAATCAGTATTAAATATTTGTGATGAACATGCATCACCTAAGAAAGTAACATGCAGCTGCCCCCTTCTCTCAACACATCTAAAGATAAACTAATCAAATTTGAAAAGTAATATACATTTCAATTATGTGTTTAGAAATGATTAAAAAAATTAAAATTTAATATATATAGTTTCTCTAAATAATGATATATTAAATTCTAAATTTTATCTCTTTCATTTACATTTACGTTACTTGATTTTTATCATTATCCACTAGCCCATCCGCAAATCTCAGTATTCTGCCAAATTTTATCATTGAAGCCTACCAACATAGATGTCACATCCTACGGCCATCATATTGTACACTCTCTATGATTTTCTGAAAGCTATAATTTAATTAAATTGTCACGAAAATGCCACTGGGCCAGAGATCGCGACAAGAGTGGCACCCTCGCATCTATCCTTCGTCCCATCAACCTACATCGCAAACAAAAATAACAAACAGAAACAACACAGAGTTAGCTACAAAACTCGGTAACCGGTTATTTAACGACGCACTTCTCTATAATTGGCTTATTTAAACAACCATTCAAACAGACTGGATTAATCTACACTACACATATTCATATCAAATTATGCATGCATATTTAACGATGATAGCACCTGGGTCTAGATTATCAGTAAAACAAGTCACATAGTATTCACATCATTTCATTTCACACAATCATATCATTTCACACATTCTGAGAACACACAATCTCATCATTTCACAATCAAGTTCGGGCCTCAGACCCGCTATCCAATTAAATATGCCTTCATAATCCAATACCCAATTCAAAATCCAATTTTACCACACAAATCAAAAACACAGATTATAGAGAACTCTGATTACCTGATAGTGATCAATTTCAAAATCCAATTCAAGTTGCAACAACGATTCAGAATCAACACGACGTAGTCTGAATTCCAATCAGACATATAATCAAACAATAATCAATAACCAAAACTTTTTATCAAAAATATATTGTTTTTCTCTCTCTTTCAATCTCTATTTCTGTTTTTTTTTTCTTCGATTTTATTTGGTCCCTTTTTTTTTTAATGAATCAATTAAAGTGAGAGGGGTGATATTTATACAAAGGGGTGGGAACATGCACACGGCCGCGTGGCACCCATGCCACGTTGGCTTTTTACTTTCTTTATTTTTGAAGTTTAGAAATTTACATTTGAAATTTTAACTTTTGCAATATTACAAATAAGTCTAAAACAAATATTCAATATTTATAAAAATTACCGGGTGTTACAATTAATCAACTGTATCAATGCCTTTTTTGAGGTCTGACACGGTCTCCTTATAGGAACCGTGTTTGTAACTTATTTATAGACACTTTTATATACGATGCGCATAGACACGGTTGCAGAACCGTATGTCATTAGTGAAAATTTGGCACATCAATTGAAAGTAATTATAGAAAAATGTATTTACCCAAATCATTTTCAGTAGCAGTGAAGAGTACGCACCTGTCGATCTGTTAATGCGAATGCTACGGGATAAGGAGATTAATTTCAGTAGTAGGGAAGTTTCTCAACGCTATTGTTATTAATTAGCAGAAAATATCTTTTTATATTATTGCCACTTCTGTTCAAAGGAAATGCTACAGGGCACATGATCCACATTGTGCACTTCCACCAAACTGAGTATTAAATATTGTGTTTTCCATCGGCTTCACCACTTCTCTCGGCATCTAATTAACGATAAACTAATTCAATTAATCTTAAATCTAATGTACGCATAAATTTTTGTGTCTAGAAAGAATTAAAATTCAAAAAAAAAAATTTAATGCTCCCAAAAAAAAAAAAAATAACCGTACATGACCATATATAGTTATTTGTAGGTAATGATACCACTAACAGATTAAATTTTAACTAATACGAATTTGAGCTTTATTTTAATTCATGTGTTTTGCTAAGTTCAGACTTTAAAAATATAATTAGTTGCCTATTTTCTATTTTGAATCTAGTCCGTTTCATTATTGAAATAAGATATTATTTGTAAATTCGGCATTAATTTTTTTACCTTTTTATAGAAACTAATTATGCATATGTTTTGTGCACAGAGATAAGAATCCGGTCCTTACAACAAGATAGATAGATCCATCCACAAATGTTTTGTAGTAAATTAAAATTAATTACTAAAAAAAATTGCAGTCACTTGATGGATGATCAATGGTATAAAAATTGAAATAAATAGACAATCTACAATTATGGAGGACATTTCGTTTTAAACAACCATTGAATTGGTTGTCGATGTTATCCGAACAATTTAATTATCAATAAAACATATTTGCTTTTAATTATTGTAATATTTTCTTGAATATTTAGACTCCACAACTTACAAAATAATTGTTAAAATTTAATGACATATGGTATGAACCGATACCATATATATGTAATTGTAATGTTATTTAAATTCTCTATACATTATTGAAATATTTATATTGTGTGAGGGATTAAAATGTACAATCAAAATCGTTTTTATGGGATAAATTTTGTGACAGTCCAAATTAAATAATATCAAAAAATATATATAGCAGCTCTTTTGTCAACGGGTTACAGGATCATTACATGTGAAGCATGAAGCACGAGTTGGAGAGAGATAAAGAAATATTAATTTCAGTCTGCACATAACTTAGTATATTATATATAAATTAATTTCTTTGTTTCTCAACGCTCTTATTATATTGATGCCTCTACTCTGGACATGGGACCCTTCAGGAAATGTTTTGTTTAACCAGGAATGGATGTCCTTTGGCTCACAGGAGGGCCGGGATGTGTCTTCTGGTGGTACTGAGGTATGGGTCCGTCAAATGTAGGAGAATTTTTCATTAACTTCTATTTTGATAAAATTGAATCATAGTTGGATTTACATTACCTTTCAGAAGCTCAAAAGAAAAAAAAACATTACAAGAGTTATTAAACCTGAAAGGAACAAAAAAAACAAGTATAACATTGTTCAAGTAAAGAGCAGGGTCAACTCTAGCATTATACATGTATTTGTGTATATGCTCCAACGACATGGATACTAAAATGAACAGAAAGGACATTGCACTATGTTAATAAAAATGCACAAAAGAACTTGGCCAAACTACCAAACCAAATGATTTTGCGAAATATATCATTACAAATGTGAAATTACCAATCTTGATCGGAGCAAGGGGTGGGTAGATCTGGCCGTCGGAGTGCAGTGATGAGTAGATCCGACCATTGGAGCGCGGCGGCTATCAGACGGAATTGGATCCGGTCGTGGAGAGAAATGGAGAATGAGGTATTATGGTGTTTAAGAGTGTAAATAAGTAGGATTAGATGATGAGAGTAGTTTAAATTAATTAATGAGAATAAAAGAGTTTAGATCTAGTAATTAGAGTCATTTGACTCGATGTAAATACGTTTTTTATCAATGAAATTGTTAGTTGGCATTTAAAGCCACTAGCCTTCAAAAAAAGAAATTAAAGCGTATACAATAGTTTATTCAGGAATACGGTCCAGTTATCTGTAGGAAACAACATTTTCAAAAACAATACTATACAACAATTCCTGTAAAACTTTGGACATATTGGTTATTTTATCATCAATGTTTGCAAAAACACAGTACTATAAGTTATGGGAATATTAAATAGTCAACGGCTCTATAAATTGCTAGTTGTAATCCATCTTTGTAAGGATTTGATTATGTAAGGCATACCGTGAGCAATTATTGCTTAAACAATTCAACCAGACAGCCTGGCTAGTTGTCTTGCAACCAAATGATAAATGTTACAATTTAAATCATTGAAATGTTTCATTTTGCAAAATACAAATCCAAAATCTCAAATACTTTCACAAAGATTCATGTCAAAACCAAAACAAAATATACTGAAGTCATGCCAAAATTAAATACTCAACCATATTACCAGTTAAATACTTAATTAGTCACGCCTCGAAACTTGTCTCCGTCGAGTACTTAATTGCTTCAAATGAAATATCGACATTTCTTTTAAGCTAAAAAAAAAAGTTATACACAATCAAGTCTAGTAAATATGCGACTGGAATTAGGTGAATATAATCTGATTTATCTCCCTTCTGAAACTCCAAAATAAAACATATATATATATAGTAAAAAAATTCTAAAAAATGTAAAATTTGGTTTGCAAGTAGAACATGACAAATAACTAGTAGAAAATGAAATACAACTAGAAGAAGATGAAATACAACCTGTAGTAGACGAAAGACAACGAGTATAACATGAAAAGACTACTACAAGAAGATGAAATACATGTAGATGATAAAAGCCAACTAGTATAATAAGAAAGAAAAACAGTACAAGTAAAAGAAGATGATATACAACTAGAAGAATATGAAGTACAACTAGAAGATGGTGAAATACAACTAGAATAATATGAAATACAACTAGAAGAAGATGAAATACAACATGTAGTAGACGAAAGACAACCTGTAGAACATGAAATACAATTAGTTCAAAATATAATACAACTAGAAGAAGATGAAATGCAACCTGTAGTAGACGATAAAAGCCAACCAGTAGAACAAGAAAGACAAACAGTACAAGGTGAAAGACTACTAGAAGAAGATGAAATACAACTAGAAGAATATGAAGTACAACTAGAAAACGATGAAATACAACTAGAAGAAGATGAAAGACAACCAGTAGAACATGAAAGACAACTAGTTGAAAATGAAATACAACTAGAAAAGATGAAATACAACCTGTAGTAGACAAAAGACAACCAGTAGAATATTAAAGACAATTAGTTGAAAATGAAATACAACTAGAAGAAGATGAAATACAACCTGTAGTAGACGTTTAAAGCCAACTAGTAGTACAAGAAAGAGAACTAGCACAAGGTGAAAGACAATTAGCAGAAGATTAAATACAACTAGAATAATGTGAAATACAACTAGAATATTATGAAATACAACTAGAATAAGATGAAATACAACCTGTAGTAGACGAAAGACAACCAATAGAACATGAAAGACAACTAGTTGAAATTGAAATACAACTAGAAGAAGATGAAATACAACCTGTAGTAGACAAAACAACAAGTATAACATGAAAGACAATTAGAAGAAGATGAAATACAACATTTAGTAGACGACAATAGCCAACTAATAGAACAAGAAAGACAAACAGTACAAGGTGAAAGACTACTAGAACAAGATGAAATACAACTAGAAGAATATGAAGTACAACTAGAAGAAGATGAAATACAACTAGAATAATACGAAATACATCTAGAAGAACATGAAATACAACCTGTAGTAGGCGAAAGACAATCTGTAGAACATGAAAGACAACTAGTTGATAAGGAAATAACAACCAGAAAAAGATAAAATACAACCTGTAGTAGACGAAAACATGATCAGAGTCAAAATAATGATGATTTACGTAGGATTTTGGCTTAGGTTTTGCATACTTTCTCACACTTATGTTTAATTAATTTGAGAAAAAGGCTACTGTCACCCTTCTTTATGTTTTATTACAGAAAACAGGTTTTGGGACTATTTTACACCAAATGGAGCTAGAATCGGGTCAATCGGATCAGCGATGCTCATCGACTAAGTCCCTGTTACGGCCAGTATTGACTAATACGGACCAGGCCTAGCACAGACCAGAAGATAGCGCTGGAAGTATTAAACCCTAACTGCCAAGGTCCTAATAAGGACCGTATTGCCTAATACGGTCCGTATCCGAAGGCGACTCTTGGGGAATAACTGCCGACAGCTGTTTCCAGATCAGTTTCTTAGCCCCTACTCAACCTTCAGACGTCCCTCCACTCCTATATAAGGCCCCTGGGAAGAAGGATTAGTTATCTTTGTAATTAGGGTTAGATTTGATTAAAGTGAGAAGAGAGGAGTGCTTGTAACAATGCCGTTCCGCAGCTAAGTTCATTTTCTTAGGGCTAGGCAGTAAACCTTGTTACTCTTGATGTTTTGATATATATATTTCTGTTGATTATGGTTTCTTGTTGTTGTACTAAAATGCTTTTGTGATTTACTATCTCTTCATCTAATTTCAATGATCTAGTTTGAGTCCGTTAGGGTAGTGACAGTACTTTAATGGTAAGAGAAACTATTTGTATGAATTAGCCTCGTTGAGATTTATTAGGCTTATGTGAAGAAAACCTTAGCGGGGAAACCATAAACCAGACCAACAAAACGCGTACCAAATTCCATCACTTGCGTAAAGTAAATCGAAGTGATCTGTGTAGTAATTTGGGGTATTTGAGAGATCAGACATTTGCGTAAAGTAAATCGCAGTGTCCTATGTAGAATCTCGGTGAAAGATCTGTCATTCTTGCGTAACATAAATCACAGTGACCTATTTGGTGTCCTTCATTAAAACAACAACAGGAAATCAGACGCAACAGGAATATATTGTCAAGGCAGATTGAGTGGCAATGGTGTGCCGAAACCCTAGGAATTCTCATCTCTATCTTTATTTTAATTACTTTTAAATTGCTTCCTAATTTACATTGATCAAAACAACATCTCTCAATTTTCAGATTTCGTCTAGCCTTTCGAAAGATTGTGATTCGATCGCTCAAAGCATTGAACCAATATTCCCTGTGGATCGACCTCGAACATACTACACGATAGGATTGTGCGCTTGCAGTCCGAACCGATAGCATTTCCGAGTTTATAAATATTAAAAGAAACATTGCTCTCTTTTGAGTGATCAAGCTTTTTGGCGCCGTTGCCGGGGAATAACGGTTCATTGTGAAAGGCCTCGCAAGATGTCCTTGCTTTGACCATTGAATCCAATTAATTAGAAACGCCTAGATTTCTTTTTATTTTCTACATTTTTATTTTTCTTTTATTTTCAATTTCGTTTTTATTTTCTTTTCTTTTTATTTTCAGTTTTTAGTTTAATTTTCAGATTTTCTTTTCTTTTTAGGACACTGCACGCTGGCCGAATCATCCGTACGAAGATTCGAGAGGATTGCTAGTAGGAGAGGGCAATTCGCTTCCACATCACCGATAAGAACCAATCATAGTTCTTCATCAAGTAATTCTGAAAGCGAAGAAGACTCAGATTCGATCAACATGAATATCCCACCGAACGAACCAATCAACAATGGAAGACAAGACAATGGTGATCATGGAGTTCACGATGCAGCAAGACCTAAACTTCTACGAGATTATTGCGTACCGCACGCGAATGATCCTAATTCTAATATAAACCTGCCAACTGTTACAAACCGTAATTTTGAGATCAAGCCTGCTCTCATAAATATGGTTTCGCAACAGCAATTTGGAGGATTTCCACATGAAGACCCACATCTTCATTTGTCAATTTTCCTAGGGATATACGAGACGATAAAGATCAACGGAGTTACCGATGAAGCAATCAGGCTAAGGCTATTTCAATTCTCATTAAAAGATAAAGCAAGAGCATGGTTGTTTTCCTTACCGGCCAATTCCATTCAAACTTGGGACCAATTGTTTAATGTGTTTATTGCAAAATATTTTCCACCATCCAAAACTTCAAGGTTTAGGAATGCAATTACTAATTTTGAACAAAGGGATGGTGAAACATTGTGTGAAGCATGGGATAGATATAAGGATATGTTAAGGTGTTGTCCACATCATGGTCTGGAAAGATGGCTGATTGTCCAAACTTTTTATAATGGTCTAAACCCTACCGATAGGTTGTCTATTGATGCTTCCGCAGGAGGAGCAATCATGAACAAGGAACCTGATGAGGCTTACAACCTAATTGAAGATATTGCAATCAACCAACACTACTGGATCCCTGAGCGAAAGAAGCCAACTCCAACACCTGGCATGGACCAAGTAGATGATATATCTATGCTAAGCGCAAAGATTGATGCTTTGCAAATGGCACTCAACAAACAAACCAAGCAGCGAACGGTAGCAGCAGTCAATGCCGCAACAGCATGTGGCTATTGTGGAGGAGCGCATGAGATGACCGAATGTGTGAATGTGACGAAAACTGAGGAAGAGATAGAGCAAGCAAATGCAATCGATAACAGCTTTCGACCTCAGCCCGCCTACAATACATACCATCCGAACAACCGAAACTATCCAAATCTCTCATACGCAAACAATCAAAGGCCTGCTGCACCCCAACAGAACTACCAACCACAGCCCAATTATCAACCGAGATACAACAATCCTCAACCGAATTATCAACCAAGGCAATACAATCAACCACAGCAACCTAACATCACATCTTTAATGGAGAGATTCCTAGAGAAGCAAGATAAGGCTAACGCCGAAATCGCACAAAAAATCGAATCTTTAACGAACCGCAACAAAGACTTAGAAGACAATGTCTCTAAGATGGCAAAAGAACTCTCGAGTATTACACGCGGAAAAGGCAAATTTCCAGGCCAACCGGAAGAAAACCCGAGAGAGACTTGCAAATGCATAACATTAAGGAGCGGTACAGCTTATAAGGGACCTCCCATGCCCGATCAAACTTCCGATGAGATGCATGCAGAGCCATCGCATTCCGAAAATTACGAGCCGCAACCACCAGAGCCGCCCGTATTTGAACTACAGACGGACCCTATTGAGGAGCAGAATGACACCGTAGGTTGAGACGAGCGACAACCCGAAGGACAACCAGTAGAACAAGTAGAACAACTACAAGAAGATGAAATGCAACATGTAATAGACGAAGGACAACCAGTAGAACATGACAAACAACTAGTAGAAAATGAAATACAACTAGAAGAAGATGATATACAACCTGTAGTAGACGAAAGACAACGAGTAGAACATCAAAGACAACCTTTACAAGGTGAAAATCTACTAGAAGAAGATAAGATACATCTAGAAGAATATGACAACTAGAAGATTGATGAAATACAACTTGTAGTAGACAAAAGGTAACCAGTAGAACTTGAAAACCCCAACCAGTAGAAAATAAAATACAACTAGAAGAAGATGAAATACAACCTGTAGTAGACAAAACAACAAGTAGAACATAAAAGACAACAAGAAGAAAATGAAATACAACATGTAGTAAATGATAAAAGTCAACATGTAGAACAAGAAAAACAAACAGTACAAGGTGAAAGACTACTACAAGGAGATGAAATACAACTAGAAGAATATGAAGTACAGCTAGAAGATGATGAAATACAACTAGAATAATATGAAATACATCTAGAAGAAGACAAAATACAACTTATAGTAGACGAAAGACAACAAGTAGAATATGAAAGACAACTAGTTGAAAATGAAATACAAATAGAAGAAGATGAAATACAACCTGTAGTAGACGTTAATAGCCAACTAGTAGTACAAGAAAGAGAACTAGCACAAGGTGAAGACAATTAGAAGAAGATGAAATACACCTAGAATAATGTGAAATACAACTAGAATAATATGAAATACAACTAGAAGAATATAAAATACAACCTGTAGTAGACGAAAGACAACCAATAGAACATGAAAGGTAACTATTTGAAAATGAATACAACTTGAATATGATGAAATACATCCTGTAGTAGACGAAAGACAATGAGTAGAACATGAAAGATAACCATTACAAGGTGAAAAACTACTAGAAGACGATGAGATACAACTAGATGAATATGACAACTAGATGATTGATGAAATACAACTTGTAGTAGACGAAAGATAACAGTAGAACATGAAAACCCCAACCAGTAGAAAATAAAATACAACTAGAAGAAGATGAAATACAACCTGTAGTAGATGAAACAACAAGTAGAACATGAAAGACAACTCGAAGAAAATGAAATACAACATGTAGTAGATGAGAAAAGCCAATTAGAAGAAGAAAACCAAACAGTACAAGGTGAAAGACTACCAGAAGAAGATGAAATACAACTAGAAGAATCTGAAGTACAACTAGAAGATGATGAATAATATGAAATACAACTAGAAGAAGATGAAATACAACCTGTGGTAGACGAAGACAACCAGTAGAATATGAAAGACAAACTAGTTGAAAATAAAATACAACTAGAAGAAAATGGAATACAACATTTAGTAGACAATAATAACCAACTACTAGAACAAGAAAAACAAACAGTACAAGGTGAAAGACTACTGGAACAAGATGAAATACAACTAGAAGAATATGAAGTACAACTAGAAGATGATGAAATATAACTAGAATAATATGAAATACAGCTAGAAGAACAAGAAATACAACCTGTAGAACATGAAAGACAACTAGTTGATAATGAAATACAACTAGAAAAAGATAAAATACAACCTGTAGTAGACGAAAACAACAAGTAGAAAATGAAAGACAACCAGAAGAAGATGAAATACAACATGTAGTAGGTGATAAAAGCCAACTAGTAGAACAAGAAAGACAACCAGCACAATGTGAAAGACAACTAGGAGAAGATGAAATACAAGCCGTACTAGACGAAAGACAACCAGTGGAACATGAAAGACAACTAGTTGAAAATGAAATACAACTAGAAGAAGATGAAATAAAACCCGTAGTAGACGAAAACAACAAGTAGAACATGAAAGACAACAAGAATAAGATGTAATACAATATGTAGTAGACGATAAAAGCCAACTAGTAGTACAAGAAAGACAACCAGCACAAGATGAATGACAACTAGGAGAAGATGAAATACAACAAGAATAATATAAAATACAACTAGATGATGATGAAATACAACCTGTAGTAGACGTTAATAGTGAACTAGTAGTACAAAAAAGAGAACTAGCACAAGGTGAAAGACAATTAGGAAAAGATGAAATACAACTAGAATAATGTGAAATATCACTAGAATAATATGAAATACAACAAGAAGATGAAATGCAACCTGTAGTAGACGGAAGACAACCAGTAAAACATGACACATAACTAGTAGAAAATGAAATACAATTAGAAGAAGATGAAATGCAACCTATAGTAGACGAAAGACAACGAGTAGAACATGAAAGACAACCATTACAAGGTGAAAAACTACTAGAAGAAGATGAGATACAACTAGATGAATATGACAACTAGAAGATTGATGAAATACAACGTGTAGTAAATGAAAGATAACTAGTAGAACATGAAAACCCCAACCAGTAGAAAATAAAATACAACTAGAAGAAGATGAAATACAACCTGTAGTAGACGAAACAACAAGTATAACATGAAAGACAACTAGAAAAAAATGAAATACAACATGTAGTAGATGAGAAAAGTCAACTAGTAGAACAAGAAAAACAAACAGTACAAGGTGAAAGACTACTAGAAGAAGATGAAATACAACTAGAAAAATATGAAGTACAACTAGAAGATGATGAAATACAACTAGAATAATATGAAATACAACTAGAAGAAGATGAAATACAACCTGTAGTAGACGAAAGACAAGCAGTAGAATATGAAAGACAACTAGTTGAAAATGAAATACAACTAGAAGAAGATGAAATACAACCTGTAGTAGACGTTAATAGCCAACTAGTATACAAGAAAGAGAACTAGCACAAGGTGAAAGACAATTAGAAGAAGATGAAAGAATAATGTGAAATATAACTAGAATAATATGAAATACAACTAGAAGAAGATGAAATACAACCTGTAGTAGACGAAAGACAACCAATAGAAAATGAAAGACAACTAGTTGAAAATTAAATACAACTACTAGAAGATGAAATACAACTTGTAGTAGACAAAAACAAGTATAACATGAAAGACAACTAGAAGAAGATGAAATACAACATTTAGTATAAGATAATAGCCAACTAGTAGAACAAGAAAGACAAACAGTAGAAGGTGAAAGACTACTAGAATAAATGAAATACAACTAGAATAGTATGAAGTACAACTAGAAGATGATGAAATACAAGTAGAATAATATGAAATACAGCTAGAAGAACATGAAATACAACCTGTAGTAGGCGAAAGACAACCTGTAGAACATGAAAGACAACTAGGTGATAATGAAATACAACTAGAAAAAGATAAAATACAACCTGTAGTAGACGAAAACAACAAGTAGAAAATGAAAGACAACTAGAAGAAGATGAAATACAACATGTAGTAGATGATGAAAGCCAAGTAGTAGAACAAGAAAGGCAACCAGTACAATGTGAAAGACCACTACAAGAAATTAAAATACAACAAAAAGAATATGAAATACAACTAGAATTTGATGAAATAGAACCCGTACTAGATGAAAGACAACCAGTGGAATATGAAAGACAACCAGTCGAAAATGAAATACAAATAGAAGAAAATGAAATCCAACCTGTAGTAGACGAAACAACAATTTGAACATGAAAACAACTCGAAGATGATGAAATATAACATGTAGTAGACAATAAAAGCCAACTAGTAGAACAAGAAAGACATCCAGTACATGGTGAAAGACTACTAGAAGAAAATGAAATACAACAAAAAGAATATGAAGTACAACTAGAATATGATGAAATACAAGCCGTAGTAGATGAATGACAACAAGTAGAACATTTTTTGCAATATGAGATTGAATGCCATCACTCTGATTTGTATTTTACTTTTTATTGGTGCTGTTGGTAAATCCGCACAGATAGGATTGCATACTTGGTTACCCGATGCAATGGAGGGTCCCACTGTATCTGCTTTGATTCATGCAGCTACTATGGTCACAGCTGGCGTTTTCATGATAGCAAGGTGCTCCCCTTTATTTGAATACTCACCTACGGCTTTGATTGTTATTACTTTTGCAGGAGCTATGATGTCATTCCTTGCGGCAACCACTGGAATCTTACAGAATGATCTCAAGAGGGTCATAGCTTATTCAACCTGCAGTCAATTAGGCTATATGATCTTTGCTTGCGGCATCTCTAACTATTCGGTTAGTGTCTTTCACTTAATGAATCACGCCTTTTTCAAAGCTTTACTCTTCCTCAGTGCTGGTTCGGTCATTCATGCCATGTCGGATGAGCAAGATATGCGCAAGATGGGGGGGGCTTGTTTCCTCCTTGCCTTTGACTTATGCCATGATGCTCATAGGAAGCTTAGCTCTTATTGGATTTCCTTTTCTTACTGGATTTTATTCAAAAGATGTGATCTTAGAGCTCGCTTACACTAAGTATACCATCAGTGGGAACTTTGCTTTCTGGTTGGGAAGTGTTTCTGTCCTTTTCACTTCGTATTACTCTTTTCACTTCGTATTACTATTTTCGTTTACTCTTTTTAACATTTTTAGTACCAACTAATTCATTCGGGCGAGACAGATTACGATGTCATGATGCGCCCATTCCTATGGCCATTCCTTCAATTCTTTTGGCTATCGGGAGTCTCTTTGTAGAATACTTGGCCAAAGTGTGACCCGTTAGCCCATAAGTCAGCAGTACTGTGACGAAGCGGCTCTTGCTCACTCGATACGATCGTACGAGGTCACAATTCACCCAACACGATTAGATGGGGTGAACAAGAATTGGGGATCGGATGCGGGCGAAATTCCCGCCAATGGTTGAGATGTGAAGTCGACTCCCTCCCCCTTTGTGGGGGTAAGGACCCCTACGAGTGAGCAGAAAAGGGAGGAGGAAAGCGGCCCTGGTGAACCGTCATAATAAGTGAACAAGTGTAAGCTTTGCTGCCCGACAGTATGGAGTACTGACCACACCGAGGGACAGGCCCTTAAGCGAAGGACAGGAACGAGCGGATTCAATGTGTTCCAATTTCTGGCCTTGCACCGAACATCTAACGGACCATGGACTAAACGGTCACTGCCTGAAAGAAAGGACTATGTCCAGGGGACCGCCGCCCCCCACAAGGTACATCTCGCGCCTATGGGCCGCTATAACTATCCAAGAAGACACTCGAAAAAGGAAGGATAAAAAAAACCTACCCGGTGGACTGCCGAGCTACAAGTCCATAGACACAGGAAGGGGATTCTCCAAAAAGCCGACGGTCATGGGTGGCCAACCAATAGGACCCACTTGGAGACGTCGGGATCTCAGCAGGAAATGCGAAGGTTGCTTAAAGCTGGTCAATAGGCCCATATAGAATAAAAAAGTGAAGTTCTTATCTGAGTAGGCTCAACATAGGGAATACCCTAACCCTGGGACCCGGGGCATGGACATCCCATACCGGTCGACGTTCTAGCAAAGTTTGTCCGTCGACAGCTTCATCTTTTCTTTTGACCTGGTTGAACAACGGATCTAAAATATTAGGTAGGGCAAAAAAGGAATCCGCGTCGGATCACAGCTAGACAAATAGAAGCAGGGCGAAGAGCAATGACACGAGAGGTGGGTCTGGTGGTCTCGTAGAGTTTCTAAAAGACCAGCGTCCTTACCCGCCCGATGCATGGTATGTCTAGAGTGAAATATCTATTATAGCCGTCCTTGCTAGCTGCTTAGGGGTATGAACTCTTCCCTATAAACTGCCTGCCTCATAAAATCGCCTAGATGTAGATGTGCTTCGGTGACAAGGAGCTTTTGAGTCAGAAAGAAGTTTCTAGTTTGAGAGTGGGGTTTTTTTATAGATATGTCTTTCTGAGTAAAAGAGGTATGGAGCTGGGTCTGATTGAGCATACATACATATGAGAATAAAATGGGTATTACGTTGGGTCTATAAACAAAGAATCCAATCTTCCTCCGTCAACTGGTAGCAGGTCATTCATTGAATTAGCTAGGTATATTTCTTTGGCATCAAGTTAATATATAAACTCCGCTATTAAATCAATCTACTACGAGCCTACTAGGTAATGCTTCTTACACTCTATAGGTCGGGCATAGCATCTCACAGAGAAAAGAGAAGTGTGCATAGATTACTTATTTCATTTTCGAATTTAGGGTTGGTCCGTATTTCCTATAGGATTCGTACATATTTAAGATTATTGGAGATAAGGAAGATTCTGAGGCTAGAGATAGGGTTTGTGCCTGTGTTAGATAGAGCATCTGCTGATCCTCATACCTTTACCAATCTTGCCTAATTTGAAGTTTTGACTATAGCTGCAACTTTGACTGATCTGTGAATTTCATTATTGTCCTCTTCCCTTTAGTTTAAGACGAAAAAGTTAGTAGTCCCTGAGTATGGGCAAAACTGGAACATGTGGGTTGACTTTGTAAGAGCTGGGTCGATCAAAATGCCCATTTTCACTACTAAAGATAAGAATGAATGACATAGACAGACGATAATCGATTCGAATAACAGATGCAATAGATAGCCGCTAATATTTCAACGAAAAAAAAGAACATATAACCGAATAGAACCCGCTCGCTACCCCACCACTTACTTTTCAGGTTCGATTCCATTATATATATATAATAGATTCTCTCTGCCACAAGGCTAATGACATTAGAAAGGGGAAACCTGGGGCGGGCCCGGCCCACAAGTTGCCTAGAACCGACCCGACAGCACTGAGAGCAAGCCTACACCCAAACCTCGAAGACAAGAAGACGACATAACTAGATGAGCCTAGCTAGAGATAGACCATCGAGATTCTATAAAAAAACCATCGAAACTCATTTTCATTCCCATCTTCGGGTACTTTTCGATACAGTATCCCCACCAATATAAGATCCACCAGTAAGAAGTCTACAGGCTCGGCAGAGAGAGCAAGAGGCAATTACGAATTCTTTGCTCGATACAACATGTGTTCAGCATACGACAATTTGAAAGTGAATAACCAACATTAGGAAATGTATGGCGCGGACAATCGTTTCGAATAGGCTCGCGTAAGGATTCCGCTCGCTGGGTGTCAAGAATTCCACAACCAAACCTACGACGGAACCATCAACCTAAAATACACAAATGCTCGGCTGCAGCAAATCGATTCTTTTTTGAAGGAAGTGAATCTGGTATTGTGCGTCTAGGAACTTACCCATATATAAGCCTCCTCCTATTTGAAACCTTGTTTTTTATTTAGTATTCAGTTCAAAAAACTTTCTTCCTATTTTGCTAATTCAATGCAAGAGAGCAAAGAAAAGGTATGCTCAGACCGGTCATCTCCTGTCTAAACCGATATTGGTATGCTTAGACCCATATTGCAATCTCTTGGCTGGTCATATTGTTATAAATAATTGGATTTGGGAATTTATCTTTGAGCGGCACAGTAATTCTGTTTCTAGTAAATACTATGGATATACATCCTCATGGGTTTATAAAGCCATGCAAGGAGCTTTACATTCATTTTATGGGTTTTTTACTCCATATATCTGCCTGCATCAATTCTTGATTTTTAGGGCTCCACGTTCTTTTTATATAAATAGAATATCACTTATTTACTGGTTGTAGCCATTGTCATTGCTAGCCTGTACCAACAAACTATATTGTGATACTTTCTCCCGGTAGGGAGTCGACACATGCATTTACCACTTCTTTTTATAACTGAACTCATTGTCGGAATCAATTGAAATTAGAATATTTTGAGGATCCCTTGCTTCTCCCTTCCTAATTGAGCTTTGGGCCTACCCCTTCTGTTTTTACTTTGCCCCTCTCGACTCGATTTAATTAATATCTCCCCGCTTCGCGCCTTTTCCAGTATCCTAAGATCGATCTCTTGACTAAGTCATTTCAAACGTCGCACTGAGAACAAGGGACTGATCCCGTTGATTATATAACTAGGAGGTGAACGATCAGAGATGTCCCATAATCACCACGATGAAGCTGGTAGGCCCAAGGAGCTCGCCTTGATATGACATCTAATTTTTTGATGTCGGTCTTGCTTGCCGGTAACCACATTGATGAACTTGAAATAAGGTTTGAAATACATTGTATACTCTTTCTATTTATGTTTGGAACAGAAAGAACACAGATGAAATTCGTACTTCACACCCGCTCTAACTTTACTCTTCAAACCTACCACTCTAGTTGCTTGGTATAAAAAGTATGGTATTTCTTTTAGGGACCTTAGAAGTCAATGCGGACCCAAGTAAATGCCTTGCTTTCAATCTAGAGTTCCCTGATGCATAGAAAAACCTTCCGAATCCAGCGCCTAAGCCAGTTGACTTGGGACCCATTCCGGGGATCCAGTTTCATAGCCATAGCTTTATCCTGTGCACCCTACTGCATACCTTCCAGTGGTCATAGAGCCGGGTTGAGGAAGCTAAACTCCGCAAGCATAAGAGAAATAAGTGGTAGCCCCTCGCTCCTTCATGAAGAAAGTTCATCCGAGCAAGATGCACTCTTTCTAGGGCTCAGTGGGTATCAGTCAGAACAGGGCAACCCTACTAAATTCGGATAGGAGTAGTCCACCTATAAAGAAGCTATGCCATACCTAAGAGCCTAGTGAAAGACTCATGTTGCTACTATAATCAATGAGGATCATTGAACTAGTTTAGCAGTGGCAACCGTTTTTAGGGGTTGGAATTTTTAGCTTCAAATAGGCAGGAAGCCCAATAATAGAAAATACAAAGGAATGCCGTCTTTAATGCTAGAGTGTTATAGTCAAGTGGGACTAGTTTTCATTGGCGCCGGTGGTAAACCGATTAGTATCTTTAGAGTGTACTACATACTAAGTAGGGGAAGGAGTCACTGTTGGTGATCAAGCTCATCAAGCTTTTGATTCCCAAAAAAATATCTAAAATCTGAGGGGTACTTTGGCTCATCAAGCTTTTCATTCCTTAGTATGTCTAAAGGATGACTATAAGTGGGGGGTACTTTCGTGTAGTCAATGAATGTAGTCAAGCCCAAGGCTTACCATTCAAAAAGCAGGTTCTTTTTTTTCCATTTACGTAATCCACTGGAACCATGATGGATTTTAGACTTTTTATACCTTTCCACTCTCGAAGTCACCAGATCGAGGGGGCTTTTTGAGCCAACCAGTCAGTCTTCTGCTTCTTCCTGTTCCCTTTCCCGGCTGAGTGTAACCCTTGCAAGGAAGGCTTTCATAACAAGGTCCCTCTCACTTTCAGCCCGATCGATTTCAGTGCATCGGCTATAACTACTCTTAATCTTCTTGAGAAAAACTCCCACATACTCCCTTTCTTTCAAACTCTAAGTGAAGAAAGGCATACACCCGCGAGGCAGGCAGTGTTTTCAATGAAATACTTCTCTAGTGCCAACCAACCTTTACAAACTGTCCGAGTAGGACAATGATGAAGCTATGCATTGAGGCCTCTACACCACTCATTATGGTTTAGTCGCATCTTCTGGTTCGTTATCTATGATATTCTTGAGCAACCTCACCATTGAGTGAACAGGTGCGAGAAAGAAAGCCATAGGCTCCCCCTTATTCTGACCTACATGATGTAGACTGAATTAGCATACAACCATGCAACGTACCAATCCCCATAGATTGGAACATAGTTTAACACGTGACTCTCACTCCACAAATAAAGTTTTTGATAGACAAAACGTTTTCTACGAGATTCTTCTTTGGTTTCAAATCAACTACGTGGTGCTTCCCTACTTGACTTCCTCCTTGCTTTTCAAATGCTTTCTTTTTTCTATTCAATTCCTTTCCCAGGCCCCGATCAGATTTTGGCCCCTGACAGTTGGAGCCTCAATGATACAGGTTGCATATTGCTTGGTATATGTTCGATGAAATGCCTGAAAGAGGAATGGAGCATGATGTCTCTTTGCACTTTGGCTGTCAATTTAGTATGCTATCATAGTGCTTTTGAGGCACAGGTGCGACTTAGTGGATACATTTTATACAGAGCCCAGACTTTCACCTATATGTTTGATCTGTTAACCACACTCTGATTGAATGCCAAACATGATAGAAAACCATTTAAAATGAATTACAACCAGAAGAAGATGAAATACAACCTGTAGTAGACGAAAACAACAAGTAGAACATGAAAGACAACTAGAAGAAGATGGAATACAACATGTAGTAGACGATATAAGCCAACTAGTAGTACAAGAAAGACAACCAGTACAAGGTGAAAGACAACTAAAGGAAGATGAAATACTACTAGAAGAATGTGAAATACAACTAGAATAATATGAAATACAACTAAAAGTTGTGATGGAGTGCCAATTACAAGAATATAGGTGCAAAGTTGTGATAGAGTATTTGAGCGTGAAAAGGCAACGACAGCAATGCATAAGTTTGAAAGTACTCTATCACAACTTTGCACCTATATTCTTGAGACTACAAGTTGTGATAGAGTACATTCATGTTGTATTTCCAATTCAAGTAGCTTGTTCTCTTCTAGCGACTCTAAATATTCCTATCTCATAGTTTGAAAGAAAAGTAATAAAAAACTAATAAGGTTACTAGCAAGTGGTGTTCAATTAGGTCTAATCGAACTGTGAATGGTTTAACTACATATAAGCAAAAGTACTTATCAAAACACTGTAAAAATTCAAGAGAGAGCCAGCTAAAATTCGTGTTTGATACAAGATTAACTACTACAGATTTATGCTGCTCAAGCTGCGTCTTTAAAGAGCCAGATCCTCATCGCCTTTCTAAAGAGCAATATGTGCCCTTCTATATCAACTATTTAATAAATACACTCATGCAAGAAAGAAATATAATACCAATATAAATCGAAAATAACAGAATCTGGCTATCATAATGTATAAAGTGGAATTACCAGTCATTGAAGCCTGTTCAGCAGCTTTGTATTTGTTCTCCGGTCTCATTTTTGAGGCCAACACCTTCACCAGAAAGAAAAAAGAAACAAAATTAAAACATTAAGAAACATGGTAAATTACACAAATGCTCCCTTTGTGTGACCCTCATCCACCATCTTGGTCCTGCAAACACAAAATACAATTCATTAAGAAACATAGTAAATTCCTTAGTTGTTCCTTTTAAGCTTTTGATAAAACATCAAACTGGACCTATAGTGATAAAATACTTTCCATAAACTCCAAGGATGCAACATAGACAACATCAATTAGTTTTATTTTAAATAAATTTGTTTATATATATTGCATTTCAATAGTGCGCTACAGTTTTACTCTATTGCAGCAAACCTATTGCAAAATGTGGGTAAACAATTAGATAAATCTATTTTACATGTACCTGATAATAACTAATGAATACATTAATCTACACAACAATTAGAAAATAATGAACCAAAATAGCACACAATATCTTTTTCTATTAAACGAACAAACCAGCCACGACAAGGCAGTTCCATCATGATACCATTCTAAAAGCAGTCATCTTAGAGAAAAAAATTACCTAGGGTTAGCGGGAGGGTAGCGCCGGGAGCGGGTGGTAGGCGTCAGCAGCGGGAGGGAGAGGCTGCACGAGGGAGAGTGGCTGAGCACAGCAAATCGGGGGAGAGCGGTGAGCGTGGTAGAGCATGGGTGGCATTTAAGGGGAGAGAGTGGTTGATTTTGCCGATCGAGAAAGGGCTTGACGGGGAGGGAAATGATCAGGAGATGAAAAAACCCTAGACGGGAGTTAGAAATTTGGAGGAGACACGAAATGAGGAGAGGAGGAGAGGAGTGGCTAACTAAGAAACAAAAACTGTAAATTTTAAGATCAGACTAAAATAAAAGCCATTATCAGGAATGGTCCTTTGTAAAAAGCCATTTCTAGACTATCAAGAACGGTCGTTTATAAACGACCCTTCCTGATAAGCCACTATCAAGAACGGTCGTTTATAAATAGCCGTTCCTGACATGTTCTGGACTATCAAGAACGGTTTTTTTATTGATGACCGATCCTGATACATACTTTCAAGGTCGGCTGATACTATTTGTCCGATCCTAAAAGTATTAGTATCACATTTTTGTCAAGTCTGATCCTAATAGGGCGATACTATTTGTACATTTTCTACTAGTGCAAAACTCTGGCAAAGAGAGTGTTGCGGGCGGGATTTTATTGGCCAACGATGAAACAAGATGCGGCTGATCTTGTGAAAAAGTGCGAGAAGTGTAAGTACCATAGCAAGCTGAGCAACGTTCCACCATATGACCAAGTATCTATCTCGGGAGCTTGGCCCTTCAACCAATGGGGAATCGCTTGTCATAAGCATCCTTGAGATGACCAACAAAGACACCAATGACGTGAACCGCTGGCCGCGTTTATGGCAGCGCGAGGATTGTCCTTAGGAAATTTTTCTGATGGGCAGTAGTCGTAGCCATAAAGACTTCCTGAGAATACCGGGAGTGATTGGGAGCCCTCTCGTTTTCTTCCTTCTGCATGGCAGAGCCCTCTCATTTTCTTCCTTCTGCAACTGGTGCCCTGCCTTTCGGGACTTCGGCAGCAGGACCCAACTCTCTTATCGCTACCCCAGGGCCCTTCTTGATTCTCTTCTTTTCTTTTTCCGGGACAACAACGACAGCCTTCCCCTTCTCGGCAGATGTCAAGGGCTTTGACGAGGTGGCAGGCGGGTCCTTCCTCTTGGGCGACTTAGGCAAGTCCGAGGTGGTTTTGCTAGAGAGAGCGGTTTTGATGAATGGGACAGAGGCCTTGACCTTGTCCTTTTTCGCAGCAGCAGCGGGATTTCCTTCCTTGTGCGAGTCCAAATCTTAAGCGATAACGTCACTACTATCAAAAACCAGTGCCACATATCCTCGATCCATACAAAGAAAGAAATAATTATTAGTAACTGTCCCAAGTATAAACTATGAAGTTAATGCAAGATAAGAAACTAACTTTGAACTAAATCGATAATTCTCCGAGTTAGGTCTTGTTCTCCCAAACTGAGGACCTTCGGAAGTTCTGGTGTCAGGCTTTTTCCCTTCTTCAAAGGGCGCCACTTTTTTTGGGCATCCCACAAACAACTCACGTTGTCACTATTCTCTATATAGACCCAGCTGTGATTCCAGGCCTTGATTTTGTTGACTTTTGGGGTTTGTCTAGTATCAAAGATCATCTCGCCATGTGTGTTTTTCCTGATAGAAAGATAGCAACTGCTCACGAAAAGCACAGAGAAAAACTGAAAGAAAACATGAATTATCGGCTTATAATTCCCGCATTCACCGAGAAATTGCTTGAACAATGCCTCGAAGCTGGCAATGTATCACCAGGACGGCTGTAGCAATTGGGCTGGAGCAACGTCGAAGGCTTGTAGGAGTTCTCTCTCAAATGGGGTCAACATAACTTAAAGTCGCATTGCGGCATCTTCCAGTATACGCACATTCCCCTCTCGTGGTCGTGCGCCCTATCTTCTAGGCCAGGCGCCTTCAACTTAACAGATCTTGTAGGATACTCATCCCAAAACTCGGAGTGACCATGGCTTCATAAAACGCCTCGGCGCACTCTTGGTCCCGAGTCTCAGGTTTAGAGATGAGTCTAGGCGAAGTACGAAAGACCTGGTCCTCGGCATGACCTTGTCAAGCAACCATATCTAGCTCTTTTTTGGACAGAGGAGCAAGCCGAGGTGCCTCTCTTGATGACACAGCTGGGGCTTGAATGAGTTCACCCCAAGAGAAAATTACTTGCCCCTCTCCTTTTACATCCACATCCACTTCTTCCTCTTCCTCCAGAGTCTTCTCTTCTTCCTTTTCCCATCCATCACTTCCCGCGTAATCCGGGTCTGATGATTGGTCCAAGGTTGTCTCCTCGCTATCCTTGTTATCTTCCCCCTGCGAGGTCCCTTCACCATCAAGAAATAAGTACTCCCCCGCCAAGGGACTCGGAGCTACTTCTCCAGACGATCCCTCGGGAGACACACCGAACAATCTTTTTCCTGCCCCATGTTTTTCTAGAGAAGGGGATCTGACCAAGTCAGACCAATTTCCTGATATAGTAGTAGCTCGGTCCGAAGAGTGGGCTTGAGAATCACCATGCTTATCACCTTGTTGGTCGGCCATTTCTAGTTCCATAAAGCAACAAACGGGTTGGCTTACGGAGTAACTTTTAGAATGATGGTATCTCGATGGTCTCATAAAGACTAGTATTGATAAACAACAAATTCACGGCTTGATGCTCCCTAACAAATAAAACATGAAGGCGAGTTAATGCTTACCTTCTTGCAAGATAGTCAAGTCGTGCGTCTCTACTACGAAGTATGCGAGTTCACACGACTAAGTTTCTGAGATCAAACTAGTTTGATCCATTGAATTTCTGAGATGAGGCTAACACAATTGCTATCAGTTGCGAAATGATCTGGGGTCAGAGTATTTATAGGTCCCTCAGTTTCTCACGCAATGACAGTGTGAGTATTGAGAACGCCACGTGGCACCTCTGCCCGCGTCTATTAATGATTGCGTCGCTTTGTTTACTGTGAAAAAATGTCACCTCATATTCTGCACCGAGTTTGATTTGATAGATGATAGCTGTTTAACGGAAGTTGAGGCGTCACACCCTTTAATTCCGAACCAGTATAAATATTCCCTCTTCTCAGTGACCTTAAGTTCCTTCCAATCTAGTTGTCAGTACGATTTCTTAGAGCAAGTACGAGATGGATCACCCCAAACAAACAAGGGACTTTCACCTCGAGCTCAAGCTTTCTTCATGGATCATGTCCCATTAGGCAACCCAAACAAGATAGAAGCTGGAAAAAACCTCATCTTCCAATACTTTTTTCACATTTTCTCAGAACGCAAGAAGTCGTAGCTAGTGGATAATCTAGTAGCGAACACCCCTTCTGTCGAAGAAGACAACATATTCTCATGGGATTGATGTCTTCGCTGCACGACTCGAGCTCATAGTGACCGTATGTTCCATTGTGAAAGATTCAAGGAGTCTTTCCACCCTTATTGTGTCTCCAGGCGTGAACCTCAGAATGATGATAACCCTTGCTTCATGTCAAACACATGCCCGAGTTGCCTCTGCCAAATGCATCTTGACACGCATTATTGTTAAGCCAATGTAATCTCGGGATAGTATCCTATGCGTAAAACAAGAACTAAAAGTATGATGTAATCTTGTGCCATTTTAATTGAATCTATTTATCTGATATGCCAAATTTCTGTCATTTATTTATGACGATCTCATTCCTAACTACATGCATTTATGATAGTCAATCTTTGACGCCTCAAGAAAAATGATATTTATTAACTACGACGTGAAAAAGGTGGGACCTATCACCTTTAACGCCTTGTGAAAAACAATACTCATCTATTAGTTGCGACGGTTGGGAATATAACATTTATGGCGAGGTGGGACCCATCAAAATTAATGCTGATGTCAGAATCCACACTATATAACGTCCCTTTCAAGCATGACCTGACCTCACACGAATATCCCCTATCTCGCTTCCTTACCACTCTCTCATTCAAATCCTATCTAGGCTCTCTACCCACCATGCCGTTTAAGCACCTCGCCACCAAAAGCAAGAAACCTACTCCTGACCTCAGCCAGGCAAGCAAGCCTAAACGAGTTCTTTCATCGGGCGACAAATGGAAGTTGCTCCAAACTTTCTCCCATTCTGATTTGGAATGGATGCTCGAAAATGAGTCCTTTAAAATAAGCGACATCATCGATGCTGCATTAAAATCTGGTCCCGAGATAGCATATGATACCAAGGTCGACATTGACCTATCTATCCAAGACTCTGACTCTTCCACCCAAGATTCTAAGTCTTCTGTGTCAAAGTTCCGCTGGTGTGAGGGCTGTAACGATCAGGGATCCAAAGATGAGATGGACAAATGCTGAGAGTGCTTCTACTGGTTTTTCACTTGGCACAAGGACAACATCATAAGAAAAGGTCGTTATGACATTCGCTTTAGTTTTTGGAATGCATGAACTGTAGACTGGCCATCCCTGAAAATAATCGGTTAGATCCGCCACTCCAGCTGAGCTCGAGGCCGATGCTCATTTCGAGGATTCCGATAACGAGGTCTATACATAGCCAACCTTGCCTTGTTACCATTTCGAGGAAAGCGACGACGATGTCATGAACTAGACTTTAGTCATGACCTATTACATGAAATGGATAAAATTCGAAAGAGATATGCCTCTCTTCATGAGAGATCTTCCACATGTTACTTTTGTTGTCCAATAAATAACTACCGACTTGACTTTTACTTTACATTTCGATGTAGCACTTTAAATTATCAATATATTTCGTGTTATTTTATGTCATTCTATTTCTATCTTGTTAGAACTAATATACCATTGCACATCACATCCCGAGATAGTCAACACTCAGGGGCTCACCTTATGCTAAGCGCAAAATAATAACCGATGTCACACCCCAAGACATATGTCAGTCAGGAGCTAGGGACGCCACAAACAAAAAGGAGAGAAGAGAAGCAGCAAGGCTTATTTACATATCAAAAGCGCATTTCATACGATCACACATTGACTAACTCCAACCTCGAGAGGAACTTGCGACAATGGACCTACACAAATCATGTTGCAAGACAATACATGGCTAACACATACGATGTCGAAAAACTATAATTGGGGGCTATCTAACCCGGCTAATACCAAGATAAGACATTACTCGAGGGCTATTCAACTTGCCCAAACCCGAGGTAGAAATTTCTTTTACTTAATGCAATCAAGTCAAAAACATCTCTCTAATGCATTCCGACATCGGGGGCTAATGAAAGAGGCCAACCTGGGATCAATATGAAAAGCCCGGGGTCAATAAAAAACCAGGCCCAACAAAGCCTTATAAAGCCTCATGCGATATGGGTCCAGCCCGAACTCGACTTACACCGCCTTTATGCGGGATAATCGTTCCTATGGTTTAACTGTCCTACGCTCTCCCCCCTAACCATCATGACAACTCAGAATGGCGGTTAGGGGACGACCTATATAAGGCAGAACGGCCCATTGAACGGGGGTGAATTTTGGCTGACCTAAAACGAGATATCACACAGGCTAGAGTCCAAATATCTCATAACCACAACTGTTCCCACTTAAGGAACCGACTTCAGCAATCTCGGCCTGCCACCCCAAGGCAGAACGAGCCCAATCCGAAGATCCTTTTCACATAGGGCCTACTCTCCCTGAGATAGGGTGTATCACCATCTTAAAACGTAGTTGAGAATAGAGTATTTTTAATTGACATTTCCTCATGGGTTGTTGATGAAAGAGCGTTCGGAAACAAAGGACTTAATATCTCTCTCTTTTTATTTCTTTGAAACCTTGGTTGTCTCTCTCTCTAATGCGTGCTTCACATGAAATGATCCCTTATCCCGTAACGTTGACCTTAATAGAAGAGATGCGTCCTTCAAATTTCTCTTTCTATATATGAAATCGTTTTGAGGAATAAATTTTTCCATATTACTTCGTATTGGTGACCCAAAATTTATTCCTATAAAATCGATTTTGGTTGTGTTTTGTTCTATTATGGAATATATATCAAAGATTTATAAACTACCATACAACGAATTCAAGTAAGACAATATTGGTTCTTATCATATGTAATTAATTTTGATTATTATTTTTTGCAGATTCTAAATATTCAACAAAATAAAACAAAAGTTAGAAGACAAATAAGTTACATTGATATATAACAAAAATGTTTTGACAATAATGACAACAATTAATTCAATATTTTTTGTGTAATTGTTGGTATTCAAGCCACCCAACTATTTAATACAAGTGATTACCATCTGGATTTCAAACATGCGACATCACATACGGAGGATATTGTCTTTGTCCCTAGAACAGAGGTTGGTTCTCAACAGCCAATTCAATAATTGTCGAAATAAAATGTTCTTCATAATTTTGGAAGGTGTTGCATGAAATTTAATCGAACTTAAAAATCATCATTCATTGATCAAGTGACCCAAAAACATATCAATGAATAAGACATTATTTAAATTACAGAAAAATTAAAGCACGGTTGTTGATATTATCAAATAGCGTTAGTTAGCAGTATAACCCATCACAAAAATATATTGTTGGAAGTTTTTCTAAAAAAAGAGAAACAGAATATAGCAGAATTTTTCTCACAACTCCATTGATTCATCAACCGAAAAAACACAGTATTTAAGATGGTGCATATCTCTAATTTTGCACCCCACTAACTCCACTAACGCTGCTATAACTAACCTATAACCAACCCACTACATGACAAACTAAATAAGAAACTACCCACTACTCCCTGCACATGTCTAAACAGAAAACTTGCTGCCTAAGTTTAATAACCAGTTATAATTAATTCTTAACAAAAATAAAACTGCAACAAAACCGAAACTTCTAAAAACTGCATCTATTATGCACTTTGCTGCTGACTTGGATTATTTTCAACACCCCCCTTAATCCAAAGTCCAGCACATTCATCATGTCTCGACACCAGTTGAACTTCTCTCGTGTGAGTGATTTGGTCAGCACATCTGCAACTTGCTGGTTCGTGTTCATATACTGCAACTCTATCAACTTTTGCTCAATCAGATCTCGTATGAAATGGAGCCGAGTGTCTATGTGCTTTGTTCTGTTGTGATGCACCGGGTTGTTACTAATTGATTGTCGACTGATTATCACAATAGAGTATTGTCGCACCTTTCTGCTCACAATCGAACTCTTCCAATAAGCGCCTTAACCATACACCTTGGCATGCTGCTGATGTTACTGCATTGTACTCAGCTTCTGCGGTTGATAGTGCAACTGTTGACTATTTCTTCGAATTCCAACTTATTATGCTGTTGCCAAAGAAGAACACCTGACCTGTTGTGCTTTTTCGATCATCTATGTTGCCTGCCCAGTCATTATCGCTGTAGCCTGTCAAACACGGTTCATCAACACCCTTGTACCGCAGACCATAGCTTGTTGTACCTGCAATGTACCTAAGAATTCGCTTTGCTGCTCCCATGTGTTGTTTAGTTGGATTCTGCATGTATCTCGCAACCATTCCAACTGCATGTGTGATGTCTGGTCTTGTGTGCGTCAAGTACAACAAACCTCCCACCAAACTCCTAAACCGAGTTGCATCTGCAGCTCCGGTTCCATCAATTGCTGTCAACTTCTCGTTTGTATTCATTGGAATTAGTACGGGATTGCAATCTTTTAATCCGAACTTTTCTACCAAGTCTCTTGCATACTTGCGTTGGGACACAAAGATTCTCCCCTTCTCTTGTTCAACCTCCAGACCTAGAAAGTAATGCATTTCTCCTAGATCGGTCATCTCAAACACACGCATCATTTGCTCTTTAAACTCCTTCACCACTGCATCATCTGTGCCAAAATAAATCATATCATCAACATAGAGACATACCACTGTTAAACCTCCTTTTTCTTTGCGTTTGACATAGAGATTAGGCTCATTCTTGCTTCTCTCAAATCCCAATTTCTAAAAATGTGCATCAATCTTGCTGTACCATGCACGAGGAGCCTGCTTCAAGCCGTATAATGCTTTGAACAAATGGTACACCCAATGTTCTTTGCCCTTCACCACAAACCCTTCCGGTTGCTCAACATAAACCTCTTCTTTTAGTTCACCATTGAGGAATGCTGACTTCACATCAAATTGATAGATATGTTGTTTCAATTGGGCAGCCATTGCAATCAACAACCGAACCGTTTCAAATCTGGCCACCGGGGAGAACGTCTCTTCATAGTCTATGCCTTGCTTTTGCGCATATCCTTTTGCCACTAATCTTACTTTGCATTTTAATACACTGCCATCTGGACCAAATTTAGTCTTGTAAACCCATTTAACTCCAATTGCATTACGATCTTTTGGTAATTTCACCAACTTCCAGGTTTGGTTTTGCTCGATTGAACTCATTTCTTCTTTCATTGCTTGCACCCATTCCTTTCTTTCTACGGCTTCTTCATAGGACAATGGATCTGCTACATACAAAACCTGAGTTGCTTCATACAATTCTTGCAAGGAACATACCTTTCTTCCTTGTGTATCCGGATCAACCATCCGATGTGAGGTGCTACTCGAGCTTGGACTGCTTTGCGGCTGCTCACTGCTGCCTTCTTCTTCTTCATCTTCTATTTCTGCTATTGGTGTGGTCTTCCTCCATAGACCAACTCCAACTAGCATTCTCATCAAACATGATATTTCTACCGACTATAATCTTCTTTGTCACTGGATTAAACAACCTATAACCTTTAGATTGTATGCAATACCCAATGAACACACACTTTTCATATTTTGAGTCTAGTTTTTTTCGGTTTTGTGTACTTATGAGAGTGTAAGCAATGCACCCAAAAACACGCAAATGCCCCACACTGGGCTTCCTTTCAAACCACACTTCAAACGGTGTTTTGTTCATCACTGCCTTGGTTGGTGACAGATTTAGAACATATACCGCTGTTGCTACTGCTTCAGCCCAAAAACTATTCGGCATACCTTTAGATTTCAGCATACTTCTTGCTAGTTCTACTACCATGCGGTTCTTGCGTTCAGCTACACCGTTTTTCTCAGGTGTGTATGGAGTGGTCAGCTGCTGTAGCACCCCTTCTTTCTCACAAAACTGCTTGAATTCTTTTGATTGAAACTCACCACCGCGATCTGATCTTAGAGCTTTCAGCCTAGCCCCTGTTTGCGTCTCTGCCATGGCTTTGAACCTTTTGAACAGCCCAAACGCTTCACTTTTATAGCTAAGGAAATATACCCAGGTCATCCTACTATAATCATCGATAAATAACATGAAATACTTACTTCCTCCCATGGATTCAACCTCTATAGTCCCGCACAAGTCAGTATGCACCAACTCGAGTACCTTGGTTGAACTCATCGACTGATCTTTTGGAAATGGAAGCTTCGATTGCTTACCAAACACACATCCTTCATAACCCGATTTCACCAATTTCGGGTAACCCATTCACCATTTTCTTTTGATTCAACAATCTCAAACCATTCATGTTTAGATTACCATACCTTAAATGCCATAGCTCGCTGGAACTAATCTCCTTGGCTGCAAGTGCCTTGTCTTTCACCTTGGCTATCTCTAGAGGGAACAAGTTGTTTTGTGTCTTCTTGATTGTTGCCATCGTCTGATCAGTGGCTGCATTTACAATTCTGCAATTGTAGCCTTCAAACTTGATGGTACACCCGCTGTCCATCATCTGACCGATGCTAAGTAGGTTTTGGGACAGTTGAGGAATATAGTACACATCATGTTGCATCCGTGTATTGTGACTGCTGGTCTGCACGGCTACTCTTCCTTTTCCTTCAACATGAATCTCTTTATCGTCACCAAGCTTTACTGCCTTCTTGTATGACTCATCTAGTTCATCAAATAGATGTTTGAAACCCGTCATATGGTTTGAGCACCCGCTGTCCAAAAACCAGATTTGACTCACATCTGATTTTTCATTGGTTTTGGCCATGAACAACTGTGGCTGATTGCTCTTCTCTTCAACAAAACTTGCCTGTCCTTCTTCTCTTTTCTTCTTGTAGCAGTCGGCCTGCACATGACCGGTCTTGTGGCAGTAATAGCACTCCACGTCTTGACCTTCTTCTCTCTGTTTCTTGTAGCAATCGGCTTGCATATGCCCTTTCTTGTGAAGGTAGTAGCATTCTACATTTTTCTTCGGTTGATTAGAATGCGGTTGATTGTAACTCGGCTTGCCTCTGCCTCTGCCGCCTTGACTGCCTCGACCTCTGCTGTAACCTTGGCCTCTACCTCTGCCTTGCTGTTGGCTTCTTGAGGAATCGCCCTTGGTATAGAAAGCTTAGGTGTCGTCCTTCACTTCTGATCGGTTGAGACGAACTTTATGGACCTGCAGTGATCCCATCAACTCATCAAACGTGTAGGTGGACAGATCTTTGGATTCTTCGATCGCCGCCACCACATGATCAAACTTGGTTGTCAGGCTGCGCAACACCTTCATCACAACCGTCTTTTCTGGAAGATCTTCTCCGCAGCTTCGGATTTGGTTGACTATTGTTGTAACTTGCGTGAAGAAGGATTGAACTGACTCGCCTTGTTTCATGTTCAATGTCTCAAACTCCCGTCTCAAGCCCTGCAACTTGATGGTTACCACCTTGGAACTTCCCTGAAATGCGGTTTTCAGAGTTGTCCAGGCCTGGTTTGCTGCTGCAATCTTCGCAAACACCGATTCGTGTACGGCTTGCTGAATGAAGAAGAGCGCCTTTGCATCTCGCTTGGCTGTGTCGATTGGTGTCGGATCAGGATTCGGTATTCCCTTGTCTACTAGTTCCCACAAGCCATGAGATTTCAGCATAGTTCGTATCTTGATGCTCCAGAATTCGTAACTCTCACCCTTGAACAAAGGTACCATCTGATTTGACATGCTAATGGTGGTGTTGTTGCCTGCGTCGGCCATGGTCGGATCTGCCCTGATCTCTCACCTTTGGCTCTGATACCAATTTTGTTGGAAGTTTTTCGGAAAAAAGAGAAACAGAATACATCAGAATTTTTCTCACAACTCCATTGATTCATCAACCGAAAAAACACAGTATTTAAGATGGTGCATATCCCTAATTTTGCACCCCACTAACTCCACTAACGCTGTTATAACTAACCTATAACCAACCCACTACATGACAAACTAAATAAGAAACTACCCACTACTCCCTGCACATGTCTAAATAGAAAACTTGCTGCCTAAGTTTAATAACTAGTTATAATTAATTCTTAACAAAAATAAAACTGCAACAAAATCGAAACTTCTAAAAACTGCATCTATTATGCACTTTGCTGCTGACTTGGATTATTTTCAACATATATAACATTACATCAAAATGTCAAATAAAATACTTATTTTCAAATAAATTCATTTTAATGTGAAAATGATTAGAGTTTTACTTGGAAAAAAAGAAAAAAATCTTGTTTAACTTTTTTGGATAATAGTTTTACTCGAAAAAAGGATAGTGCCAACTGTTTTGGGAATTATTGCAGGAAATGGGAAAATGAAGGATTTGAGGAAAAATCGGGAGAAATTGAACCAAAATGAACAAACGAAGATCTCTGATATGGCATGGAGCATATTTATGAATGTTAGAGGAAAGGTCTCTGAAAATGAGTTTCGACATTCAAACACAGTTAATTAAAATAGAACCGTGCATAATTGTTTCTAATTGTACCTGATTTCTTAATAAGAAACCGTGTATAGATGTTGGAGAACAATGGTCCCACAATGTATCATACTGTACTTTTTGGCTCGATTTATTGCGGCATGTTAGTTACAGTCTTTGTTGTGTTAATCTCTATTGATATCATTTGTTATGAACCAGAAGAAGCATATTTTGGACAACAAACAAGCTGAATATTTGTAGCGGGTCAGGTAACTTATCTTAAAAATTTAGGATAAAACATAGCTTTACCGAAAGGGCAGAATTTGTACATTGAAAGTTTGGTGGGCGAATTTGTACACTGAATCGTTGGTAGAAATTAGAAATTTGGCTTTTTTGTTTTTGTTTTATTTGGTAGATTAGGAGAAAGAATTGTGAAGGTCATGGTAAAATTAAGATATAATTTTAAGAAAGTGATATCTCAAGAAAAATGATACATATATTGTTGGAAATTCGGCTAGCGAATAAATGTATTACATTTACAAAATTTAATCCTATCTAAACACATAATTGATGTATAAATTAGATTTAAGATCATAATTTAACATTAGATGTCGGGAGAAGTGCAGCCCCATGTTACTTTCTCAAGTGATGCATGTTCACCTCGAAAGTAGAATATGTAATATACTGATATAGACAAAATTCTGAGCGGTGATATATGCATGTTACTCTTTCATTAAATTTATCCAAGCAAAGACTGATTTCGAGGTGAGTGTATTATACCCGGCGATCTTCATGAACTAAACAAAAAATGATACCCATCTTAAAATGTTTTCGGCTTCGCAAGGGTATACCCTTTCCCACCATGTGAAGCACGTGTTAGAGAGAGAGAGGAGATTAATTTCTTTGTTTCTCAATGCTCTTGTTGGCTTTCAATATATATCCTAGCCATCCTATTTTGCGTTAATGATTCAAAATTTTCTAACGTGGAGAGCACCCTTGCGCTATCCTTTTCCCATAAGTCTCCTCTTGCGAATCGAGTGCACATCCTTCTATTTCTCCATTTTATGAAATCTATCGTCACTGAATTGTTCTATTCTTTCTATTGTGTAGACACATCAGCGCACCAACAATCACTACTACAAAAATGTTGATTAAACACGGTTAAAATGGGGTTGTACACGGTTTAATAACTATCTTCGCAGGCGTTGTTATTAAAGTGTCCGTAAAGTGTACACGGTTGTAGAACCCTTTATGTTTCTCGAAAAACAGCGCAAATTTTATCGCAAAAACATAGAACCGTGTATGAAAGCCTCAATTCATTTGCTTGTTTTGTGGGCCAAGAAAGTAATATACATTCTTCCTGGACAGAGAAGGATAAGAGACATGCATTTGTGCAAAGAGCAATATTCAAAACCTGTTTCCGTGGCTAGGGCTCCACGGGTTTCCTTCAGAGATAGAGAGAGAGAGAGAGAGAGAGAGGAAAGAGAAAGAAACAAGGAGTGATCAGAAGAGAAAAGGAGTTAGGGAGGCTGCGCTAAAGGGTTAGAATTTTTATCATTTTATCTTAAACAAGTTCGTCAAAATGGAAAAACCATGTACTGTACTCAATGTTATCCCAACACACATGATAATTAAACAATGATACAGTGAGGACAACATACATTAAAACAAGAACATAAAGAACAAGAAACACACATGTACAAAGAAAAAAGAACTGAATCAAAGCAAGAGACTGAAAAGCAGCATTTCAATTATCTATACCTTTAATAATAACATGCTCTAGATTAAGAGGCTTCTTGAGGTTCGGGCATTCAACAACATCCAGTGTAACAAGATTTGGCAAAGCCTTCCGTTTCACCTCCAAATTCTCCATGTTCTGTTTCACCTCCAAATTCATCAAGTTCTGCAATTTCTTAAGTTCTAAGAACTGCAAGTGCGGAAATCCATTTGCAGAGCAAACCATTTCATTCCCTGTGTATGCCTCATCTTGTAAGCTTAGATATTTCAGGGCCTCTAGTTTCTCTAGCCTCGGCATGGGGTCTTCCACCAAATGAGATTTGGTTAGGGTGAGCTTTGTAAGATTCTCTGGAAATTTAACATTATCTATGATTAGTTTCCGGCAATTCCATTCTCCAACCAGTTTAATTTTCCTCACCGTCTCAAGATTCGGAAAGGCTCTCAAATCAACTAACTCTGATGGTACAATGTCGCCTACAATTGCCATCGAGAGGAGATTATCCATCTGACTCATCAGGTCAGAAATAGATTTCCAGTATGATTTTGATTTTGACTTTGTACCCGTGTTTGAAATTGCAAACTTTCTAAGGTTGATCAGGCACCGCGGAAAGCTTTCTAGCCACGACTCTGGAACTGAAACTGTTTTCAGTATCTGTAGGTCTGATATTTTTGCTGTGGAGGGTGGTCCTTTAATTTTGGCACTAGGATTGACATATACATGGAGAAGTGTTGAGATGGTCCATAGAGATTCAGGTAGGGTTTTTATGGAGGTATCTCTAACATCCAAGGTTTGGAGAAATTTCATGAGCATCATAGTTGGAGGAAGCTCAGATATGGTACTACCCCTCAATCCTAGATACCGCAGGTAACTCATGCTTATTAAAGGTGCTTTTGGGATTTCGGAATTCCTCAATTCCAACACCCACAGCATATCGGACATTTTCACATTATTTTTTTTAATATCAAAAGCCAAAAAGGAAACTACCCCCCTATTCAGTACCAGGATTGGGTTTTGTTTCTTGTTATCACGATTGATTGCTACACGGGACACGGATTCTATTTCTTTCAGATCTCGGTTGGCAGCCAAAAAATCCTTTTTGTAGGAATGTTCGATGATGTATTCATGAATAGATCGACCTACTCGGCAACATTTGATCGTGCCTAAGACTGATCTCTTGGAAACACAAACCAACGACCTGTAAGCAAAAATAAAAAAATTAACATCTCGTACATTATTTATAAGAAACAAAATTTCTACATGGACATGAGGACCTTATAATCTACAAGAAAAATAAAGAATCAATTTGCAGAAATGAATATATATAAAATTTCTTTGTTCAAGGGGAAGTAGTTGGTGTTAATTTTGCCGCAATAATCGAAAACCACCTTAATTCTCACTTTACTTAAATAGTAAAAAAGATGTGCTTTTATCCGTCATCGAGTAGACCAGAGAAAGCCACCTATTCTTTGGTAATAAAACATACAAAATTCAGTTTAATAAATTGATGACCTAATTTTTAGGAAACTATGATCTAATGTTTCAAATAGCAATCATCCTATAACTGCTTTGATGTCATTTATACTAGAAAGGGAAAAACCATAAACAAAACAATCACCCGTAAATCATAAGACAGAATGTCAATTCTCGAAAATTTGAGATTACCTTTGGACGAGGTGTTCCAGGTAGTGATTTGCGGTCTCCTCTGCCGTCTGTCCTTCCTCTGGTGTAATGAATCCTTCAGCAATCCATATCTCAGTTAGAGACCTTGCAGGAATCTCATGATCTTTTGGGTAACATGCTAAATAAAGAAAGCACGATTGGATAATGGCTGGTAAATCATTATAGCAGTAGTTAATAACATTATCAAACTCGTTTATCTCGACTAACAGATCATCTTTCACCTTGTTCCATGTGTTGTAGTCCATTGGTTTAAATGAAAGGAGACCCCCTATAAGGACAAGAGCCAGAGGCTCTCCCTCACATGCCTCGCCAATCAGTTGAGGGAGATTGTCTAGTTCTTTGGTTAACTCTAGTAAGAACTCGAGAATTTTAGAAGGTTCTTTGAGCTCTCGAAGTGCTGGAAACGCTGTTATGAGGAACAATGCTCGGTTCTCCTGCTCATTTTCGAAGATGTTTGAACTATCTGCTTTGTGAGGAGGCAAGCCTTCAATCATTTTTATGTCGTGGAGAGAGCATATAAGCACATCTATGTCAGTGTGCTCCAACCCACCTATTGCGTCTGTTTGCTTTAAATAATTGCATGAAACAATATCTTTAATATTATAATGTATTCTTTTCTTCCAATATATGGAAACATTATGTATCTTTAAAGTGGAGATCGGCTTTCTGGAAGCCCGTCCAATTTGACGGGCTTCTAGTTGCATACACTTAATTAGATCCACCTTTTCGTCCTCAGTGTCCTCCATGAGGTCAAATTTAATTTTCATTAGGATAGAGACAATTTCACGTGATTGCAAATGCTCAATTTCCTCATTATCAGGAACATTGTCTGATAAAAGAACTTTGAGAGAAGGTTGAGATAGAATTCCTTTTATGAAAGGTAAGGCATCCATCTCTGTTTCAACTTTCTCAAAAGTCAAAATCACACCCAAACTATCTCTCTGCTATCCTTGTGAAATGGAAACTGCAAGTTCCTCCAAGTACGAAACTGCAATAAAAAGAAATATTAAAAAAATAAATACTATAATTTGTGCATGACTGAAATCTGACATTAATTATGGAGTTGCTAAAACTTATCAAATGCTACCAACTTAATAAATAACTAATCAAACTTGAAACTCTAGACCTTAATCACCTATGGTATGAATAGAAAGTGTCTGCATTAGTGTTATTCAAATTCAATATATCTTATTTAAAAAAAAATTATAATAGTTGAGGATGTACTACTGAAATCACTATAATGGAAAGGTTTTCTGGGTCACCAATGCAAAATATTATAAAATGTAGAACCCGAGTCGATTTCATATATTTTTAAATTTTTTTTGAAGAGATCCACCTCTTCTGTCAATGGTGATGCCCGGATAACGAACAAAGGAGAGTGAGTGGGAGCCTTGGCTACATTTTTTATTTGTTTAAGGTTCACTGAAAGAATCTATTTAAAACAGAGGATATAATTTTAAACCAGCGTGAGTGTTAGAAATACAGATGGTAATAAAGTAACATCCAGAATTCGAAAAAATTATCTCACAAACAATAGTCCTACAACCACGATGATAATATTTGTTGGTTCTACTACAATACAACTTAAATGCAACAAAAACTTGGAAAAAAAATGTAATAATAGGTAGTAATGACTGTCTAATTTTAATTAGATGTATTTGCTATAAATTAGTATGCAGGTCATGTATTTAGAATAAGGTGTAAGAAATAATTAGCATTTTCACAAAATAAGTTTGTGTTTACCAGAATTGCGATCTACAGTTCTGCCAACACTTGCTTCCTCTGTCTCTCTCGTTAAATCAAAACAATTCAATCCTTCGTTCGCTCCCTCCCTCACAATCAATGCAACTGCAAGCTTCACCAAGTAACTGCAATGGAAAATAAATATTTAAAAGCTAATATAAATCGTAAAATACTTAAGTCAGACATTATGGAGTTGCTAATATTTATCAAATGTTACCAACTTGAAGACTGTTGAAACTTGAACCTCTAAACCTTAGCCCCTGTCCCCACCATGGAGGTCGGAACATGACACACGGGCAGGAAAACGATGAGAGAGATAGAAGTTGAAACCAAGAGAAAGGAGAGAGAACACACTCACCCGGGATTGTTGCTGTTTAAGGTTCAAACAGGAGAAGAGAGAGGAAGGAGAGGGTAAGTGAGGGAAGGGGGAGGAAGTAGGTGCAGATTGATCAGGGAGCTGAGAGAAAGTAAGTGGTGGTTGATGGGAGATAGTAATCTTGTGTTGCAGAGGGGCAGAGAGGGAGGTATAATTTATAATGAATTTCTGATACAGCTAAACCCGAGCAAAAATATAGTTTTTTTTTTTGTAAATTGCAGTCCTAGTTCAGAACTCCAATCCTATCCTACAATTTGAATCCTTACAGATGCCACCGCACATGGATTTTTAACAAAATTATTGTAACACAAGGTTCCTTTTTAGTGGGACTGTATATTTTTCACCTTTTACTTGAACTGTATTGTAAGAAAATAGATTAATTGTAAATGTGGCATGTATTTTCTAATCGTTTACTAGTGCTTTGATGTAATATAGATAACTTTTATAACCTTGCAATTATTATTTTTAATTATAAAACCTTCTACTCATTGATATGCTTTTTAGTCACATGTTGAAAGATCAATGGTTCTTAAATTTAATTAAATTTTATACACAACCTATATAAATTATGGAGTTTCTTTTTTTTCTGATGTTAACCACTCTACATGATTTCCATATTAAAATGTGTTTGGAAACCAAATTTTAGTTTTGGAAATTTGTTACTATCTTTTAAATCAGTACAAAATCACTATTATTGGATGGTCCAGAATCTTCTATAAAAAAACGATATTCTACCTATCTACAAAAATAGCAAAAAATTTCCAAAAAATATATAATTAAGTCTCCAATCGCATTTTTGGACATCATGTTCAGCGGTTTGGATCATTTTTGGACTTTATGTACGAAGATCACTAGTACAAAAAACACCTACACCGACTGTTAAAAAAACCCTACACCGACTGTTATCAAGGCGTCGGTGATGGCGCCGCCAGTATAGGTACATCTATACTGACGGTTAAATAACAGTCAGTGTAGCGAACTAACACCGACGGTTTAAGTAACCGTCAGTGTAGGTATTAACACCAGCCGTTTTTAACAAAAAACAGCCGGTGTAGCCAGCCTACACCGGCTGTTTTCTGAAAAAACAGTCGGTGTAGTCTGCCTACACCGGCTGTTTTTTGTTAAAAACAGTCGGTGCAGGCTGCCTACACCGGCTGTTTTTTGTTAAAAACAGTCGGTGCTGGCTGCCTACACCGGCTGTTTTTTGTCAAAAACAGTCGGTGCTGGCTGCCTACACCGGCTGTTTTTTGTCAAAAACAGTCGGTGCTGGCTGCCTACACCGGCTGTTTTTTGTCAAAAACAGTCGGTGCTGGCTTCCTACACCGGCTGTTTTTTGTCAAAAACAGTCGGTGCTGGCTGCCTACACCGGCTGTTTTTTGTCAAAAACAGTCGTTATTGGCCTTGTACACCGGCTGTTTTTTTTATAAAATTGGCGTTGTAGGCGGCCTACACTGGCTGTTTTCTTTGAAAACAGTTGTAGTTCTGAAATATAGTCACTAGTTTGTTCTAAAAACAGTCGGTGTCGATCCTAAAAACAGTCGGTGTTTGTTCAAAATTTTGGCGTGGTTCTATTTATATCGGGGCTAGCCTCCATATTTTGCTAGCAATATATTAATCTTCGGCATTCATTAACATTAATTAGGATACCATGCAATTAATTTGAGCAACACAAACAATAATAAAACACAATATAAACAACAGATCTTATATTTCTTTTTAGTAGAGGCTACCAAGCAAATATATTAGAAATGAGATAATACATAGAAACTGCACCACTGTCTACTCAAATCCAAAGATAACTATTCCCTACCTATACACCTGAGGCACCTCTCATATATTTCATTCAAATCCAAAGATAACTCAAATCCAACAGATCTTATATTTCATTCACCAAAAACACATTATAACAAAATTTACATATATGAGACATTTACAAAATATGCATATGAACATAACAACATATATTGCATTTCTTATAAATAGTTTAGAAGTTGTCCAAAAAAAACTCACACCATTTTCGTGTTATTGCATGAAGTTGCGTCGGCGTATATTTTGCTATCGGTAAATCACATTGCATGAATACAAATTGAGAAGTTAATTATATTTAATCTATATGAAAAATTAATCAAGTTCTATTATAAAATTCATACATTAGGAAATACGTCAAATTGCGTAGTGACTAGGTCTTGCATGTGTTTCATGACGTAAAATCCACACACCTTGCCGCCTACTTGCTTAGGGCTCTGAAATGTTCCATTTAAGTAAAATCAATAATTAAGATTATGTAGCTATAATTAAGCTCCTTTCTCTTTTGCTTTTGTTTTTTTTTTCTGTTGGGGGCATCATTTGAGAATGAATTTGGTAACAAATTCATAATAATTAATAATAATTCACAATAATTGGACCTCCTAGCACAGAACTGCCAGAATTTTTTTCTTACCATATTTAAAAAAATAAACTGACCAAGTGACCAGGTTTGCATCCAAGTGACCAGCATTGGGAAAAAAAAAATCCAAAATTACCAGGTTTGCAACCAAGTGACCAGCAGGCTAGTTGCGCAGCTATTCGATGCGCAACTTTCATTGACATTATTTTTAAACATCGATTCCGTCAAATTAGATGTAGTCGAATTAATCTCAATTAACGCAAAAAAATATTGGTAGCGCAGCTAATAGTTGCGAACCCGATAGTTCTGAATTTTTTTCCAAAACAGTGGTTGAAAGATGGTACCAAATTGATTTTACAAATAGATGCTTTTCTGGACAGCAAGGGAACAAAAATAAATTCAAATTAAGTATCAAATTAAAATTCAAGTGTAGAAGTTGACACCTTGATGAATTTCCACTTGCATTCCGTTGATCCCTCCTTGTGCACTCCTCCGGCCTCCACATAAGATTCAAAAATGCTGAAATTTATTAAATGTCAAGGAATTAATTAGTAATTACCAACAAATAATACGTTGATTGTAAGTAAATGAAATTAGTAATTACCAACAAATAGTATTGCTCACTCTTTAAATGGCAACGTGATATCGTAACTTGGTTCCGTTGGCGGTAGAGAATCAATAACATACACCATATTATCACGCATGACAAAAACGAAAAGCGCCCAGTGTTTACTACAATAATAAATAGTAAGAATCAATCTACATATGTTGTTAAACGTATATACATTACTCAAATAAAAGTAACAACTAACCTCTGAAAGTATGGTCCAAGGATAAATTTCTTATCCTGCATATTATTCAATGACTCGAGCAAGTAGCTTGAAGCGGCCTCCTTTTCAGCAGAATTAAAAAGTGATGAAGATATTCTACTAGGGTCTAAAAAACCAATGTCAGCCTCGCGACCCAGATCAGTGGCAAGTCTCTTTAAATATCTGAAAATCATTACGTAAATGATGGAATCAAATAATCAAAGCGTATTAAATGTGATAAACCTAGCAATTAATGGGACCTTGGTGCCTTGCCATTCGGTTACCTACCTTCAGAGCTATGCTGACACCTTCATATCATCATATGACATGTCAGCATTATCATAGATAATATAATGATTGATAATACTGTTCTAGTCTTGAACATGATTAGAGAAATGTGACATACTGACATATACCATAAACTTTGTCTGTTATAATAAAGGACCGAATGGAATACTGTACTATGTATAGTGTACATGGATTGTTATCCTTCTTGGAATATGATTATACATTTTTTTTATTATACTGGCCCAATTTTTTTTTCTTTTTGTTGAAACCCTTGGCAGTGGCTGCATGGCCCAAAACTATTGGAAGCCTTAATTAAAAGAAGCCTACTAAAACCCATTAAATGTTCTTTATACTTTTCTCTATATAGGCCCAAAATTTCATTTCACATTAGATTTGAAAGAAAAAAGAAGTTTAAAACTATGCAATATATATCATATTTTCATTAGACTTGAACATACGGTATCAACAAATACTTGATTGTTTCATACATATGTACATAATCAAAGAATATCAATTCTGTAAACAAAATATCACACACTGATCAAATAAGGACACAGCAAATTACACACACAATTACACAGAAAATCTAATTTCAGGTCACAATTCGCAGTCACTTGAGCAGGATTGCTTGCACAATTAATTAAACATATATCTAGAAATCTTGAAACTAGTAAATGTTGAAATGAGTTAATTTTGAAATTAATCACTATGCGTATTAAGTTGAAGAAACTCACATAACCCAGATGGATATTATTGAAACATCGAGCATGTCTTGCTTCGCTAGATCCGTCAAGTCATTAAACCCTAAGTTGATTAGCGTCGACTGAGGGAGTAACGCACCCTCCTTAATTTCCAAGAGGAACCCATTCTTATCATGCGGTTCTCTCATCACCCTCTCATTTATGGCTGCGAACTCGGGTCCCACCCTCGCTAACAATTTCTTTGGAATAAGCGCCTTACGATGCATGGATTTCGCCACTTCATGAGATGCCGACGCGGGCATTGAAACATCTTGGTCTATACACTAGAACAAAATAACAACTTGTTAAATATAGTGGTATAACAACTTGTTATTTATATAGATATAGTGTCTGGTTTCAGGGAATCAAGTGTATCATATCATGTGAATATTTGTAATTAACTTCCTCAAGCCAACCTCCAGCAGTATATCACTAGTACAGAAACAAGACAGAAACAAGACAAATCACCTTAAGTTTCATTTTTTTCTGGCTAGTAGCTAGATGAGTCGTCTTTATATCTATTTTTCATATGCATATATATGTCAGCAATTTGCATTGTTATGCATATATCGTGTTTGGTGTAAAAAAGTTTACAAAATCCCTTAAATAACCGCTTAGCATATATATCAGAATATATTTTTGCCACGCATGGGTATTTTGGAATGTGAAGATACTCTCCTTTATAAAATATATCGATTACAGTTACTACAACAGCAGATATTAAATCAGTACACTTGTGAACTAATATATATCTTTAATTCTTCACATGACATCTTGGTCTATTCACATGACATTACATCAAGCACCCAGGATCTATAAAGCACTGAATATGTGGTATATGACCTCTAGAATTAAGATAGAAACCATGTTTTTCAGGTCAGAGGCCATGGAATGCAACAGCAATGACAGAACTTTAATTTCCACAATTCAAGAGGTAAAATTGAGTTATTAATCTGGTCAGATTTAATTTACTGAGACAGCAAAGCAAGCAAGTCAAAGAATAAAAGTGGGTTATTGAAACATCACGAATTTAGTGGATCTTCCAAATTAAAATAGATAATAAATAAAAATATTAGTTCACCTCGTCCAAAATAATCGAATCTTTCGGCCATTGAATGAAACTTCCGAAGGTGTCTTCGATTTTGACAAAATCCTTATTAACTTTAGTTGGAAGAGGAAACCTGAGATACATGTCGTCAACAACAGAATCCACCTGCACCTTCATGTGGTCCTCTAACAGAGGCACACAGTGGACTGATTCGTCCTCCTTCCACGGCCATACCCTAGCATTCGCGATCTTAATGTGCTCCTCTCCAACTTTACAAGTGAGATAGCAAGGTGAGATTACCTGCAATTGAAGTACATTTGTCAATTGAAAGTGAGATAGCAAGCTTTTGTATATTTGTTTATTTTTCATTCGCAATCATGTATAGTAGGAAGTTAAACAAGATACAAACAGTCCAGAAACCAGATCTGTGTAATCTGCTGCTTTGTGTCTACTGTTTGTTGGCAAGGTTAGATTTTTAGATGATGTGTAAGTATGATGTGAGTTACTGATAGGTGGGGTCAGTGGCTAATGTTATTATATTTATTTAGGCTTCTGTAATGTTTATTAGGGTTTTCATAATGTTAAACAAGGTGTTTGTTTAAATTTATACTGGTAGGAGGGCTTCTATTTCTATGAGAAAAAAGAAATTGAGCATACAGGAGTGAATTCAGCATACATAAATGGGGGTAATATAGTCATAAAATAATGCAGCCAATTCAGCATACATAAATGAACATCTGCATGTACAGCCTACTATCCCTTTTTCTCTCTCTCTCTTCAAAGACGAGGAGAGAGATGGAGAGGACAGCAGGGGATAGCAAGGGATAGCAGGGAGTTTGGATAACAGCAGATTTCATTCCCAAAATATATCAACAACAAGAGGAGGAAAGAAATATATGAGGGCTTGTTGTAAATAAAGGCAATGCATACCAGAATCGCATCTAGAGGGCTTGTTGTAACTGCATTGGAGTGTTGACTGCTACGACGAAATCCCGGACTGTTTTGATCTGGCACAGCTTGTTGCATTTTGGACAAGGCAAGTATTGCAGCCCGCATATCGCTCATCTCCTCCCTCATCTCCTCCCTCACCTTCGCGTAACACCGTCTTTCTATCTCGTCTGCAAAATCCTTCATTTCAGCTTGGTTAAGTCCCCTCTTTCTCGAAGCCCTACATGTATTTAAGCCTTGTTTCCAAGTCACGTGCGCCCCAAGACCTCTCGTCCGACCTGGATGTTCTGGGTTCCCTAGAGCAATCGTGAGCACATCACTCGAGCCACTGACTTCAAGGTCCCCCGAGTTGACCTTTTGTTGTGTGTCTTTCTGTTGAAAAAATGTAAGAAATGAGTACAATTGCAAAAGAGACAATTGGAAAAATCACTCGAGCCACTGACTTCAAGGTCCCCCTCCAGCTGTCTTTCTGTTGCACAAGACTATGAATTTTTTCACTTGAATAATCCCTTTACAAGAGACAATTGCAAAAGAGCACAGTATAGTGTCAAAACAGACCCAAAGAAGGCACCGGTACCAGTGTCAAAACAGACCCAAAGAAGGTTAATCGTAACAGTTTATAGAAGGCTTATTGTAATATATTTTGAATCAGTGGCTCATGGTTTTTGAACTGGTGTCTGGTGGTGAAGAAAAAAAAAACTATCTATTTAGAAAAATAAATAACAAAATGAGTTTACAATTACATAAAACAGAATATATGATATAACTAATCAAATTAAAATAAACTCATTCACACATACTATTTTTTAAAATCAAATTTAGCAATCTAACTCAAAATTAAGATGAAAATAAGAGAAAGGTGGGGTCCTAACATGAAAATCAGAGTGCTTACTATTGGATAAGAGCAAGTACGGCAATATTGTAAAGAAAATAAGAGCAAGTATTATGTCACTGTGAGCCTATTAAATTTTTTATTAAATATATATTATATACAAAAAAATTGACATTGATTGAAATATTTTAACCCATGGTACTACTCTCTTGGACAACATAAGAGATCTCCATGTAATAAATTTCTGTGTAATATTAGTATACCAAAAAAATAAAGGTGATAAATATACATCTCATTTAATCTGCAAAACTACCCCTTTGGATAGCTACTAAGCCTATAAACCAGTGACAAGCCGACCCATAGCCCAAAGAATAATAAGACTAAAGATGCACCAGATAAGTGATGTATTCCATCATGTTAAGAATTAAGATGCCAATCAACACTTACAATTCTATTGATCAGAGCTTGGGTCTTTGCAGGGGCCGTAAGAGTCCCATCTGGTAAAGTAACCATTCGTCCCAAGACGTACTGTTGGCACCTTTCATCCTTAATATCTCGGATAGGTGCCAAATCCTCTGAGTTCTCTTTGAATTTTTTATTCCAGATGCGTATTTTTGCCTCGTATCCACGGGATCCTAAGCGGTGTGGGTTGTCATTCCTCTTGGACAGTTCGCGATTTTGGTCACTTAATTTCTACAATCGAAGGAAACATGCATGTTAGGTGTACAAGAGAAAAATAGAAACGAAAAGAAAAAATTAATGATTTGATTAAATCCTACCTGAAACTCTGGCGTCGACTTCTGCCTCACAAATTCTTTCCAAACTTCTTCACTTATCCACGAGTATTTGCTAAATGGAACTTTGTCCTTCCTTATGTAAAACCTTACGAGATCACTCTTAAAATTCTTCCATGCTGCATTCATTTTCTTTTTGGCATGCTTGAAGCCCCTTTCTTTCTTTATTCCCCAGGTTTGCTGCAGCACAAATTATCACATAAGATTTAAAAGTAAAATTATATTCGTCACAATTTTTATTATTTTGAACTTAAGTTGTACCTTTATCTCCTCCCAACACTCTTCCTTCAACTTCTTGTCAACAGCCTTCCAATTCGGAATAGTGATGGGAAATCTCTCTTTCGACACATTTGCAACGTATGTCTTGTATTTGCTCAACATTTTTCCCTTTGGATGCCCATGCTTGTTGAACTTGATACGTAAATGCTTCTTTGCTAACTTTGCACAAGTGGTCCGACCTCTCGTCTTTTTTTGTGGTGCTTCCTCCTCACCACTCGATTCATCGGAAGTGGATAAAGGATTGTACAGCAGCATATCCATCCCTGTAATTACATAATTTAACATTTCAAAGCATAATTTATGTTTCAGCCAACATTGACATCAAGGAATCAACCTATTTGATTTATGTGAATAAGTTGGTTATTAGTAGAATCTCTATGATTACTGTGTTATATTATTATTGTTTCTTTGTGCTGTTAGTTTTACTGCGATATGTCAACTGGGAAGCCAAAATGGGAAAAAATTTAAATAATCTGACGAACTGAAACGCGAATAATTTGATATGAACTTGTGAAAAATGTGGTAATGTTGTCAAATTGACTGTGACTAAAGAAGAGCCCTCTGTTATTGTGACTTGAGAACTAAGAAATTTAGAATCTAGAAAATTCAGAGGGTGGCTAGTGTGCCAGATTGAAAATGACACATAACTCAGAAATTAGCAGGTAGGAATAATTAATTGCCATACGCATTTTTCATTTACCGGGAATTGCTCCACTTTGGTTTTGATGGCTGCTGCCTTCTCCAAGCATGGGTTGCTCTTCACCCGACCTATCACAAACGATATCGGTTACAATTGTCACAAAAAAATAGTTAAAAGGAAACTGAGTTGAATGTAATTTAACATTATTCAACAATTTCAACAATTTATTCTTAAAATATACCTAGAAGGATCAGCCTCGATTGAATCCATCTTGCTCTTCTTTTTATTCTTCTTCTTCTTTTTTTGTGGTTCCTCCTCCTCGGTACTTGATTCACCATCGGAAGTCGAAGGATTATACTCATCTATGGGCATAGGGCTGCTGCCTTCTCCAACAACACCTCGCTCTTCACTCGACATTTCAACCCTTCTCTTCCTCGTTGGATCTGGTTTCTTCTTATTGGATGGACCGTTCACAACCCTTCTCTTCCATCCTCGTATTGATCTCGTTTATCCTCTCTGCCCTGGCCCGTTCGATCTCCAATGGAGGTTCTCCCATATTGGCCTATTATATTCTGCCTAGTAAAGATAAATCACAGTAGATGTAATCAGCAAAAGAATATAATAATACAACATTATTCTGCCTAATATATTCATTTAAAGGTGAACAGACTAATTTTATTGCAGGAGAGTTGACAATCATGTTATTGCATGGACTATTAAAGCGATTCATGTTGCTTTACATAATGCTATACAGGATAAGGTTTCGTGCACAAATCTGTTAATGATGTATCGATAGGTTATTTCCAAACAGACGACGTGAGCAGTTGATTAAAAATATTACTTTTCATTTGAAGTAAACAAGTGCTACGTATCAAAAAATGAACTAATTGTATCAGCAAAAGAAGAAAGAGAAGAAAATAACAGACAGCTCAATAGTAAGAAAAATTCTGGATGAACTCCTTTGTTTCAAATAAAACAAATCTGAAGCAACACTAGTTGTATCAGCAAAAGAATATAATAATCTGAAGCTCAATAGTTGTATCAGCACAGCAAGAAATGTGCCGGTGGTGATATTTATCACATTGACAGCATCATTGCTTAACTACATCCAAATAAATGCAATATCATTTCTTATAATTTTATTCATTGACGACTCCCAACAAAAAATAATTAAGTGACCGATATAATTTGAGAGGAAGTAAATACTGACCCACTGAAAATCTTCTTGAGGGGGACTGAGCGGGGCTGAGGGGGACTGAGCGGGCTGACCGGGGACTGAGCGGGGTCCAGCGGGGCTGAGGGGGACTGAGCGGGGCTGAGCGATAGGCGGAGCGGGGCTGAGCGATAGGCGGAGCGGGGCTGAGGATCTTAGGTTTGTCTCAAAATTGAAAAGCGGAGGGAGGCCGAAGTGAGAGGGTTATGAAAATTTCTGCATTGGAGAGATAGGGTAAGAGGGTTTAACGCGAATCGAAATTTCGGAGAGGGAATTGAAATTTCGAAGGACTTAGGCGGCTGATCGAAAGAAAGAATCGCGCCCAATAAAACACTGACTGTCTTCTCCGTAATAAACAAAACAGTCGGTCAAAAAAATAATACCGACGGCTTTCAACAATAAAAGATGGTGTAGGACACTATACTGACGGCTTCTACCCAACAACAGTCGGTGTAGAATCAAAATTTTTCCTGCAATAAATATATATACAGTAATATTAAAATAATTTTATGCAAATAACATTGATTAATTAATTCACATAAAATATAGACCAATGCTTCTATGGGCATAAGGACCTATTTGTAAAATGAGCATATTTTCATTTTCAAAGTTCAAACAGTCGATCCGACCGTTCAACATTTTCTCAATATTACAATGTACTTGGAGGTCAAATTTATGTTTATTTGGATTTGTTTTACTATTTATTAATTTATTTTATAAAACTAGTCAAATTCAGACCATTGAATTTTGTACCCATCTTTTAAATAGTAAAGAAATTCAAAAAAATGTAAAATTTGACCTCCAAGTACATATGCCCATAGAAGAATTTGCTAACAAATATATATACAATATACCTTAATATAACACATTGACTGATTAATTAATTCACATATTCTCCATCTTGATGATCTTGCCGTAAATAACTCGCATCATCAACATCGTCAAGTCTCACTTCGTTAGATGGCACGCCAATAGAGAATGGGGGTGTTTCTTCAAAATGATTGAACTCTTCCTCATCAACCACATCTTGAACGCCCACTATGCGTCTTTTACCGTGAAGGACAATACGGTGCTTACTATTGAGGGGATCCTCAACATAGAAGACTTGGGTGGCTTGATTGGCAAGTATGAATGGATCATTCTTATATCCCAATTTTTCCAAATCCACGACAGTAAATCCGTACTTATCCACTTGAACACCCCGGCGGTTATCAACCCATTTACACCGGAATAACGGAATCTTAAATTTGACGTAATCGAGCTCCCATATCTCTTCAATTTGACCATAGTACGAGTTCTTCGCATGTACTGCCCGGGTATCTTTAGATCTGGAGAATTCTTCTGAAGTAGCTACCAGAGTTACACCGCTACTTTGATTAATGCTTTTTTCATCTTGTTTTATTGTGTAAAAAGTGTACCCATTGATGTCATATGCTTGGTACGTACTCACAATAATAGTTGGACCTCTTGCTAACCATTTTATAGATTTATCTGCCAATTCACTCTCGCTTTGTCGAATAACTTTGTTTTTGATCCATTCTGCGAACTTACTATTATGTTCTTTGGTAATCCACAAGTCTCCTTTCGTCGGATTAAGTTCTTTCAAAAAGGTTTTGTGCTCGTCACTGTACGGAGAGATGTATGTCATGTGTTGTAAGACCAACAGGTGTGCTTTTTCGTGCAAAGACTTATCAGCCTCGATTGGTTCCAAACCAATGGTTCCTACACCTTCAACCCGGCCCTCATGGCGTGATTTAGGAATACCAATAGGTTGTACATCTGCTATATAACTATTGTAAAATTCGATAGCCTCCTCTGCAATATAACCTTCTACAATACTCCCCTCAGGCCGATATCGGTTTCTTACATATCCCTTCAAGAAACCCATGTATCTCTCGAATGGATACATATACCGCAAGAACACAGGACCACAAAGCTTAATTTCATAGACCAGGTGAACAATTAGGTGAACCATGATATCAAAAAAGGTCGGCGGGAAGTATATTTCAAGCTCACATAAAGTGACGACAACATCACGCTGCAATTCATCCAAACTTTCGGGATCGATAACCTTGCTACAAATGGCATTAAAGAAAAAACAGAGCTTTAAAATTGGTAATCGTACTTTTTCCGGAAGTATACCACGGATTGCAATAGGTAGCATCTGTGTCATCAAAACATGACAGTCATGAGACTTCATCCCGATCAATTTTAAATCCTTCATTGACACGAGCTTTTTTATGTTGGCAGAATATCCAGAAGGAACTTTAACACTATGAAGGCATCGACAAAGCCTTCTTTTTTCTTCTTTCGACAAATTATACAAAGCTGGAGGAAGGTAAGTTCGAGTATTTTTTCCATCTTTGGTCTTTCTCAGTTCAGGTGCAACCTCTCTCCATTTTATGCCCATCATGACCATATCTTTGCGAGCATTTAGTCCATCTTTGGTCTTTTTCGGAATTCCCAACAACAAACCAACTAAGCTTTCACAAACATTTTTTTCTATGTGCATCAAATCAAGGCAATGTCGCACTTGTAATTCCTCCCAATATGGTAAATCCCAGAAAATTGATCTCTTTTTCCAAGTTTCACCTTCCGGGGATGTTTTTTTCTTAACAAATTTCCCGAATTGAACTTTGATACCTTTAACTCGCGAATACACTTGCTTGCCGGTCAGCGGAGAACGAGCTCGTCCAGTCTCAATATCACCATTGAAAGCTTTCTTCTTCTTACGATATGGGTGATTAAGAGGAAGAAACCTACGGTGACCCATGTACACTGTTTTTTTGCAATTTTGTAACCGAATGTCAACCGTATCGTCTTCACAAACAGGGCAAGCTCTCCTCCCCTTGTTACTATAACCCGACAAATTACCATATGCCGGGAAATCATTTATGGTGCAAAATATCATTGCTCGCAATTTGAAATTCTCCTTACTGTATGCATCCCACACTTGCACCCCGTCGCACCATAATTTTTTCAAGTCCTCAATCAACGGTGCTAAATACACATCTATGTCGTTTCCGGGTTGTTTTGGGCCTGAAATTAGCAACGACAACATAATGTACTTGCGTTTCATAGTTAACCAGGGAGGAAGGTTATAAATACACAATAAAACCGGCCATGTGCTATGCTGACTGCTCATATTACCAAACGGGTTCACTCCATCTGAACTGAAACCAAGCCTTAGGTTTCTTGGGTCATCACCAAAATGTTTTTTGAACCTTCTGTCAATATTTCTCCATTGAGGTGAATCAGCAGGGTGTCTGAGTTTTCCGTCTGTTTTTCGGACATCGGCATGCCAACGCAACAACTGCGCATCTTTAGGATTTTGGAACAAACGCTTGAATCTCGGTATCACGGGGAAATACCATAACACTTTTGCTGGAGGTCCTTTTCTATATGTATCTCTATTACCGTCAGTTTGATTTTTTCTTTTGTAACGAGATTCACCACATGTAGGACAAACTTCACATTTTTCATACTCGTTCCGATACAATATGCAATCGTTCGGACATGCATGTATTTTTTGTACATCTAAACCCATAGGACACAATAATTTTTTGGCTTGATAGCATGATCTTGGTAACTCGTTCTCATCTGGGAGCATATCTCCTAAGAGTTTTAATAAGGCGGTAAAACTTTTATCACTCCAATTGTTACTTGCCTTTAAATTATACAATTTTAACACAGCATGCATTTTTGTAAAATTTTCACAACCAGGAAACAAGGGTTTTTCAGATTCAGCATACAACTCTTGTACATCAATGTCATTTTCATCATCACTAAACATTTCTCCTAAATTGTCATTCGGGTTAAAATTATAATTCACATCCATTTCCTGATCACTATCAACACTGGCATCCTCATCCTCCTTGCCAATCTCAGTATTAGCAGCGGTGCTTGTTTCTCCATAACTCTCTCCATGCCTGATCCAACGTGTATATCGCTCTTTAAAACCACGACGAATCAAATGATTCTTCACCGTTTCAACAGTGCGAAACCTCTTCAAGTTCAAACAATCTTTACAAGGACACGGAATCGTGTCATCACCCTTTGTCTTCATGTGTTGCTCAGCAAATTTTATGAAACTTTTCACACCGTCTAAATACTCAATGGTATTACGAGCTCCATACATCCAATCTCGATCCATCTGTAATTATAAAAATAATTAGATAAGAGGTCATGAATGGCTCTTAAAATTACAATTTGGGGCTTACATAGGGCCGGTGCACAATCCTAACCCACTCTTTGAATGCTTTGTCTCAGTAGTGAGCACAAGTCAGCGGGATTTGGTATTTAAGAAAAATTCGGCAGCATTTCCCCTTTGTTCCCCAAGTACGCGTAAAAATCACATCCGTTTGGAGATGAAATCCAATACGTACTCGTGGGAACAAGGATAAATGCTACCGAATTTTTCTTAAATACCAAATCCGCTGACATGTGTTCACATCCTAAATGAGACAAAACATTCAAAGAGCAGTCCCAACAGGGAACTATTCAAAATTAATCCCTATTGGATTAATTTTGAACGGGCATCGACCTAAAAGGCATACTAAATGTTCAAGGCAAATTGGATAGATCGCACAATACAATAATACTAAGCTACAAACTATTCCATATATAATTGGGTTGAAATTAGGAAATACCAATCAACATAAAGCCATTAATCTAACCATTAACAAATTTAATTAAATTTACCTTCTCTTTTGAGCTTGGATTCAGAATTTAAGTCACACAGATCTATCTCTCCAACTGGTACTGCCACTGCCTCTGCTACCGTTAGTGACTCTCTAACATGAAATCCAAAGAAAGGCATGTAGAGAATTCAGACTTTGTTTAAATGAGAGTATATATCAGTTGTTAGTAACAAAGGAAATACCAGAAGGCTTTCTTGACTTCTTCGTTTATGGGGTTATAACTTTAATGAATTAAAAAAATGCATGACAAAAATACCATCTTAATCCTTAGAGAAACAACAACGAAAGTCATTGAAGTAGTCTAACAACAAATTGGAGCCATTAATTGCTGAAAATTTGGTGCTAATTAGGTGACTATTCATTAAGAATTAATTCTTGTATCATTGATACTGTCCAGTGCGGTACTGGCACGTTGTACCAGATATAACAATACCACCTGTGGTACTGTTCAGTATGATACTGGTACACTGTACCAGATGTCACAATATTGCTGGTATCCACCCATTTTTACATTTTTACTAAAATAAAATATCTTTACAACTCAATCAAAGCAATTTTTTTAAAAAGAAACGCAGCAAGTCAAGAAGCTTAGTTATTTATTATTTCCGAATCAGTCCCAGGTACTCAAGCATACATGGCATCAGCATTAAAATCAAGCAAAATTGTCACTGGTACTGGATTGGTGCTCAAAATGTCCCAAAATGACCCTCTGTGACAAATCAGTCAGTGCAGACTGGTCAGAGACCCAAATGAAAAATCCAAATACATAGGCATATAGAGGACTTAAAAACATATCAAATCACAAAAATTTCACATTTATTGGAATTTATTTCGATTTTATATCTATTTTTGAAGTTGGCATTTCAAAATCCTGAAAATTGGATAAATAAGGACTAAAATACCCCTCTGATTGTCTGCCTTCTTTAAAAATAGAAATAAAATCCTAAAAATTATGAAACTTGACAAGGACATAGTTTACAAACTCCTTAACAAGTCCATGAAAAGAAACAGGAGCATTGTTTGACAAAATCAATCAAAAAAATCATGTTTTAAATGTAATGAAATAAACAAAATAAGTGATGGAATGAACATATAACTCAAAACCTACCCTCAAACCCAACCAACCCCAAGTTGAGATTGAGCATACCCAAACTTGTGTAGACATACCAATCTCAGAGCCAAATTACAACAGAAGCAAGTTAAATTGCAAAGAAAAACAAATCACAGTCCCAACCCAAGTTGTCAGAAACCAAAACTTGTTCAAAACCAAATTAAACCCGAAATTGAAGCCTCCTATCTCTCAGGAACCCTAAAAAGAAATCGGCCAGGATGATTCAGTTACTCTTATTATCAGATTATCAGATTATCAGATTATAAAAGTAACAAAGCACCATTTTTAGCTAAACTCACCTATATCATTGATGATTGGGAGCTAAACTCACTATATTTTTTTAAGCTTCTGACTAAAATCAGCAATCAACACAAGAAATTACCCGAGAGGCAGTTCGGCTGAGCGGGACGCGGCTGACCGGGACGAGGCAGGTCGAAAAGGTGGGCCGAGGATGAGCGGAGCGGAGGCAGAGAGAGACAACAAGGCGGGAGATAGATTTGCGAGGGTTGACGGCGGGCTAGATGCTGATTTGGAAAGCTTTCTTCTTTCTTTCGTTCGTTTTGTTTTTCCTTTCGTTTCGTTTGTTTCTGACTGCAGCAACCTTCAAATATCTATAACTTAGCAGCCTCTACCAGAACCGACGGTGTTGCAGGATTTACGAGTTAAATGAAACCTCACTGACGGTTCCAAGAAATAACAGCCGGTAAATCATCAAACACCGTCGGTTTCACCATATACCCGACTGTAAACTAGAATTTATACAACATAGACAAACACCGACTGTTTTTATTAACAAACTGACGGTGTAAGATGTCAACCAACACCGACTGTTTTGTTTAAAAACAGTCGGTGTTGAAGAATGCTAACCACTGACTGTTTTTTCTGAAAAACAGTCGGTGTAGACGGTGACCAACACCGACTGTTTTTTTGAAAAAACAGTCGGTGTTGATGAATGCTAAACACTGACTGTTTTTTATGAAAAACAGTCGGTGTAGGTTGGGATCAACACCGACTGTTTTCTTAAAAAACAGTCGGTGTTAGTTCACTGACGGTTTTTTGTATTGGACCAGTCAGTGTTGAGGTTATTCTTATTTACGATTTTACCAGCAGTCTCTACACCGACTGTTGCATATTAAAACAGTCGGTGATTGAGGGTCGGTGTAGGGGTTTTTTGTACTAGTGGATAAGTATATGAGATACGAATGACATGAGACATTTAAACCCTACTCATATTTAAATCTTTGATATTTTACAACAGACAAAAATGTACGACTGAATTTGTTTAATGCGAAGAATTTTGTCACCAATGAAGAATAATATAAAAATGTAGTATCCTAATCGAATATACCTATTAAAAGAAACATTTGAAGAATTAAGCACACCTCTTTTATCAACAGGACTGCGAGAATTATGTTTATGGGATTAAATAGTAATACCCTAATATTTTTAATGTGAACAAAATGTAGTACCCTAATCGTTTTTTGGGGTAAGGGCCCATGATCCGCGGTGTGCGCTTCCACTGATGCGAATTTTCTAGGATAACAACAAAGTCTGAGGGACGGCTCGAAGAACGTAACATGTCCTACGAGTTCAACTCTGCTATCCAGAGGTGAGGCTACATGAAGACTGGGGTAGGCACTTGCCTACCCCTGGAATTTTCTTTTTTTTTATGGACCGGGTCTTTTCAGGGCTTTGCCTACCCCTAATTGTTGGGCTTGCCTACCCCAGAACCCAGAACCCAGAACCCAGAACGAAGACCAGATCAATTAAAAAAAAATACTTTTAACCTCCGCGGCGCTAGCAGAACCCAGGGCAGGCAGAGGCAGCGCGAATCTGCGCGAGATTCTTAACTGAGACTTCTCATCCGCATCAAGTCTGGGAGCCCACGTGCACAGTTAGCTGCTATGGCTCCCAAATATTAAGGCCTTCGGTTTCCATTTTTTATTGATTAGCTATGTGGGTGTGGCTATAGGTCAGGAGCAATGTTATTAAGTTACGTTAACATCTGATAATAAAATATATATAATTAGCATTATTCAACAAGTTAGAGAATATAAATTTATTCGGTCATATGAACAAGTATAGCAATCGTATTTGATATTCTCTATCAGATTTGCAAGGTTATCTATCCATATTTAATAAATGAATTATCTTTTATTTTTATTTATTTAGAACGAAAGGAACTACAAGTTTATCTTACGTGTATATCAAGTGACATATATGTACACTTTGGTACATCTAAACAACAATTCGCAATTCAAATTAAAATGCACTAATAAAATCTAAGCGCATAATCCTATGATATTCCTGAAAAAGTTTGGTTGGTTGGTACATTTGTGTCTTGAATCCAAATCAGAACCCGAATCCGAACCGAACCTGTTAATTTATTCGAACCCGAATCCGATTTTTGCCTACCCCTGACTCAAATCCTAGCATCGCCACTGCTGCTATCAATGTTGCAAAATAATATAATAATTATATAACATGTGAATTTATCTGTATGATTCAAATTAATCACATCAGATTATCTGGCAAAAGTTTGTATTTAAAATTTAAAATAAATGACGTGCTACCTTATCTGCATCATGCAAGTATAAATTTGTAGAGCTACCAAGATTTTCAGCGTACTTTGTGTATTTTATATTTTAAATTATACATGAGAATTGTATCCCTATACTCCACCCGAAACCTTTCAACAACATGCTAAAATATGAAGAACATTTTGTTTCGACAATTATCAAATAGGTTGTCATCATTGTCAAAACGATTTTGTTGTCTGTAAAACTTTTTTTTTGTAACTTATCTTATATATATATTTTTTTTGGAATATTTAATCTGCACAAATAATAGTTAAGGGTACATGAAGGGATTAACATCTTCTGTTATCAGTATACCTTTTGAACATTTGTAGTTCTCCAAGAAAATTGAAGGGTAAGGACACACGATCCGCACTTGAGGAAATAACATTTAATAATTTTCTATTCTCAACTACTTTTTAAGATGGGCATCTTTTATTGAAATTGAAATGAGTATTAAATATTCTGATTTCGAGGTGTACATGCATAACCTGACAAAGAAACATGGGGCTGTGCCACTTCTCTCGAAATTTAATGATAAATATATATATATTTTTTTAAGAACTTGGTAGTGATTACCGAGAATGTATCTAATGAGATAAACTTCAATGTTAAATCTAATTTAACATGAATTATGAGTTCTGATAGGATTAAATTTTATAAATTTAATACAGGGAATGGCTTCCCAAATCTCCTACAATATACTGTATTCATTTCTAATTAGTTATTCATATCACTTTCTGAAACTTCTCTTAATTTTACCTTCACATTTCCTTCTTCGATCTCCTAATCGACCAAACGAAAACAAAAAAATAGAAAAGGAAAAAGTTTAAGTTTTCATAGACCATGATTAGTAGGTAGCAATAAACTTTTATAGAAGACACAAAAAGATTAAATTTCAACTAGGACGAAATAGATCTTTATTTTAATTCAAGTCTGCTGAGTTTAGACTTTAAAAATATCATTTGATTGTTCTATTTTGAATCCAGTCTGATTTCTCAATGAATTAAGATTATCTGTAAATCCAACATTTATTTTTTGAATCTTTTCTGAAACTTGTTCAAACGTACAGGGGATGATCCAAGATTTTCGTCGGGGGGGGGGGGTGGGGCAAAAAAACAGCGAATCAGGTTGAACCCCATTAGCTAATCAGGTACTAGCACTACTACAGAAATGGTAATTCTACACTGCACACGGTTTTGCTAATTTTATATGAAAACCGTGTAGCTCGAAGGTTTTTCTGAAAGCCCGAAAAGACCGCTGGAATCATAAACTGATATTTATTAAAGAATCAGTGTAGAATTGTTTGGAAAAAAGGCCGTGTATGATTTATTAGAGAGCTACATGGATATTTAACAAATATCTGTGTAGGAATAGATATACGGATTTTTGATAATAAATCCGTGTAGAAAGATTACCATTGTACACGGTTCTTAAGCATAAATATCCGTGTATGATTTGTTAGAGAGCTACACGGATTGTTAAGTATAAATCCGTGTAGAAAAGTCTAGGGTTTCATTCTAAAAGGCATTCTCCTTCCCGCGCCGTATAAAAGGCCTTCCCCTTCCAGCGCCGTTTTGATCAAGTAATTAGTACTCTCTCTGTTATATTGAAGGCTGATCTGAGATCTTTGAAGTTTGTATTTTTTTCTCCACTCTATCTTTCTAAGGTTAGTATATATATATATATTTTCTGTTTCTTCCTCTAATTTTCTGTTACTTTACGTTTTTCTACCCATTTATTCCAAAAACATTTTTCTGGAAACGTCTCTCTCCACTGATTTTGAGGGATATTATTCTGAAAAAGTATCATCCATTTTGAAGGAGAGAAGTACAGAAAACGCTGAAGGTCTCCATCATCAGATATGAGGAAAACCATTGAAGATCAGTACTGACGCTTCCGCCTAAAGATGTCTTCAATTCAGAACTGTAAGATTTAAATTCCTTTGCAATAATTTTTTTTACGAAATTGATTTTCAATGGTTCGTATAAAAGATATACAGATTCAATTAATTTTATGTATACATATTTTCTTATAATTTTTTTGACGAAAATTTCAGAACTGAGAATTTTTATTCTCTATTATGCATGCACATATATGTTGATCAATGTATTTTATGGGAGTTGAATTGTTGGAGATCTTTAACCAAGAGGCATCATGTCATGGATCACATGGGCACTCTCTTTCTTTTTATATGTTGGATATAATACAACTAGTTTGTATGAAATTTCGGTTCAAACTAGATCATAACCAAGAGTTTTGGCAACATGAGCCCAACCTTGATCACATGGTTATTAAGTGGTAAGGACATAACTTTTATACAAACATTGTATTGGATCTTGAGGAGTATATGTTATATGGATCACATGGGATTGCATGTGTACAAAATGCAATATGTATATATGTTGCACTAATTGTTAGTATTCTCTATGATAATTTTATATGAATTCATATATAATAATCGGCCCAACGGAAGTTTATTGTATATTTTTTTGTATAAATAATTTAAACCATATAACGTTATTTGTTTATATTTGTGAGTGTCTTGCATCTACCTTTTCTTGTTACTAACTAATACCAAATTATAATTGTAGTATGGAACAAAGCAGTAGTGTTACACCAAGGAGCAGATCAACGATGTTAGATGTATGTGGGCAAGGTGATTTCAATTAGAATTTGTAATGCTAAATATGGATTTGTATAATTTTGTAATGCTAAATATGGATTTGTATAATTATGTAATGCTAAATATGGATTTGTATAATTTTGTAATGCTAAATATGGATTTGTACAATTTTGTATAATTTAGTGTACATGATTTTAAATTGCTATATGAAAATTTTAAATACTGGCTAGCAAAACTGATAGCTAGCCAAAGAAAAAAAAGCAAAAAAATATATATATTCAATCCTACACGGATATTTAACTAAACTCCGTGTAGGAAGAGTAATCCATAAAATAATCCGTGAAGAATAAATTCCTACACGGATTATTTGATAAATGTCCGTGTAGGATTGTTTTCTACACGAATATTTATCAAATAATCCGTGTAGGAATATATTCGTACACGGATTATTGTATAAATGTCTGTGTAGGATAGTTAAGAGAGCTACACGGATATGAAATTAAAAGTCCGTGTAGAAAGAGTAATCGTACACGGATGTTTAGGTAATATCCGTGTAGCTCGGTTAATTGGAGAGCGCCACAGGCAGGTGTTTGTACACGGTTGTTTATATATTAATCCGTGTAGAAAGCGTTATAATGCACACGGGTAAATATCCGTGTGTAATTATTAACCTATTCATACACCCTCATCTCCTACACGGCAGGAAATCCGTGTAGCTCCTCCAGTAATGTCCGTGTGCAATCTCTTTTTTTGTAGTAGTGTAGAATAAAAAAAATACTCTAACTTATAATTTCCAATGCTACAAATTCTAATTTCCAATGGTTTATGAACACAATTTCATTCTTCATACAACTTATTTCTTTTTAATTATTGTTACATTTTGTTGAATATTTAGAGTCTACAACCTACAAAATTAGAGTTCAAATTTAATCACATATGGTATCAACCGATAACGTATGTAATGGTGTTATTTAAATCTTGATATTTTGTAAATTATAGTTTAAATTACTAGTGGGTATAAAAGATCCAATTGGTCCAAGTCAATGTTTTTAGCTGCCCTAACTATCATTTCATTTTATTTTTCTCTGAAGCAACAGTAACTTGTAATATCATTTCTTCAAATTTCTTATCAGCAGAAAAAATTCTTAACATGTATTAAGAAATGATTAGTCCGCATCAAGACAAAATAATCTCCATTGATTGATAACAACCCTACATAATAAATTCTTTTAGAGAAAGGTCTTCCAGATTTTAATATTTTCATATGAATTTCTAATCCGCGACTTTCCCATATATATATATATATATATATATATATATATATATATATACACACACACGGAGTTGACTACGGTGCTATGCATAGCATAGAGGGCCTCCGTGCTACGGCTTAATATTTGAGTTTTCAAAATCCTAACGGTCGATTCGAACCGTTCAACATGATCTCCATATGAATATGTACTTGCAAACCAAATTTTATATTTTTTAGATTTTTTTTACTATTTTTTTAGATAGCTAGAAAAACACTTGATCTAAATGGTACAGAATTTTCAGATCAAGTGATTTTCTACCTATCTAAAAAAATAGTAATAAAATTCTAAAAAATGTAAAATTTGATTTGCAAGTACATATTCACATGGAGATCATGTTGAAAGGTTCGAATCGACCGTTAAAATTTTGAAAACTCAAATATTGAGCCGTAGCACGGAGGCCCTCTATGCTATACATAGCATATTAGCAATTTCCTATATATACTTTCTATATGAGAACATTACGTTTTCTTTTTTCTTATCTAATCTATTTTAATCTCATTAATGGATTGCATAATAATTTGTCTAATCTTTTCAGAATTGTGTTTCTGATTCCTGTGCTTTACGTGTTTGGTAAATATGACATTCTTATTTTAGGCACATGGTGGAATAGAGAAACCTTTGGTTGTTGATAGGAATGCCAGCACTGGTATGCAAAGAACCATTTCGACAGGAAAGAAATTTTTGGTAAATTCTGAGCAGGTTTGGGTATTTTGTCCTTCTTTTTATGCGTTCTCTCTTTACTTGATCACTACAAGAAATTTAAAATTGATTGTTTTCAGCCTTTTCCACCTTTGAATAGGATGAAATCTTGTCAAAGATTGAAGAAAGAATATGAAAATTACTCTTTTTGGGTATATTGTCTTCTTCTTTTTTGTTTCAATTTTTAGAGCCAAAGGACCCTTGCAACGAAATTACTATGAAAATTCTCAAATAGACTTATAGACCCATAAAAACATATCTCAACTGCATATAGCCAAAAGAGCTGTTTGTTTCTGTTACTTCACTAGTATCAGTATATTCGTTAAGCCGAATGAGCACTTAGCAGAATATTTCAATAATATTTTAAATAAGCAACAAGTGACATATCCTTTATTTGTAATTAAAGCCTATTCTTGGGACTTGAATGTCAATTTAAATATGACATGGTATTTTTTGTAATTTTGGATGACCAGGTTATGTTTCTTTTTGTTAAAAGTAAAATTTTAAAAGTGCTTTGGTTGCTCATTTCTTAATAAGCTGCTTGTGAATTTCATGCAATTATCATGACCTATGAATTTCATACAAGTTTGGCACTATGGAGTCAATGACAGCTATGGCCCACATTATGACTTCTACGAGAACAATGAAGACAAACCTGGTGGGAATAGAGTTGCTACAGTTCTGATATATCTATCAAATGTCACTCATGGTGGTGAAACAATTTTCCTCAAGTCTCAGGTCAAAACAATTTTTGTGATCTTTATGTTAAAACAACAACAATTAATGAATGCAAGTACTTGATCTGGCCGATATACCTTTTATCTTGTAATTTTACAGACAACCAAACTGAAAGATGAGAGTTTCTCAGAATGCGCTTCAGCCGGTTATGCAATAAAACCCGTTAAGGGCAGTGCTGTCTTTTTCTTCAATCTAAATTTAGACTCAACACCAGATAATAGCAGTCTGCATCAGAGTTGCAAGGTGCTTGAAGAGGCAAAATGGTCTGCCACAAAGTACTTGATATGAACATTCAGGTTCTAGGTAGTGGTTTTGAAGTTATTGCAATTGGACGAAAAAAGCTTGTTCGATCTGTGCCAACTGAGCTGAAAAAAGCTTGTTCGATCACAACGAGATTTTAGAATTAGCTGAAAAATGTTTCTGTATTAAATTCTTGAAGGCTCTGGCTTTGTAATTATTTATGTAAAAATGTAAAAATATTTATAAAGAATGAAATTAGCATGTTTGTTGTTAACTGTATAATGTTGGGTAAATTGAAATTTTGAAACTTGATTGGGCTTAAATGGTGCAAATTTAAATAATAATTTTTTTTTCAAAAACCGAATAGAAAACTTTCTGCGACCGGTTTGAAGTATTAGCGACCGTTTTTTTGGTCGCAGATACCTCCTTTCTGACGTCAGAAAAAATAACAGCGACTGAAAAAAAGTGGTCGCAAAAAAAGTATCAGCGACCGGGGTGACGTCATTCAGTGACCGGTGACGTCATCGGAAGAGTATCTGCGACAAGGCTTACAACGACCGGTCTTTCAGCGACCGGAATCGACTTTCAGCGACCGGTTTTATTATCAGCGACCGGCGCCATTACTTTCAGCGACCGGTTTTCCGGTCGCTGATAATGTTGTTTGCTGTAGTGAAGAGAGCATCATGTGAACAATTGTCCTGCCAACCAATAATTCACGTCTTTAATTTCACAGGTAGAAAATTATTTTTTGTTTATATTCAATATATATTTGCTCTCTGAGATTTGTGGCATGGCCGAAATTATACAATTTTGATCAAAACACAAAATTTTTGAAGTTGCACATATTCACAATAAAGATTTTCCCACGCTGTAACCATACTGAACATGAAACTTAAGGTTAGTCTGATTTCGTTGAAAATTATGTAAAAGGCTGTAACCATTCCGTTGGAAATTTAAGCTATTCCCACGCTGTAACCATACCCAAAAAAAGTGTTCCGATCAATTTAACTTGATTGAACAAATAAACAACTGATATATAGATCCGCATGATCGAACCAGACTTAATTTGTACCAGACTGCATAATCGATAACAAATAAACAACTGACAAGTCAACAGAGACGAACGCCCAGAGATTAATTTGAACTAACATGCTTGACACGTGGTGGGATCATTGTTACAACATTCATAAAATGGAGAGATTAAAGGGATGTGCACCGTCCCATAAATTGTAAAACAAAAGTAAAAGAAAAGATTACCGCAGAATTAGCTCCATTAAAATAATAAAATTAATATATAGGAAGCTGATTGGTATCTATCACAACTACACAAGGATCTGCCAATAAATTTTACACAGTTCTAGCTCCTAATTGATTACTTAATCCTCTAAATGAATCCATCAAATTAATGATTCCAATTAGTTAATTCTCCCTTTTAATTAATTAGTATATTATTTGTACATCACATGTACACAAATAATTATGCCAATTAATTATTTCTGCATATGTCATATAAATTAATGAATCTCTGCAATTAATTTGGTACGACCCTTGGGGATCCGTATTATGTTGGCAACGGAATTAAAACTCATTTTAATTCTATAAGTCACAAGAGGCATCTAACATAATGCATCATAATTACCAAAACAATGCAAACAATACATATGATACGTGATGTACAATATCTCGATCCTTGTAAAAAATATACAATTGTTCGTGTTATTTTTTGGAAGCGACTAATTGTACCCAGCGATTGTACCCGGTTTTTACCCAAACCAACTGTCATTTGACTAGCGCGAATATTCTAAAACTCAATATTTCATACTGTATAACTCAATAGAAAATCATATATAATAAGTAATTCAAATTTCTAACAACCAGCGACTCTTAAAAGTGGTCCACAGTTAGTTGCTAATTGTTTGCAACTTGCACAACTTGCCAAACTAAATGTACTTCCACCGGGACCAATTGTTGTATTTTCATTGTGACCAATTCTACAACTTACAGTTTTTTGCAACAAACACTTGAAATACTGTAAAAATTTAACTTTTTTCGAAATTTAATTTTTTTTTCAAAATTTAAATTTAAAATTTTTTAAAATTTTTTTTTTCAAAATTTAATTTTTGTAAACGATACTATGAATACTGCAAAATAACATTTTGGATATTGTAAACACATGATGAATACTTTGAAACCACATTACAAATACTATAAAATTTAAATTTTTTTCAAAATTTATTTTTCTTGAAATTTTTTTATATTTTTTTGAAATTTTTTTTCTTTTCAAATTTTCATATTTTATATTTACATCTAGATCATGTAAAATAAGTATGATTAGTTGATTAGAGTAGTTTACGTTATTTTTTGAGAATAAATGAGTTTAGATCTAGGAAGGAGGGTCATTTGACCCATTGTAAATCCGTTTTCTATCAATGAAATTGTTAGTGTGCATTTAAAGCCACTAACCTTCAAAAAAAAAAGTCAATTCTAAGAACAGTTAGACAACTGGGAAAAAACCTGGAGGAAGAATAATTAATCGGCTCGTCATCGTTGAAGTGGTCGTTGTGGTAGAAGGGTATCATGAAGAGATACATGGTATATTGCTATGCTTATTAACAGAATTTCCAAATATCCTTATAATGGCTAATATTGGTTCAGAATTGTTTGTTCGTCATATCCGTTTTGACAAAACAATTGTTTAATGAATGTGAATTAATACAAAACAACAAAATAAATATATAAGAGAAATTTTGAAGTGAATGTAAACTAATATATTTAGTGGTGAAATCAACTTAATAATTTATACTATATGCATGTAAAATACATTGTAACGATTTGTATAGACCGTACAACTTCCAGAATGGAGTATAGAGTTTTATTGTACAAATTAGTGAAATATAATCACAGTGCCAAATTAAAATTAAATAGGTAAAATAAAAATGAGTAATTATTTATTTCCCCCATCTCCCATCTCCAATCCTGTTAGATATTAATATTTTCAAACGTCATCCAATGTCATAAAAAAAAATTGATAAAATCTGTCAGATACAAGCACCTTATACATGAACTATTCACACTTGTATGACGATGTATGAATACTTGATATTAATATTTATAAACGTCATCCAATGTTATATGGAAAAAAATTGATAGAATTTGTTAGATTCAAACGCATGATACATGAACTATTCACCCTTGCATTACGAGATATGTGAATACTTACACTACTTGATATTAATACTTTCAAACATCATCCAATGCCATATGAAAAAAAATTAAAATTTCATAGAATTTGTTAGGTATAAACACTTGACATATGAACTATTTACACTTGTATGACGGGTATAAATATTTGCAATACTCAATATTAACACTTTCAAACGTCATCCATTGTCATATGAAAAAAAATTAAATTTTTATTAAATCTATTAGGTACAAACATTTGACACATGAACCATATAGACTTGCATTACGAGGTAAAATACTTGCTTGACGAGGTCTGAATATTTACACGATAAGGTGTGAATACTTGCTCGACGAGGTATGAATATTTGTGCGATGGAGAACCCGAAAGTACTTTATCATGGATCTCATTTGAACAAGAAAATTACGTAGAATACGCTCGTTACTTTTGATTCGCAAAATTTCTCACTGGTCGTCAGAATTATAGACGAGATTAAACAGAGAAAAAAAATCCACCTCTAAAACCGTGTAAAAAATATATGTGTGATGAGAGAGAAAAAAGAAAGTTGATATGTTCAGTTTTTTTATAAATACTTGGTTCTTAGGTATGAATACTTGCATTACGAGTTATAAATTCTTGCTCGACGAGTGATGAATACTTGCACTACAAGATATAAATACTTGTTCGACGATGTATAAATACTTGCATGACGAGGTACGAATGCTTGCGCGACGGACAACCCAAAAGTATGTCATCATAGATCTCATTTGAAAGAGAAAATTACGTAGAAGACGGTCGTGGTTTTAGATTCGCAAAATTTCTCACAGATCGTCAGAAATATTGGCTAGTTGGAATAGAGAAAAAGAACTCATCTCTAAAAATGTGTAAAAGATGAGTGTGTGATGAGAGAGAAAAGAAAAATGATATTATTTGACCCTAAAAAGTCAAGATTCTAGTTATTTGGACAAAAATACCATTTAACTACATAAGTTGGTCAATTAAAAAGTCAACCGTACTTTAATCTGACCCATTACCACAGAATAGGAATTGAGGTGCATTAAAATCAAATTCATGATTAGATCCTACTCGAATAATCATGAATTTTGATACTTCACACAGTTCCTATCTCAAAATGGTTGCAAAGATATCAAATTTACAAAACAGAAAATTCTGGATAGTGCCATGTGGCATAGGGTACTCCTAGCATTTTGCCTTGCCACTCTGTGTGCAAACAGGGAATAAATAAACAAAACCCCAAGACTCGGGCCCACAAGTCATAGGCCCAGAGCAAATTACGCTAGTTAGCTGAGATGGGTGAACTCGGTCTATATAAACTCAACTCCTTAGACCGAGTGGTCAGCGGTACAGTGCATAATGAACCGAGTCAAGACAACCATATACCCGAAGGTTGAGACCCGGCGCTAAACTCAAATGACCCCTTCGTTTAGGGTGCTCCTGGTGTTCCATGAACCGTGTAAAGCTGATATACGGCATACTAAGAACCGAGTGCAGCTAAGGGAAAGGAAAGAAAAATGAATAAATAGCTTTAAACAAAGGAGACCGACACCTGGGGCCCACCCCGTCAGTATTTCCTTCTGTTTCTCTTGGTTCGGATTAACAACAGGTGAATAGTGTAATCACTTAGTTCGGGCTAATGAGGCATCTTACCCTCTGTTTCTCTTGGTTTTCCCTCAAACCCGAGCTCCTCTCCTCTTCTTTAATTCAAACCCGAATAGTGAGAATGTGGCAAATCGGTTTGGCCGAGATAATTGAAACCAAGGGATGGGAACCTAAGAGGGTTTTGTATAAACGGATAACAGTAACAAAACTTCCCTTTCCTTAATTGAGGTCTTTACAAAATTAAAGGAGTTTGTTCAAATTTGTACCATTGAATTAAAAATTTCCTTAGATAGTATAATCAATATTGAATGTTGCATTAAATGTTTCCATTAAGTTTGGTATTAATGAAACAAGTACTATGTTAGCGCTGAATATGCGTTCAGAATAGCTGTTTTCTATTTAATCATCAACCTGCACATGGTCCATAATAAACCATGTCTTATTTCCAAAACAAAGTAGTACACTACTCAGACACCTAGTCTATTCAATATTGTATAATTATCTGAACTCTTTCTTCTTCTTTGTGTATCCGCGACTCCCCCAATTCCTTTCGCGACTTCCCCAAATCCTTTGACTGCCATTGCAAAAATTCAAAATTGGTCCGATTAAAGTACTAAAACAATATACTTTTGATCTAGAGGTAAGAGAATGAGTGAAAATTGGGCCGATTATTTTGATTTAGCCCCTATTTTATACCGTTCCGACTAGGCCGAGTCGACTCCGGTGAAGTTGACAGATATTTAAGGTCACAAAAAGCTCGATAATGAGAAATCACGACGAGTGCTTAATGATAAAACAAAGGATGGTGACTCAACTGATGATGAGAGGCAAAAAGAGGGCTGATCGGTATTAGTTGTTAAAATGGCTCGTTACTGCCTTTCCATTTTTAAATTTCCCACACGGCATTTCCTATTTTTAATATTTTTTTATTTTATTTTCTGATGAATAAATATTCCGGGTTAATTGGAGATACCTGGATGGAGATGCTGGGATATGCCGCCATTCATTGTGATTCATACCAGTATGCCAAGTCCCTGACCCTGAGCAGGGGTGGGGAGGAGCACAAGATACAGCAATTCCAATTTGGATCCGTCTAACTTTAATATAATTATATGTGTTCCTTTTCATATGTGAACAAACTGAGAGTGACCTGTAATTATATACTAGCTCCTTTTCCTACATATAGCATAATTCTTTTCTTTGTACCGTTCTATTTATATGTAACAATATTGTTGTTTTGGATGGATTGGATTAATTTGAGCGTTATGTGTTTGTATTTTGTTATATTTTCCTAGTTATCCTATATTAAGGTCCAGGATATACATCTTCGTAATCCATATAATTTCTATGAACTCATAACACTATTACCAGAAAAAACCAAACAATGATTGATGCATCATACTAGTGCTGTCTACTCGACCAAAAATTTCTTGATTTGTTTTCTAGATTACATGCTTGGCTTTGAATAGAAAGAATAATAAACCTCCAGTAAACAGTACACTCCTAGGCTAATAACTATTTAGTTATTAAATAACAGGGAATCTAAATATTACATAAAGAAAGAAAAGATAACGAACATTCTATCATGGTTCTGAAACTCAAAATCGGAATCGGAACCAGAATCGGGTTCTTGACCGTGGAATTGGAATCGGGCGGAATCGGCCGAGTTGATTCGGTAACTCGGATTTTTTTGGCAGAAACTTATTTTGTAGCTAAAAAGTAGAAAAAAATTGGTAAAAAAATAATTTGTACAAAAACTATGTTAAGACAAAATATTACACTCAAATAATCCACTAATTATATAATGTAATACAAGCATTACAAATAGAACACACGTTTTATTGCCAGAAGCTGTGCCGAGCTGGTTGGATCATCTCATCATCCTCTGTGTTAAAATACGAATGAGGATATTGTTGTACAGAGCCAAAAAAATGAAGACATTAATGTAGTGTCAAATGAATAATTATTAACATCCTCATATCCAACATATAAAATCCAAATCGGATAAATCGGCCAGAATCAGTAGTACAGAAACTTGTTTTGTACTAAAAAAATAGGAAAAAAATAGTATTTCAATAGTTAACAGTTTAAATATTAATAACACTCATAATAATTAAATTCGGATGGATAACAATTAAATTTGTAGTGTAATTACTTAAAAAATTAAAATTATCTAATTAACATAGACTATTTCATAAAATAATAATAAAAACGTGAATGATATTCACAAAAGAGAAATAAAATGTTTAATTTCTACATTTTATATTTTCTTAACAATCAAATTTGTAATATAGTGCAATCCCATTCTTTATTTTAGTCAAAAAAAAATAAACAAACCACTGTGTATGCATCTCCTTCACTCTAGTTAAATATAAATAATATAAATAAAATAAAACAGTAAAGGCTCTGCAGGAAACACATATAGTCAAACTTTGATGCACAATATTCATATTATAATAATTTAACTTTATGCACAGTGTACTTCACGTAATATAATATATAGGAGATCAAGTACAACAAACACTATTTTTAATCTACCCACCCAACCACCGATAATACGTCCAAAATCCAATTACTGAACGGATGCACAGTGTACTTCGTCTTCTCCAAAAAAAGTTCTTCTCCAAAAGTTTCTTCTCCAAAAAAAATCGGCTGACTCGGTGTAAAATCAGCTGACTCGGTGTAAAATCGGCTCAACTCGGCTCAACTCGGTGTAAAATCGGCTGACTCGGCCGAGTCAAGCACTGTTCATCCGAGTTTTGCTGAAAAACTCGCACGGGCGCGAGACTCGGATGAAAATCGGATCGGTGACGACCGATACCGAGTTGACTCGGAATCGGCCAATTTTCCAAACCATGCATTCTATTAAGCCCCAATTCTCCACTATCTAAGTTGTAGCTGCAACAGTTGGGTGTATTTTACAATAAAACAGGCTCCCATTTCACAAGGTCGATTTTGAATATCAGGGAATTAACGTTGAGGCTCGTGATATCCAATTATAAGTCGTCCCTTTTTCTCTTTCTACATATTGTTTGATTTTGGTAAAATAGCCATTAATGGCTGACTTAAAGATTAAATGCGTGCTTGCTTGCTTGGTTCCTTGCTGGCTCTGGAGGCTGTGTCATTTATCTTGAATTAATTGTTTTTTTTCTCTTATTTGTCTTTGCTGATTTGACTGGTTCATAACTGTCGTGTAAAATTTTTGAAATTGAGATTTTTCTTGATGCTATCTAAGATCTTTCGCAAGGCCGCAATTGTTGAATTTTTAGAAACACAAATTTTTAGTTTGCATTTGCACAATAAATGTTTTCATAAACTGTGAATGTTGTACAACTCAGCATTATAATGGGTGTTTTACAGAAGTCTGGTCTGAATTTGGAGGATTTATGGTAGTGCAGTTATGATAATGGGTTTGATATATTAGTTTATGACCGAAACCATACAACTTAGAATAAATTGAATTTCAAATCTGCTCTAAAAACTAAAAAGTATGAATTTTTGGTTATAAGCTGGATAATTTGTTGGATTATTAAAGGAAAATCTCAGTTACATTTTCTGCGAATTACGAATGCCATGCCGGGTTTATAGCTAATTAAACCCAAAATCACTAAGGAGTGGTGCATGACTGGATCATGCATTATTCAAAATTGTGCATTTTTTAGGGTTTCAAATGATCTTTCATCCTGAGCAGACTGCTGATCTCTTGTGAAATCTGCTGAGAACCTCTTTGATCTGTTTAGGACTTCAGGCTCTTGAAATTATAAAGAAAAAAGAAAAGAAAAGATAAGTGGTACCGGGCTTGGGCTCTTGTGGGGTTTGTCTTGAAAAAGAAAAAAAATGGGGTATGAAGTTATTTCAGGCTTGGGCAGAGAACATGAAATTTTTTTCATAGAAATCATGGCACTTTCTTTATCCGTTTACCCGACCCATACCGTATTCGAAAAAACAGTAATGATAAAAAAAAAATTTTCGTTATCATAACGGGTATGGGTATGAAAATATCTCCACCCGATCCGTATCGTACCCGTTGACACAAACGGGTACCCGTATGCTCATGCATGATACATGTGTGAATTATTGTTTATATTTTTGCAATAGGGGCAACGCACTTGTGGGACCTAGAGGTCACAAATTCAATGGTTCAAAGAGAACTTATGAAGTAGCTTATTAGTATGGGGAAATATTATTTCCCCATCCAACAACTCTGTTTAGTACACATTAGCAGCTGGGAAGAGATATATGATCTCAACTCGACTAAAACAACAAAATTAAACAAATGGAGGATACATCGAAATCCGGCCATTGAGTTTGACTATTGAATTAAAGACAAACGAGTAGTTGGAATCTGGAAATTGGTATTCCCGCATGGAGACATCGAGATCTGCCATTGAGTTTTACTAATGAATTTATGGTTCGCACATGGCTACCAAGCTAACTGCTCTGTGCGTTTAAAGTTTTTCAGCATTTATGACGTTTCTAATTGGTCATAATTACAACCATACTTGCAAATGAGGGGTTAATTTGGTTCGGAAGGATATAGTCCAGGAATCCAAAATTCCATTACTTATTGGGCCGAAGCCCATTGCTTCGTCTGGTCCTAATTAAGAAGTACAATTCTTAGTCATAATTATTATCAGTATAAGCAAAAACACACAGCAGTGAGGTGCCATTATGATATCAACTATCAAGATTGACTTTAATTAAACATACTGGTTACAATTAAAAGAGGGTTACATATTAAAAAAAATTAATTAAAAGAGGGTTACATATTAAAACAAAAATTAACGGGTGTTACAATTTTTTCCATTTTTAAATGTTGCAAATAAGGTCAAATAAATTTTAAAAAAATAATTAAAATTACCGGATGTTGCAGTTGGAAACTGTGTACAACATATTCCTATTCATACACGACGCTTGCGGAGACAGTCGTGTAATCTGTCTCAAGAATTAATTGACCCCCCAACCGGGTTCTGAACCTGTGACCTCTCATGTGGAGGCATTGCCTTAACCACTTAGACTGAAAGCTGGTTCTCCTGATTTTGGCTGAGTTTAAACCCTTTTTTATTTTAAGTAGGGGAACTAGAGTAGCAGTCGACAATTTGAACTGGAAGTTGTCATGCATTACTGTAAACAGTCAAATTATCATGACTTCCCTGCAAAAAAAATGACTTACGATGTGCACCTATAAAAAAACCACCAAAAATAACACAGATGGTAACGCATCGTCAATACCCTTACCAAAAATTCTCAAAATTCTCAAAATTCTCAAAAGAATTTTCAAAATTCTCCTTTTATTATTTCAATGGAGCTTCACAAATAGTGTACTAGTGTACCTAGTGAAGTATCACTGTATACATATATAACAAGTACATGATAAAAATAGTCATAATTCAACATGATATATGCGATAATTACTATTTATATGTTTCCAATAGGCCGGGCAGCGCATTTGTGGGGCCTAGCTACAGGTTACAAAATCAATGGTTCAAAGATAACTTATGAAGTAGCTTATGAGTCCGGCTAATATGACATTGGTGTCATTCCAAATTCAATAACACCACATCGTATACCGTTGGATCTGCTTTAATATCCGTGCTTTGCACGAATATTAAAGACACTAGTGTTTTGCACGGATATTAAAGCAGATCCAACGGTATACGATGTGGTGTTATTGAATTTGGAATGACACCAATGTCATATTAGCCGGACTCGTAGCTTATTCATAAGAAGGGGAACACTATTTCCCCATCCAAAAACTATGTTAGTTATTTAATAATTTTCTATTGTTGTTTAGTAGACATGAACAGCTGAGTAAACATATATATATATAGAATCTGGCTAGTATGAATATGTACTTGCAAATCAAATTTTACATTTTTTAGAATTTGAAGTCACTTTAAAAATTGCTGATCCAATGGTCCAGAAGATTTTACTGTTGTGTACAAATTACTGTTTTTTCAAAGTGGCTTAATAAATAGTAAAAAAAATTCTAAAAAATGTAAAATTTGGTTTGCAAGTACATATTCATATGGAGATCATGTTGAACGGTTCGGATCGACCGTTAGGATTTTAAAAACTCAAAAATTGAGCCGTAGCACGGAGGCCTCAATGCTATCACTACTACAGAATAAGTGATTGTACACGGACATAAACAGGAGAGCTACACGGATTTTTTGCCGTGTGGGATGTAAGGGTGTAGAAATCCCTGAATAAACAACCGTGTACAATTCCTTGCCAGTGGCGCTCTCCATAACCGAGCTACACGGATAATTACATAAACAGCCGTGTAAGATTACTCTTTCTACACGGATATTTAGCTAAATGTCCGTGTAGCTCTCTTATTTTTTTTTTAATGTTTAAATACCTTTCTACACGGACTTTAGTTAAATGTCCGTGTAGAATTTTTTTTTTTTTTTTTTTTGTGTGTGTGACTAGCCTCGAGTTTTGCTACCCATTTAAAATCAGAAGTTCAAAACAGAGAAAAATTAAACAGAGGCCTTTTAAACTTAGAATTCCAAAACTATACAACAGTATAAATAATTCATGTACACTACATTACACAAAATTATACAAATCCATATTTAGCATTACAAAATTCTTCTTGAAACCACCGTGCCTACATACATCTGAGATCGTCGATCTGCTCCTTGGTGTAACACTTTTGCTTTGGTCCATACTACAATTATAATTTGGTATTAGTTAGTAACAATAAAAGGTAGATGCAAGCCACTCGCAAATATCAATTGCTATTAATAAAATGAAAAGTATAAGTAAGCACAATATGAAAACCATAGAAAATATTAACATATTACAATTCATGCAACATATATAGATATTGCCTTTTGTACATATGCAATCCCATGTGATCCAACATATAACATATACTCTTTCAGATCCAATACAATGTTTGTATAGAAGTTATGTCCTTACCACTTAGTAACCATGTGATCAAGCTCTGACCCAAAATTCGCTAAGTTGGGCTCATGTTGCCAAAACTCTTGGTTATGATCTAGTTTGGACCGAAAATTCATACAAACTAAGGCGTATTAGATCCAACATATCAAAAAAGGAGCTCTCATGTGATCCATGACATGATGTCTCTTGGTTAAAGGTCTCCAACATATTGCATCTCCAATAAGAATCAATTGATCATCAACATATATGTGCATACATAATAGTGAATAAAAATTCTCCTTTAAAATTTATATATAAATAATTAGTTGAATCTGTATAGCTTTTATACGAACCATTGAAAATCAATTTCGTAAAAAAAAAATTATTGCATCTTATATGAATTTACGATGGCTCTGATACCAAATGGTAGTCTTAATAATTCATGACGTGTTTTGCAATTAAAAAACGCAAGCAATCCAGAATCCGTAAATCCAAAATAAAATAGCAAAGTAATTTAAATCTTACAGTTCTGAAGTGCAGACATCTTTAGGCGAAAGCATTAGTACTGATCTTCAACGGTTTTCCTCAGATCTGATGATGGAGACCTCAGTTTTCTTTACTTCTCACTTTCAAAAAATGGTCCACAATACACTAATTATTTATATTATCTTAACAGAAAATTAGAGGAAGAAAAGAGAAATATATATATACATGACTAACCTTAGCAAGATAGAGAGGAGAAATACAAATTAACTTCAAAGATCTCAGATTCGGTCTCCTTGTGCGCAGAAATCAGACCAACATTCAATACAGAGAGAGAGTATTAATTGATCAAAACGGCGCTGGAAGGAGAAGGCCTTTTATATAACCAAAACCCTAGAATAACCTTTCTACACGGCTCTTTATTAAAAGTCCGTGTAGCTCTCTCAAGGCTTTCTACACTGTTATTTAAACAAAAAACCGTGTACAATTTCTACCTTTCGACACGGCTCTTTATTAAACGTCCGTGTAGCTCTCTCAAGCTTTCTACACTGTTATTTAAACAATAATCCGTGTACAATTCCTACCTTTCTACACTGTTCTTTATATAAAGGTCCGTGTAGCTCTCTCAAGGCTTTCTACACTGTTATTTAAACAATAATCCGTGTACAATTCCTAATAAATGTCCGTGTAGCTTTCTCAAGGCTTTCTACACTGATTCTTTAATAAATATCCGTGTAGAGATCCCACAGATATTTCGGGCCTCCAAAAAATTACAATTTCTCCACGGTTTTTATATAAAATTGTCAAATCCGTGTACAATGTGCAGTGTACAATGACCATTTTTGTAGTAGTGTATGCATAGCACCGTAGGCACTTCCTATATATATATATAGAGAGAGAGAGAGAGAGATGGGCTACGGTGCTTTGCAAATTAAAACACCCTCTTTAATTTGGGCCACTTTTTCAATTTGCAAAACTCAAACAACCGATCCGAACCGTTCAACATGTTCTAAATATTGAAATGTGCTTGGAGACCAAATTTTACATTTTTTGGAATTTTTTTACTATTTATTAAGCCACTTTGGAAATCACTGATCCGGTGGTCCAGAAATTTTTACTGTTTTTTACTGTGGACCACCGGATCATGAGCGATTTCCAAAGTGGCTTAATAAATAGTAAAAAAATTCCAAAAAATATAAAATTTGGTCTCCAAGCACATTTCAATATTTAGAACATGTTGAACTGTTCGGATTTTGCAAATTAAAAAAGTGGCCCGAATTAAAGAGAGTGTTTTAATTTGCAAAGCACCGTAGCCTATCTATCTATATATATATATATATATATATATATATATATATATATATATATATATATATATATATGATCGATCTCAACTCGACTAAATCAATTAAATTAAACAAATGAAGATAGTAGACCTCGAGATCTGCCATTTAGTTTGACTAATAAATTAAATACATTAATTGAGCAGTTGGCAGTTCCCATTTGGCATTTGGCATTAATGGTTGCTCTGAGAGAGACTACGTGTTCCGGTACGTCTTTCTGAATTATGATTATTTTAATCGTGTACTAATATTTAAGGTGAGATCTTATCTTTGAGAAAAGTGAAGAGGTAGATATAGTTGCATCAGCAGAGAAGATCTGAATTTGGATAGTCTTCAGTTTATATGAAGATTAACCAGAAGAATAAATATGTAGAATATCACGCACAACAAATAAAAAAAAAAAAACAAGAGATGGAAGTGAAGATAGTGTTATCCAATTTATGTAATTTAGATAATCACGCCAATTATAATTACTTTTCAAATCAATATTCTTTATTACAAAATTTGATTAGAAACCAAATTTTATATTTTATAGAATTATTTTAATATTTCTTTAGATAGATACAAAATCAATATTTTCAGAAGATTCTGGACCATCTAAAACAATAATTGTGTATCTGTCTAAAAAAATAGTAAAGAAAGTTCCAAAAGTTATAAAATTTGGTCTCCAAGCACATTTTAATATGAAAATCATGTTGAGCAGTTCGGATTGACTGTTTGGACTTTGAAAATAAAGATAAGGATGTGAAGCGTGATTGGAGCACAAAACCAATGGTGCATTTGAACCCTACTATATTTCCATTTTGAAAACCAAGCGTGATTGGAGCACAAAACCATGGCACTATTTTCATTTTGAAAATCCAAACAACCGATCCGAACCGCTCAACATGATCTCCATATTGAAATGTGCTTGGAGACTAAATTTTACATTTTTTGGAATTTTTTTACTATTTATTAAGCCACTTTGAAAATCGCTGATCTACTGTAAACAGTAAAAATTTCTGGACCACCGGATCAGCGATTTTCAAAGTGGCTTAATAAATAGTAAAAAAATTCCAAAAAATGTAAAATTTATTCTCCAAGCACATTTCAATATGGAGATCATGTTGAGCGGTTCGGATCGGTTGTTTGGATTTTTAAAATGGAAATATAGTAAAAAATACTTACAAGTATTGTTATAAATACTTGCATGATGAGGTATAAATACTTGCTTGACGACGAGCCCGAAAGGACGTCATCATGAATCTCATTTGAAAGTAAACATTGCATGGAAAGACTTTCGTGGTTTTAGATTCACATAATCGTCACAAATCGTCAGAAATATGGACGAGATTGAACGCAGAAAAAAAACCCACCTCTAAAAACATATATCGTCCCCCCCCATATAGTTTAAATGGTCCCCCACATGCAATTATCACGTGGGTACATTTGAGAGATTTGGTTGGGGAGAATTATTTGCGTAAAAATTGTTCACATCATAGGTATAAATACATTCGTGCATAAGTATTAATACTTTAGAAAAAAATTAAGTGGTAGAGTTTTTGCGGTACCGGTAGGTAGTTATAGTAGTTATGGTGTAGGGATTTTGTGTGTACTGAGTGCAGGTACTCTTATCAACTTCCTATATTGAAAGAGCATTACCTCATGTATTTCATGCCGCAATCATACCTCACATTCTTAACTCCGTTTATAAACTCTGAAAAGTTGATGTGAACAACTGTACATGATCTCCATATTAAGTGTTTGTTCACCAAATTTTATTTTTTGAAATTTATTACTATTTTTTAGATTGGTACAAAATCACTATTTTTTTATGGTCAAAACCTTTCTATAAAACAACAATTTTGCACCTATCTAAAATAATAACAAAAATTTTCCAAAAAATATAAATTTAAGTCTGAAAGCACATTTTTGGAGATCATGTTCAGCGGATTGGATCACGTTTGGATTTTGTATATGAAGATAAGTATATGAGACACGATTGAAATATGAAAGACATGAGACTTTTGAACTCTACTCATGTATATTTAAAACTTTGATATTTTATAACAGACGAAAATGAATTACTGAATTTGTTTTTATGCGAAGAAAATTTGGGTCACTGATGCAAAATAATATAAAAATGTAGTATCCTAATCTATTATACCCAGTGAAAGAAACATTTGAAGAAACGCACCTCTTTTATTAACAGGATTGCGCAAATTGTGTTTATGGGAAGAATTAGTAATACCCTAATATTTTTTATGGGAAGAATTAGTAATACCTCTTTTAACAAAGTCTTCCTCAACATATATTAATTATTGATGAGCCCTTGAGAAAATGTCATTCAAATCATTTACTATTCTGAAAAACATTATTTCAAGATATGGGAATCTTTTTTCTTTTTGTTTGTTTAGTACATTAAGTCCGCCCGGTATAATGGATTCAACACTACTACAGATATGGCCTTTTCTAACGTCCATTTCACCTCTTCTCTCTCTAGCGTGCTCCACATGGTGGAAAAGGGTGTACCCCTTGTGAAAATATCAACTAATAATTTTCTATTCTCACCAACATTTTACAATGGGTATCCTTTTTTTTAGTTTAGATCGCTGTGTATACTGCATTGACCTCGAAATTAGTTTTTACTTTCCATAAATTTAATGAGAAAGTAACATGTGTCACCTCAGAATTTGTGTATATGATGTATTGGTGCGTGAATCTCGGGTATTCATTTCGACATCAGTATTTCATATTCTACTTTAGAAAATAACATGGGGCTGCACTTCTCCCGACATCCAACGATAAATTATGATCTTAAATATAATTTATACATGAATAAAGTGTTTAGATAGGATTAAATTATGTAAATGTAACACATTTATTCGCTACCCGAATTTCCAGCAATATATTTTTTTTTGAGAATGAATTTCCAGCAATATATTGTATCATTTTTCATGAGATATCACTATCTAAAATTTACGTCTTAATTTTACCATGACCTTAACAATTCTTCTCCTAATCTACCAAATAAACAAAAAAGAAAAATTCTAATTTCTACCAACGATTCAGCTGTGCACATTCTCTTCTCTTGTAAAATTTCGCCCAACAAACCGTCATATCTACATATTATGCCCTTTCGATAAAGCTATAATTTATCCTAAATGTTTCAAGATAAGTCTACCTAACCCGCTAGAAAATTCAGCTTGTTTGCTCTCCAAAATATGCTTCTTCCTGGTTCAAAACAAATGATATCAACATATATAGATAAACACAACAAAGATTTTACACAATAGAACTTCATATAAGAATATTAAAATCTGGAAGACCTTTCTCTACAAAAATTTTATTATGTACAATTGTTATCAATCAATGGATATAATTTTGTGTTGATGCGGACCAATATCATTTCATAATATGTAACACGAGATATTACATATATGTTACAGTTGCTTTGGGGCAAAATAAAATAAAATGATAGTTAGGGCAGCTAAAACGTACGTTGACTTTGAACACTCGATATCCTTATTGCTTTGGTTGATGAAAAGCAATTCATGGCTTCGAACACCCGATAATTTTAAATTTGAATATTCTTGTCCCTAAAATGAGGGTGATCTGTCAAATAACAAATTACATTATGTTCAGTAAGAATCACAGTTTAGGCCAAACCAGAAAACAAAAGGAAAAACAACAAAAATATTTGCATACTCACATTATTCTTGAAGGCTGGTTCAGGTTTGATACTATGAAGGCATGCCGGTACAGACATAGCATAATTAAAGTATGTACCAATCAGCATGCATGTAACACATATCTTTCGAATTGTAAAATGTGCAACATATCAAGGACCAAACTATACATTGTCTAGAGAAGGTGTCGTACAGGAAAAGAAGAGCAACATTGTTAATCATGAAACAATTAAGCCCCCTTCCAACTGAAATTGTAAAATGTGCAAATATGAGTTAATTAACCATGCACCTAAAAAAGATACTAAAAAAGATACATCCTCATTTGCATACCGAAGCCAAATTGGCCTGAAATAAATTTAGTGTTTAGTTATTAACCTGTCAATATTGAGCACCTTACCTTCAAGTCCAGGGTGTTCAATATCAACACAGAAAATCACACGTCATAAAAAAAACAATCCTTAAACACCAGCTTTCTCTGTGGGACATTGTTTCCTACCTTTCTAATAAAAATCTATTAATTTTCAAAATTGAAATCTAACACAATATTAAAAATGCAACCATGAATTAAGATTAACATAGCGCAGAAATAACAAAAATATTCGTATTAATTTTTTATATATAAGTGTATTATAGTGATATCATATTAAGTGTTGTCAGTATTCAACACAAGAAAGACACAAACAGTAACACAACAGTAGAGAGAAAATTGAACAGTTGTACAAATTTTCATCTCAAGCCTTTCTCCATCAACAATCTAGATAAATAATAAGAAAGCTTAATTTTGTACCTCCAGTAAGAAAAAATCCACCCAACTCTATAAAAATAAGAATCAAGGACATGAAATGAAAATTAACTTTTGCCTTGGGTTTGTATACTGGCTCTATTCATTATGATAATTTGTATATAAATTTTGAAAAGCACAGGATCCGCGTTGTGAGCTCCCATGCACTGATGTGGATATCTTGGAGAAGGACAAAGTCTTCTTCCAGTTTTGTTATTATGCTATTCTCAAATACATTTTAAGATGGGTATCACTTTTTTTAGTGCATTGAGGTCGCCGGGTTTCATGCATGCATTCACCTTGAAATCAGTATTAAATATCCGAGGTGAACATGCATCACCTAAGAAAGTAACATTCATCACCTAATTATAGACAATAAAATCACACTTGTTAGCTTCAAATTAAGCTGGAATGCTGACAGAGCCAGCGTCCGGATGAAAATGTTAACAGTACTAATTTGACTTGATGCAGCATACAAGTTCATTATTTTTTTAGCCTATGCAGCTGAGCTCCATGCAATTTAGTTGGTGACGTGTCACGATTTGATTGTAATGCTGAAAGTTGTTTTCTCTTCTCATTTGCAAGGGAACACAAATTTCTTTTGCATGGGGGCTTCAATTATTTTTTTATTAAATATATTAATGTAGTAATTTTTAAATTTATAATATTTATTATATCACAAACAATTTATAAAACTCCATAAATTTATAATATTTATTTCAAAATTTAAATTTAACACAATATAAAAAAATGCAACCATGTGAATTAAGATTAACATAGCGCACAAATAACAAAAACATTCGTACTAATTTGTTTTAACAATAGTTTATTATAATGATATCATATTAAGTGTTGTCACTATTCAACACAAGAAAGATACAAACGGTAACGCAACAGTAGAGGGAAAATTGAATAGTTGTACAAAATTTTAAACTCAAGCCTTTCTCCATCAACAATCTGAATAAAAAGAGACAGCTTTTGTACCTCTACTAAGAACAAATCCACACAATACTATAAAAATAAAAATCAAGTAGATGAAACGATAATAAACTTTACCTTGGGTTTGTATACTGTCTCTATTCATTATGATAATTTGTATATAAATTTTTAAAAGCACATGATCCGCGTTGTGAGCTCCCATGCACATGATGTGGATATCTTGGATAAGGACAAAGTCTTCTTCCAGTATAGTTATTCCTACTTTCAAATAAATTTTAAGATGGGTATCAATTTTTTTTAGTACATTAAGGTCGCCGGGTTTCATGCTTTCACCTTGAAATCAGTATTAAATATTTGTGATGAACATGCATCACCTAAGAAAGTAACATGCAGCTGCCCCCTTCTCTCAACACATCTAAAGATAAACTGATCAAATTTGAAAAGTAATATACATTTCAATTATGTGTTTAGAAATGATTAAAAAAATTAAAATTTAATATATATAGTTTCTCTAAATAATGATATATTAAATTCTAAATTTTATCTCTTTCATTTACATTTACGTTACTTGATTTTTATCATTATCCACTAGCCCATCCGCAAATCTCAGTATTCTGCCAAATTTTATCATTGAAGCCTACCAACATAGATGTCACATCCTACGGCCATCATATTGTACACTCTCTATGATTTTCTGAAAGCTATAATTTAATTAAATTGTCACGAAAATGCCACTGGGCCAGAGATCGCGACAAGAGTGGCACCCTCGCATCTATCCTTCGTCCCATCAACCTACATCGCAAACAAAAATAACAAACAGAAACAACACAAAGTTAGCTACAAAACTCGGTAACCGGTTATTTAACGACGCACTTCTCTATAATTGGCTTATTTAAACAACCATTCAAACAGACTGGATTAATCTACACTACACATATTCATATCAAATTATGCATGCATATTTAACGATGATAGCACCTGGGTCTAGATTATCAGTAAAACAAGTCACATAGTATTCACATCATTTCATTTCACACAATCATATCATTTCACACATTCTGAGAACACACAATCTCATCATTTCACAATCAAGTTCGGGCCTCAGACCCGCTATCCAATTAAATATGCCTTCATAATCCAATACCCAATTCAAAATCCAATTTTACCACACAAATCAAAAACACAGATTATAGAGAACTCTGATTACCTGATAGTGATCAATTTCAAAATCCAATTCAAGTTGCAACAACGATTCAGAATCAACACGACGTAGTCTGAATTCCAATCGGACATATAATCAAACAATAATCAATAACCAAAACTTTTTATCAAAAATATATTGTTTTTCTCTCTCTTTCAATCTCTATTTCTGTTTTTTTTTTTCTTCGATTTTATTGGTCCCTTTTTTTTTAATGAATCAATTAAAGTGAGAGGGGTGATATTTATACAAAGGGGTGGGAACATGCACACGGCCGCGTGGCACCCATGCCACGTTGGCTTTTTACTTTCTTTATTTTTGAAGTTTAGAAATTTACATTTGAAATTTTAACTTTTGCAATATTACAAATAAGTCTAAAACAAATATTCAATATTTATAAAAATTACCGGGTGTTACAATTAATCAACTGTATCAATGCCTTTTTTGAGGTCTGACACGGTCTCCTTATAGGAACCGTGTTTGTAACTTATTTATAGACACTTTTATATACGATGCGCGTAGACACGGTTGCAGAACCGTATGTCATTAGTGAAAATTTGGCACACCAATTGAAAGTAATTATAGAAAAATGTATTTACCCAAATCATTTTCAGTAGCAGTGAAGAGTACGCACCTGTCGATCTGTTAATGCGAATGCTACGGGATAAGGAGATTAATTTCAGTAGTAGGGAAGTTTCTCAACGCTATTGTTATTAATTAGCAGAAAATATATTTGTATATTATTGCCACTTCTGTTCAAAGGAAATGCTACAGGGCACATGATCCACATTGTGCACTTCCACCAAACTGAGTATTAAATATTGTGTTTTCCATCGGCTTCACCACTTCTCTCGGCATCTAATTAACGATAAACTAATTCAATTAATCTTAAATCTAATGTACGCATAAATTTTTGTGTCTAGAAAGAATTAAAATTCAAAAAAAAAATTTAATGCTCCCAAAAAAAAAAAAAAAATAACCGTACATGACCATATATAGTTATTTGTAGGTAATGATACCACTAACAGATTAAATTTTAACTAATACGAATTTGAGCTTTATTTTAATTCATGTGTTTTGCTAAGTTCAGACTTTAAAAATATAATTAGTTGCCTATTTTCTATTTTGAATCCAGTCCGTTTCATTATTGAAATAAGATATTATTTGTAAATTCGGCATTAATTTTTTTACCTTTTTATAGAAACTAATTATGCATATGTTTTGTGCACAGAGATAAGAATCCGGTCCTTACAACAAGATAGATAGATCCATCCACAAATGTTTTGTAGTAAATTAAAATTAATTACTAAAAAAAATTGCTAGTCACTTGATGGATGATCAATGGTATAAAAATTGAAATAAATAGACAATCTACAATTATGGAGGACATTTCGTTTTAAACAACCATTGAATTGGTTGTCGATGTTATCCGAACAATTTAATTATCAATAAAACATATTTGCTTTTAATTATTGTTATATTTTCTTGAATATTTAGACTACAACTTACAAAATAATTGTTAAAATTTAATGACATATGGTATGAACCGATACCATATATATGTAATTGTAATGTTATTTAAATTCTCTATACATTATTGAAATATTTATATTGTGTGAGGGATTAAAATGTACAATCAAAATCGTTTTTATGGGATAAATTTTGTGACAGTCCAAATTAAATAATATCAAAAAATATATATAGCAGCTCTTTTGTCAACGGGTTACAGGATCATTACATGTGAAGCATGAAGCACGAGTTGGAGAGAGATAAAGAAATATTAATTTCAGTCTGCACATAACTTAGTATATTATATATAAATTAATTTCTTTGTTTCTCAACGCTCTTATTATATTGCTGCCTCTACTCTGGACATGGGACCCTTCAGGAAATGTTTTGTTTAACCAGGAATGGATGTCCTTTGGCTCACAGGAGGGCCGGGATGTGTCTTCTGGTGGTACTGAGGTATGGGTCCGTCAAATGTAGGAGAATTTTTCATTAACTTCTATTTTGATAAAATTGAGTCATAGTTGGATTTACATTACCTTTCAGAAGCTCAAAAGAAAAAAAAACATTACAAGAGTTATTAAACCTGAAAGGAACAAAAAAAACAAGTATAACATTGTTCAAGTAAAGAGCAGGGTCAACTCTAGCATTATACATGTATTTGTGTATATGCTCCAACGACATGGATACTAAAATGAACAGAAAGGACATTGCACTATGTTAATGAAAATGCACAAAAGAACTTGGCCAAACTGCCAAACCAAATGATTTTGTGAAATATATCATTACAAATGTGAAATTACCAATCTTGATCGGAGGAAGGGGTGGGTAGATCTGGCCGTCGGAGTGCGGCGATGAGTAGATCCAACCATTGGAGCGCGGCGGTTATCGGACGGAATCGGATCCGGTCGTGGAGAGAAATGGAGAATGAGGTATTATGGTGTTTAAGAGTGTAAATAAGTAGGATTAGATGATGAGAGTAGTTTAAATTAATTAATGAGAATAAAAGAGATTAAATCTAGTAATTAGCTAGAGTCATTTGACTCGATGTAAATACGTTTTTTATCAATGAAATTGTTAGTTGGCATTTAAACCTACTAACCTTCAAAAAAAGAAATTAAAGCGTATACAATAGTTTATTCAGGAATACGGTCCAGTTAATTATCTGTTGGCAACAACATTTTCAAAAACAGTACTATACAACAATTCCTGTAAAACTTTGGACATATTGGTTATTTTATCATCAACGTTTGCAAAAACACAGTACTATAAGTTATGGGAATATTAAATAGTCAACGGCTCTATAAATTGCTAGTTGTAATCCATCTTTGTAAGGATTTGATTATGTAAGGCATACCGTGAGCAATTATTGCTTAAACAATTCAACCAGACAGCCTGGCTAGTTGTCTTGCAACCAAATGATAAATGTTACAATTTAAATCATTGAAATGTTTCATTTTGCAAAATACAAATCCAAAATCTCAAATACTTTCACAAAGATTCATGTCAAAACCAAAACAAAATATACTGAAGTCATGCCAAAATTAAATACTCAACCATATTACCAGTTAAATACTTAATTAGTCACGCCTCGAAACTTGTCTCCGTCGAGTACTTAATTGCTTCAAATGAAATATCGACATTTCTTTTAAGCTAAAAAAAAAAGTTATACACAATCAAGTCTAGTAAATATGCGACTGGAATTAGGTGAATATAATCTGATTTATCTCCCTTCTGAAACTCCAAAATAAAACATATATATATATAGTAAAAAAATTCTAAAAAATGTAAAATTTGGTTTGCAAGTACATATTCATATGGAGATCATGTTGAACGGTTCGGATCGACCGTTAGGATTTTGAAATAAAATTCAACAAAAAGAAATTGAAATACAACTAGAATATGATGAAATACAAATAGAAAAACATGAAATACAACAAGTTGAACATTAAATACAACTTGAAGAAGATGAAAAACAACATGTAGTAGACGATAAAGGCCACTAGTAGAACAAGAAAGACAACCAGTACAAGATGAAAGACTACTAGAAGAAAATAAAATACAGCAAGAAGAATATGAAGTACAACTAGAATATGACAAAACACAACCCGTAGTAGACGAAAGACAACCAGTAGGACATGATAGACGACTAGTAGAAAATGAAATGCAACCAGAAGAAGATGAAATACAACCTGTAGTATCAACTAAAAGAACAAGTAGAACATGAAAGAAAACTAGAAGAAGATGGAATACAACATGTAGTAGACGATAAAAGCCAACTAGTAGTACAAGAAAGACAACCAATACAAGGTGAAAGACAACTAAAGGAAGATGAAATACAACTAGAAGAATGTGAAATACATTACTAGAATAATATGAAATACAACTAAAAGGAGATGAAATAAGACCTGTAGTAGACGAAAGACAACCAGTAGAACATGAAAGACAACCAGTAGAACGTGAGGTACAACTAGAAGAAGATGAAATAAAACCCATAGTAGACGAAAACAACAAGTAGAACATGAAAGACATCAAGAAGAAGATGGAATACAACATATAGTAGACGATAAAAGCCCAACTAGTAGTACAAGAAAGACAACCAGCACAAACTGAAGGACAACTAGAAGAAGATGAAATACAATTGGAATAATGTGAAATACAACTAGAATAATATGAAATACAACTAGAAGAAGATGAAATACAACCTGTAGTAGACGTTAATAGCCAACTAGTTGTACAAGAAAGACAACTAGCACAAGGTGAAAGACAATTAGAAAAGATGAAATACAGCTAGAATAATGTGAAATAAAACTAGAATAATAAAACTAGAACAACATGAAAGACTACAATAAGATGAAATGCAACATGTAATAGACGAAGGACAACCAGTAGAACATGACAAACAACTAGTAGAAAATGAAATATAGCTAGAAGAAGATGAAATATAGCTAGAAGAAGATGAAATACAACCAGTAGTAGACGAAAGACAACGAGTAGAACATGAAAGACAACCTTTACAAGGTGACAAAACTACTAGAAGAAGATGAGATACAACAAGAAGAATATGACAACAAGAAGATTGATGAAATACAACTTGTAGTAGACGAAAGATAACCAGTAGAACATGAAAACAAACTAGTAGAAAATGAAATACAACTAGAAGAAGATGAAATACAATCTGTAGCAGACGAAACAACAAGTAGAACATGAAAGACTACTAGAAGATGATGGAATACAACATGTAGATGATGAAAGCCAAATAGTATAACAAGAAAGAAAAACAGTACAAGCTGAAAGACTACTAGGAGAAGATGAAATACAGCTAGAAGAATATGAAGTACAACTAGAAATGATGAAATACAACTAGAATAATATGAAATACACTAGAAAAAGATGAAATACAACCTGTAGTAGACAATAAAAGCCAACTAGTATAACAAGAAAGACAAACAGTACAAGGTGAATGACTACAAGAAGAAGATGAAATACAACTAGAAGAATATGAAGTACAACTAGAAAATGATGAAGTACAACTAGAATAATATGAAATACAACTAGAAGAAGATGAAAGACAACCAGTAGAACATGAAAGGCAACTAGTTGAAAATAAAATACAACTAGAAGATGATGAAATACAACCTATAGTAGACGAAAAAAGCCAAATAGTAGAACAAGAAAGACAACCAGTACAATTTGAACGACTACTAGAGGAAAATGAAATACATCAAGAAGAATATGTAGTACAACTAGAATATGATGAAATACAACCCGTAGTAGACGAAAGACAAGCAGTAGAACACGATAGGCAACTAGTAGAAAATAAAATACATCAAGAAAAACATGAAAGACAACAAGTTAAACATGAAATACATCAATAAAACCCATAGTAGATGGAAACAACAAGTTAAACATGAAAGACAACAAGAAGAAGATCGATACAACATGTAGTAGACGATAAAAGGGAACTAGTAGTACAAGAAAAACAACCTGCCCAAGCTGAAAGACAACTAGAAGAATATGAAATACAACTAGAAGAATGTGAAATACAACTAGAATAATATGAAATACAACTAAAAGAATATGAAATACAACCTGTAGTAGACGTTAATAGCCAACTAGTAGTACAAGAAAGACAACTAGCACAAGGTGAAAGACAAATAGAAAAAGATGAAATACAACTAGAATAATGTGGAATACAACTAGAATAACATGAAATACAACTACAAGAAGATGAAATGCAACCTGTAATAGACGAAGGACAACCAGTAGAACATGACAAATAACTAGTAGAAAATGAAATACAACTAGAAGAAGATGAAATACAACCTGTAGTAGACGAAAGACAACGAGTATAACATGAAAAGACTACTACAAGAAGATGAAATACATGTAGATGATAAAAGCCAACTAGTATAACAAGAAAGAAAAACAGTACAAGGTAAAAGAAGATGATATACAACTAGAAGAATATGAAGTACAACTAGAAGATGGTGAAATACAACTAGAATAATATGAAATACAACTAGAAGAAGATGAAATACAACATGTAGTAGACGAAAGACAACCTGTAGAACATGAAATACAATTAGTTCAAAATATAATACAACTAGAAGAAGATGAAATGCAACATGTAGTAGACGATAAAAGCCAACCAGTAGAACAAGAAAGACAAACAGTACAAGGTGAAAGACTACTAGAAGAAGATGAAATACAACTAGAAGAATATGAAGTACAACTAGAAAATGATGTAATACAACTAGAAGAAGATGAAAGACAACCAGTAGAACATGAAAGACAACTAGTTGAAAATGAAATACAACTAGAAAAGATGAAATACAACCTGTAGTAGACAAAAGACAACCAGTAGAATATTAAAGACAATTAGTTGAAAATGAAATACAACTAGAAGAAGATGAAATACAACCTGTAGTAGACGTTTAAAGCCAACTAGTAGTACAAGAAAGAGAACTAGCACAAGGTGAAAGACAATTAGCAGAAGATTAAATACAACTAGAATAATGTGAAATACAACTAGAATATTATGAAATACAACTAGAATAAGATGAAATACAACCTGTAGTAGACGAAAGACAACCAATAGAACATGAAAGACAACTAGTTGAAATTGAAATACAACTAGAAGAAGATGAAATACAACCTGTAGTAGACAAAACAACAAGTATAACATGAAAGACAATTAGAAGAAGATGAAATACAACATTTAGTAGACGATAATAGCCAACTAATAGAACAAGAAAGACAAACAGTACAAGGTGAAAGACTACTAGAACAAGATGAAATACAACTAGAAGAATATGAAGTACAACTAGAAGAAGATGAAATACAACTAAAATAATACGAAATACATCTAGAAGAACATGAAATACAACCTGTAGTAGGCGAAAGACAATCTGTAGAACATGAAAGACAACTAGTTGATAAGGAAATAACAACCAGAAAAAGATAAAATACAACCTGTAGTAGACGAAAACATGATCAGAGTCAAAATAATGATGATTTACGTAGGATTTTGGCTTAGGTTTTGCATACTTTCTCACACTTATGTTTAATTAATTTGAGAAAAAGGCTACTGTCACCCTTCTTTATGTTTTATTACAGAAAACAGGTTTTGGGACTATTTTACACCAAATGGAGCTAGAATCGGGTCAATCGGATCAGCGACGCTCATCGACTAAGTCCCTGTTACGGCCAGTATTGACTAATACGGACCAGGCCTAGCACAGACCAGAAGATAGCGCTGGAAGCATTAAACCCTAACTGCCAAGGTCCTAATAAGGACCGTATTGCTTAATACGGTCCGTATCCGAAGGCGACTCTTGGGGAATAACTGCCGACAGCTGTTTCCAGATCAGTTTCTTAGCCCCTACTCAACCTTCAGACGTCCCTCCACTCCTATATAAGGCCCCTGGGAAGAAGGATTAGTTATCTTTGTAATTAGGGTTAGATTTGATTAAAGTGAGAAGAGAGGAGTGCTTGTAACAATGCCGTTCCGCAGCTAAGTTCCTTTTCTTAGGGCTAGGCAGTAAACCTTGTTACTCTTGATGTTTTGATATATATATTTCTGTTGATTATGGTTTCTTGTTGTTGTACTAAAATGCTTTTGTGATTTACTATCTCTTCATCTAATTTCAATGATCTAGTTTGAGTCCGTTAGGGTAGTGACAGTACTTTAATGGTAAGAGAAACTATTTGTATGAATTAGCCTCGTTGAGATTTATTAGGCTTATGTGAAGAAAACCTTAGCGGGGAAACCATAAACCAGACCAACAAAACGCGTACCAAATTCCATCACTTGCGTAAAGTAAATCGAAGTGATCTGTGTAGTAATTTGGGGTATTTGAGAGATCAGACATTTGCGTAAAGTAAATCGCAGTGTCCTATGTAGAATCTCGGTGAAAGATCTGTCATTCTTGCGTAACATAAATCACAGTGACCTATTTGGTGTCCTTCATTAAAACAACAACAGGAAATCAGACGCAACAGGAATATATTGTCAAGGCAGATTGAGTGGCAATGGTGTGCCGAAACCCTAGGAATTCTCATCTCTATCTTTATTTTAATTACTTTTAAATTGCTTCCTAATTTACATTGATCAAAACAACATCTCTCAATTTTCAGATTTCGTCTAGCCTTTCGAAAGATTGTGATTCGATCGCTCAAAGCATTGAACCAATATTCCCTGTGGATCGAACTCGAACATACTACTCGATAGGATTGTGCGCTTGCAGTCCGAACCGATAGCATTTCCGAGTTTATAAATATTAAAAGAAACATTGCTCTCTTTTGAGTGATCAAGCTTTTTGGCGCCGTTGCCGGGGAATAACGGTTCATTGTGAAAGGCCTCGCAAGACGTCCTTGCTTTGACCATTGAATCCAATTAATTAGAAACGCCTAGATTTCTTTTTATTTTCTACATTTTTATTTTTCTTTTATTTTCAATTTCGTTTTTATTTTATTTTCTTTTTATTTTCAGTTTTTAGTTTAATTTTCAGATTTTCTTTTCTTTTTAGGACACTGCACGCTGGCCGAATCATCCGTACGAAGATCCGAGAGGATTGCTAGTAGGAGAGGGCAATTCGCTTCCACATCACCGATAAGAACCAATCATAGTTCTTCATCAAGTAATTCTGAAAGCGAAGAAGACTCAGATTCGATCAACATGAATATCCCACCGAACGAACCAATCAACAATGGAAGACAAGACAATGGTGATCATGGAGTTCACGATGCAGCAAGACCTAAACTTCTACGAGATTATTGCGTACCGCGCGCGAATGATCCTAATTCTAATATAAACCTGCCAACTGTTACAAACCGTAATTTTGAGATCAAGCCTGCTCTCATAAATATGGTTTCGCAACAGCAATTTGGAGGATTTCCACATGAAGACCCACATCTTCATTTGTCAATTTTCCTAGGGATATACGAGACGATAAAGATCAACGGAGTTACCGATGAAGCAATCAGGCTAAGGCTATTTCAATTCTCATTAAAAGATAAAGCAAGAGCATGGTTGTTTTCCTTACCGGCCAATTCCATTCAAACTTGGGACCAATTGTTTAATGTGTTTATTGCAAAATATTTTCCACCATCCAAAACTTCAAGGTTTAGGAATGCAATTACTAATTTTGAACAAAGGGATGGTGAAACATTGTGTGAAGCATGGGATAGATATAAGGATATGTTAAGGTGTTGTCCACATCATGGTCTGGAAAGATGGCTGATTGTCCAAACTTTTTATAATGGTCTAAACCCTACCGATAGGTTGTCTATTGATGCTTCCGCAGGAGGAGCAATCATGAACAAGGAACCTGATGAGGCTTACAACCTAATTGAAGATATTGCAATCAACCAACACTACTGGATCCCTGAGCGAAAGAAGCCAACTCCAACACCTGGCATGGACCAAGTAGATGATATATCTATGCTAAGCGCAAAGATTGATGCTTTGCAAATGGCACTCAACAAACAAACCAAGCAGCGAACGGTAGCAGCAGTCAATGCCGCAACAGCATGTGGCTATTGTAGAGGAGCGCATGAGATGACCGAATGTGTGAATGTGACGAAAACTGAGGAAGAGATAGAGCAAGCAAATGCAATCGATAACAGCTTTCGACCTCAGCCCGCCTACAATACATACCATCCGAACAACCGAAACTATCCAAATCTCTCATACGCAAACAATCAAAGGCATGCTACACCCCAACAGAACTACCAACCACAGCCCAATTATCAACTGAGATACAACAATCCTCAACCGAATTATCAACCAAGGCAATACAATCAACCACAGCAACCTGACATCACATCTTTAATGGAGAGATTCCTAGAGAAGCAAGATAAGGCTAACGCCGAAATCGCACAAAAAATCGAATCTTTAACGAACCGCAACAAAGACTTAGAAGACAATGTCTCTAAGATGGCAAAAGAACTCTCGAGTATTACACGCGAAAAAGGCAAATTTCCAGGCCAACCGGAAGAAAACCCGAGAGAGACTTGCAAATGCATAACATTAAGGAGCGGTACAGCTTATAAGGGACCTCCCATGCCCGATCAAACTTCCGATGAGATGCATGCAGAGCCATCGCATTCCGAAAAGTACGAGCTGCAACCACCAGAGCTGCCCGTATTTGAACTACAGACGGACCCTATTGAGGAGCAGAATGACACCGTAGGTTGAGACGAGCGACAACCCGAAGGACAACCAGTAGAACAAGTAGAACAACTACAAGAAGATGAAATGCAACATGTAATAGACGAAGGACAACCAGTAGAACATGACAAACAACTAGTAGAAAATGAAATACAACTAGAAGAAGATGATATACAACCTGTAGTAGACGAAAGACAACGAGTAGAACATCAAAGACAACCTTTACAAGGTGAAAATCTACTAGAAGAAGATAAGATACATCTAGAAGAATATGACAACTAGAAGATTGATGAAATACAACTTGTAGTAGACAAAAGGTAACCAGTAGAACTTGAAAACCCCAACCAGTAGAAAATAAAATACAACTAGAAGAAGATGAAATACAACCTGTAGTAGACAAAACAACAAGTAGAACATAAAAGACAACAAGAAGATGAAATGCAACCTGTAGTAGACGGAAGACAACCAGTAAAACATGACACATAACTAGTAGAAAATGAAATACAATTAGAAGAAGATGAAATGCAACCTATAGTAGACGAAAGACAACGAGTAGAACATGAAAGACAACCATTACAAGGTGAAAAACTACTAGAAGAAGATGAGATACAACTAGATGAATATGACAACTAGAAGATTGATGAAATACAACGTGTAGTAGATGAAAGATAACTAGTAGAACATGAAAACCCCAACCAGTAGAAAATAAAATACAACTAGAAGAAGATGAAATACAACCTGTAGTAGACGAAACAACAAGTATAACATGAAAGACAACTAGAAAAAAATGAAATACAACATGTAGTAGATGAGAAAAGTGAACTAGTAGAACAAGAAAAACAAACAGTACAAGGTGAAAGACTACTAGAAGAAGATGAAATACAACTAGAAAAATATGAAGTACAACTAGAAGATGATGAAATACAACTAGAATAATATGAAATACAACTAGAAGAAGATGAAATACAACCTGTAGTAGACGAAAGACAAGCAGTAGAATATGAAAGACAACTAGTTGAAAATGAAATACAACTAGAAGAAGATGAAATACAACCTGTAGTAGACGTTAATAGCCAACTAGTATACAAGAAAGAGAACTAGCACAAGGTGAAAGACAATTAGAAGAAGATGAAAGAATAATGTGAAATATAACTAGAATAATATGAAATACAACTAGAAGAAGATGAAATACAACCTGTAGTAGACGAAAGACAACCAATAGAAAATGAAAGACAACTAGTTGAAAATTAAATACAACTACTAGAAGATGAAATACAACTTGTAGTAGACAAAAACAAGTATAACATGAAAGACAACTAGAAGAAGATGAAATACAACATTTAGTATAAGATAATAGCCAACTAGTAGAACAAGAAAGACAAACAGTACAAGGTGAAAGACTACTAGAATAAATGAAATACAACTAGAATAGTATGAAGTACAACTAGAAGATGATGAAATACAAGTATAATAATATGAAATACAGCTAGAAGAACATGAAATACAACCTGTAGTAGGCGAAAGACAACCTGTAGAACATGAAAGACAACTAGGTGATAATGAAATACAACTAGAAAAAGATAAAATACAACCTGTAGTAGACGAAAACAACAAGTAGAAAATGAAAGACAACTAGAAGAAGATGAAATACAACATGTAGTAGATGATGAAAGCCAAGTAGTAGAACAAGAAAGGCAACCAGTACAATGTGAAAGACCACTACAAGAAATTAAAATACAACAAAAAAAATATGAAATACAACTAGAATTTGATGAAATACAACCCGTACTAGATGAAAGACAACCAGTGGAATATGAAAGACAACCAGTCGAAAATGAAATACAAATAGAAGAAAATGAAATCCAACCTGTAGTAGACGAAACAACAATTTGAACATGAAAACAACTCGAAGATGATGAAATATAACATGTAGTAGACAATAAAAGCCAACTAGTAGAACAAGAAAGACATCCAGTACATGGTGAAAGACTACTAGAAGAAAATGAAATACAACAAAAAGAATATGATGTACAACTAGAATATGATGAAATACAAGCCGTAGTAGATGAATGACAACAAGTAGAACATTTTTTGCAATATGAGATTGAATGCCATCACTCTGATTTGTATTTTACTTTTTATTGGTGCTGTTGGTAAATCCGCACAGATAGGATTGCATACTTGGTTACCCGATGCAATGGAGGGTCCCACTGTATCTGCTTTGATTCATGCAGCTACTATGGTCACAGCTGGCGTTTTCATGATAGCAAGGTGCTCCCCTTTATTTGAATACTCACCTACGGCTTTGATTGTTATTACTTTTGCAGGAGCTATGATGTCATTCCTTGCGGCAACCACTGGAATCTTACAGAATGATCTCAAGAGGGTCATAGGTTATTCAACCTGCAGTCAATTAGGCTATATGATCTTTGCTTGCGGCATCTCTAACTATTCGGTTAGTGTCTTTCACTTAATGAATCACGCCTTTTTCAAAGCTTTACTCTTCCTCAGTGCTGGTTCGGTCATTCATGCCATGTCGGATGAGCAAGATATGCGCAAGATGGGGGGGGCTTGTTTCCTCCTTGCCTTTGACTTATGCCATGATGCTCATAGGAAGCTTAGCTCTTATTGGATTTCCTTTTCTTACTGGATTTTATTCAAAAGATGTGATCTGAGCTCGCTTACACTAAGTATACCATCAGTGGGAACTTTGCTTTCTGGTTGGGAAGTGTTTCTGTCCTTTTCACTTCGTATTACTCTTTTCACTTCGTATTACTATTTTCGTTTACTCTTTTTAACATTTTTAGTACCAACTAATTCATTCGGGCGAGACAGATTACGATGTCATGATGCGCCCATTCCTATGGCCATTCCTTCAATTCTTTTGGCTATCGGGAGTCTCTTTGTAGGATACTTGGCCAAAGTGTGACCCGTTAGCCCATAAGTCAGCAGTACTGTGACAAAGCGGCTCTTGCTCACTCGATACGATCGTACGAGGTCACAATTCACCCAACACGATTAGATGGGGTGAACAAGAATTGGGGATCGGATGCGGGCGAAATTCCCGCCAATGGTTGAGATGTGAAGTCGACTCCCTCCCCCTTTGTGGGGGTAAGGACCCCTACGAGTGAGCAGAAAAGGGAGGAGGAAAGCGGCCCTGGTGAACCGTCATAATAAGTGAACAAGTGTAAGCTTTGCTGCCCGACAGTATGGAGTACTGACCACACCGAGGGACAGGCCCTTAAGCGAAGGACAGGAACGAGCGGATTCAATGTGTTCCAATTTCTGGCCTTGCACCGAACATCTAACGGACCATGGACTAAACGGTCACTGCCTGAAAGAAAGGACTATGTCCAGGGGACCGCCGCCCCCCACAAGGTACATCTCGCGCCTATGGGCCGCTATAACTATCCAAGAAGACACTCGAAAAAGGAAGGATAAAAAAAACCTACCCGGTGGACTGCCGAGCTACAAGTCCATAGACACAGGAAGGGGATTCTCCAAGCCGACGGTCATGGGTGGCCAACCAATAGGACCCACTTGGAGACGTCGGGATCTCAGCAGGAAATGCGAAGGTTGCTTAAAGCTGGTTAATAGGCCCATATAGAATAAAAAAGTGAAGTTCTTATCTGAGTAGGCTCAACATAGGGAATACCCTAACCCTGGGACCCGGGGCATGGACATCCCATACCGGTCGACGTTCTAGCAAAGTTTGTCCGTCGACAGCTTCATCTTTTCTTTTGACCTGGTTGAACAACGGATCTAAAATATTAGGTAGGGCAAAAAAGGAATCCGCGTCGGATCACAGCTAGACAAATAGAAGCAGGGCGAAGAGCAATGACACGAGAGGTGGGTCTGGTGGTCTCGTAGAGTTTCTAAAAGACCAGCGTCCTTACTCGCCCGATGCATGGTATGTCTAGAGTGAAATATCTATTATAGCCGTCCTTGCTAGCTGCTTAGGGGTATGAACTCTTCCCTATAAACTGCCTGCCTCATAAAATCGCCTAGATGTAGATGTGCTTCGGTGACAAGGAGCTTTTGAGTCAGAAAGAAGTTTCTAGTTTGAGAGTGGGGTTTTTTTATAGATATGTCTTTCTGAGTAAAAGAGGTATGGAGCTGGGTCTAATTGAGCATACATACATATGAGAATAAAATGGGTATTACGTTGGGTCTATAAACAAAGAATCCAATCTTCCTCCGTCAACTGGTAGCAGGTCATTCATTGAATTAGCTAGGTATATTTCTTTGGCATCAAGTTAATATATAAACTCTGCTATTAAATCAATCTACTACGAGCCTACTAGGTAATGCTTCTTGCACTCTATAGGTCGGGCATAGCATCTCACAGAGAAAAGAGAAGTGTGCATAGATTACTTATTTCATTTTCGAATTTAGGGTTGGTCCGTATTTCCTATAGGATTCGTACATATTTAAGATTATTGGAGATAAGGAAGATTCTGAGGCTAGAGATAGGGTTTGTGCCTGTGTTAGATAGAGCATCTGCTGATCCTCATACCTTTACCAATCTTGCCTAATTTGAAGTTTTGACTATAGCTGAAACTTTGACTGATCTGTGAATTTCATTATTGTCCTCTTCCCTTTAGTTTAAGACGAAAAAGTTAGTAGTCCCTGAGTATGGGCAAAACTGGAACATGTGGGTTGACTTTGTAAGAGCTGGGTCGATCAAAATGCCCATTTTCACTACTAAAGATAAGAATGAATGACATAGACAGACGATAATCGATTCGAATAACAGATGCAATAGATAGCCGCTAATATTTCAACGAAAAAAAAGAACATATAACCGAATAGAACCCGCTCGCTACCCCACCACTTACTTTTCAGGTTCGATTCCATTATATATATATAATAGATTCTCTCTGCCACAAGGCTAATGACATTAGAAAGGGGAAACCTGGGGCGGGCCCGGCCCACAAGTTGCCTAGAACCGACCCGACAGCACTGAGAGCAAGCCTACACCCAAACCTCGAAGACAAGAAGACGACATAACTAGATGAGCCTAGCTAGAGATAGACCATCGAGATTCTATAAAAAAACCATCGAAACTCATTTTCATTCCCATCTTCGGGTACTTTTCGATACAGTATCCCCACCAATATAAGATCCACCAGTAAGAAGTCTACAGGCTCGGCAGAGAGAGCAAGAGGCAATTACGAATTCTTTGCTCAATACAACATGTGTTCAGCATACGACAATTTGAAAGTGAATAACCAACATTAGGAAATGTATGGCGCGGACAACCGTTTCGAATAGGCTCGCGTAAGGATTCCGCTCGCTGGGTTTCAAGAATTCCACAACCAAACCTACGACGGAACCATCAACCTAAAATACACAAATGCTCGGCTGCAGCAAATCGATTCTTTTTTGAAGGAAGTGAATCTGGTATTGTGCGTCTAGGAACTTACCCATATATAAGCCTCCTCCTATTTGAAACCTTGTTTTTTATTTAGTATTCAGTTCAAAAAACTTTCTTCCTATTTTGCTAATTCAATGCAAGAGAGCAAAGAAAAGGTATGCTCAGACCGGTCATCTCCTGTCTAAACCGATATTGGTATGCTTAGACCCATATTGCAATCTCTTGGCTGGTCATATTGTTATAAATAATTGGATTTGGGAATTTATCTTTGAGCGGCACAGTAATTCTGTTTCTAGTAAATACTATGGATATACATCCTCATGGGTTTATAAAGCCATGCAAGGAGCTTTACATTCATTTTATGGGTTTTTTACTCCATATATCTGCCTGCATCAATTCTTGATTTTTAGGGCTCCACATTCTTTTTATATAAATAGAATATCACTTATTTACTGGTTGTAGCCATTGTCATTGCTAGCCTGTACCAACAAACTATATTGTGATACTTTCTCCCGGTAGGGAGTCGACACATGCATTTACCACTTCTTTTTATAACTGAACTCATTGTCGGAATCAATTGAAATTAGAATATTTTGAGGATCCCTTGCTTCTCCCTTCCTAATTGAGCTTTGGGCCTACTCCTTCTGTTTTTACTTTGCCCCTCTCGACTCGATTTAATTAATATCTCCCCGCTTCGCGCCTTTTCCAGTATCCTAAGATCGATCTCTTGACTAAGTCATTTCAAACGTCGCACTGAGAACAAGGGACTGATCCCGTTGATTATATAACTAGGAGGTGAACGATCAGAGATGTCCCATAATCACCACAATGAAGCTGGTAGGCCCAAGGAGCTCGCCTTGATATGACATCTAATTTTTTGATGTCGGTCTTGCTTGCCGGTAACCACATTGATGAACTTGAAATAAGGTTTGAAATACATTGTATACTCTTTCTATTTATGTTTGGAACAGAAAGAACACAGATGAAATTCGTACTTCACACCCGCTCTAACTTTACTCTTCAAACCTACCACTCTAGTCGCTTGGTATAAAAAGTATGGTATTTCTTTTAGGGACCTTAGAAGTCAATGCGGACCCAAGTAAATGCCTTGCCTTCAATCTAGAGTTCCCTGATGCATAGAAAAACCTTCCGAATCCAGCGCCTAAGCCAGTTGACTTGGGACCCATTCCGGGGATCCAGTTTCATAGCCATAGCTTTATCCTGTGCACCCTACTGCATACCTTCCAGTGGTCATAGAGCCGGGTTGAGGAAGCTAAACTCCGCAAGCATAAGAGAAATAAGTGGTAGCCCCTCGCTCCTTCATGAAGAAAGTTCATCCGAGCAAGATGCACTCTTTCTAGGGCTCAGTGGGTATCAGTCAGAACAGGGCAACCCTACTAAATTCGGATAGGAGTAGTCCACCTATAAAGAAGCTATACCATACCTAAGAGCCTAGTGAAAGACTCATGTTGCTACTATAATCAATGAGGATCATTGAACTAGTTTAGCAGTGGCAACCGTTTTTAGGGGTTGGAATTTTTAGCTTCAAATAGGCAGGAAGACCAATAATAGAAAAATACAAAGGAATGCCGTCTTTAATGCTAGAGTGTTATAGTCAAGTGGGACTAGTTTTCATTGGCGCCGGTGGTAAACCGATTAGTATCTTTAGAGTGTACTGCATACTACTAAGTAGGGGAAGGAGTCACTGTTGGTGATCAAGCTCATCAAGCTTTTGATTCCCAAAAAAATATCTAAAATCTGAGGGGTACTTTGGCTCATCAAGCTTTTCATTCCTTAGTATGTCTAAAGGATGACTATAAGTGGGGGGTACTTTCGTGTAGTCAATGAATGTAGTCAAGCCCAAGGCTTACCATTCAAAAAGCAGGTTCTTTTTTTCCATTTACGTAATCCACTGGAACCATGATGGATTTTAGACTTTTTATACCTTTCCACTCTCGAAGTCACCAGATTGAGGGGGCTTTTTGAGCCAACCAGTCAGTCTTCTGCTTCTTCCTGTTCCCTTTCCCGGCTGAGTGTAACCCTTGCAAGGAAGGCTTTCATAACAAGGTCCCTCTCACTTTCAGCCCGATCGATTTCAGTGCATCGGCTATAACTACTCTTAATCTTCTTGAGAAAAACTCCCACATACTCCCTTTCTTTCAAACTCTAAGTGAAGAAAGGCATACACCCGCGAGGCAGGCAGTGTTTTCAATGAAATACTTCTCTAGTGCCAACCAACCTTTACAAACTGTCCGAGTAGGACAATGATGAAGCTATGCATTGAGGCCTCTACACCACTCATTATGGTTTAGTCGCATCTTCTGGTTCGTTATCTATGATATTCTTGAGCAACCTCACCATTGAGTGAACAGGTGCGAGAAAGAAAGCCATAGGCTCCCCCTTATTCTGACCTACATGATGTAGACTGAATTAGCGTACAACCATGCAACGTACCAATCCCCATAGATTGGAACATAGTTTAACACGTGACTCTCACTCCACAAATAAAGTTTTTGATAGACAAAACGTTTTCTACGAGATTCTTCTTTGGTTTCAAATCAACTACGTGGTGCTTCCCTACTTGACTTCCTCCTTGCTTTTCAAATGCTTTCTTTTTTCTATTCAATTCCTTTCCCAGGCCCCGATCAGATTTTGGCCCCTGACAGTTGGAGCCTCAATGATACAGGTTGCATATTGCTTGGTATATGTTCGATGAAATGCCTGAAAGAGGAATGGAGCATGATGTCTCTTTGCACTTTGGCTGTCAATTTAGTATGCTATCATAGTGCTTTTGAGGCACAGGTGCGACTTAGTGGATACATTTTATACAGAGCCCAGACTTTCACCTATATGTTTGATCTGTTAACCACACTCTGATTGAATGCCAAACATGATAGAAAACCATTTAAAATGAATTACAACCAGAAGAAGATGAAATACAACCTGTAGTAGACGAAAACAACAAGTAGAACATGAAAGACAACTAGAAGAAGATGGAATACAACATGTAGTAGACGATATAAGCCAACTAGTAGTACAAGAAAGACAACCAGTACAAGGTGAAAGACAACTAAAGGAAGATGAAATACTACTAGAAGAATGTGAAATACAACTAGAATAATATGAAATACAACTAAAAGTTGTGATGGAGTGCCAATTACAAGAATATAGGTGCAAAGTTGTGATAGAGTATTTGAGCGTGAAAAGGCAACGACAGCAATGCATAAGTTTGAAAGTACTCTATCACAACTTTGCACCTATATTCTTGAGACTACAAGTTGTGATAGAGTACATTCATGTTGTATTTCCAATTCAAGTAGCTTGTTCTCTTCTAGCGACTCTAAATATTCCTATCTCATAGTTTGAAAGAAAAGTAATAAAAAACTAATAAGGTTACTAGCAAGTGGTGTTCAATTAGGTCTAATCGAACTGTGAATGGTTTAACTACATATAAGCAAAAGTACTTATCAAAACACTGTAAAAATTAAAGAGAGAGCCAGCTAAAATTCGTGTTTGATACAAGATTAACTACTACAGATTTATGCTGCTCAAGCTGCGTCTTTAAAGAGCCAGATCCTCATCGCCTTTCTAAAGAGCAATATGTGCCCTTCTATATCTACTATTTAATAAATACACTCATGCAAGAAAGAAATATAATACCAATATAAATCGAAAATAACAGAATCTGGCTATCATAATGTATAAAGTGGAATTACCAGTCATTGAAGCCTGTTCAGCAGCTTTGTATTTGTTCTCCGGTCTCATTTTTGAGGCCAACACCTTCACCAGAAAGAAAAAAGAAACAAAATTAAAACATTAAGAAACATGGTAAATTACACAAATGCTCCCTTTGTGTGACCCTCATCCACCATCTTGGTCCTGCAAACACAAAATACAATTCATTAAGAAACATAGTAAATTCCTTAGTTGTTCCTTTTAAGCTTTTGATAAAACATCAAACTGGACCTATAGTGATAAAATACTTTCCATAAACTCCAAGGATGCAACATAGACAACATCAATTAGTTTTATTTTAAATAAATTTGTTTATATATATTGCATTTCAATAGTGCGCTACAGTTTTACTCTATTGCAGCAAACCTATTGCAAAATGTGGGTAAACAATTAGATAAATCTATTTTACATGTACCTGATAATAACTAATGAATACATTAATCTACACAACAATTAGAAAATAATGAACCAAAATAGCACACAATATCTTTTTCTATTAAACGAACAAACCAGCCACGACAAGGCAGTTCCATCATGATACCATTCTAAAAGCAGTCATCTTAGAGAAAAAAATTACCTAGGGTTAGCGGGAGGGTAGCGCCGGGAGCGGGTGGTAGGCGTCAGCAGCGGGAGGGAGAGGCTGCACGAGGGAGAGTGGCTGAGCACAGCAAATCGGGGGAGAGCGGTGAGCGTGGTAGAGCATGGGTGGCATTTAAGGGGAGAGAGTGGTTGATTTTGCCGATCGAGAAAGGGCTTGACGGGGAGGGAAATGATCAGGAGATGAAAAAACCCTAGACGGGAGTTAGAAATTTGGAGGAGACACGAAATGAGGAGAGGAGGAGAGGAGTGGCTAACTAAGAAACAAAAACTGTAAATTTTAAGATCAGACTAAAATAAAAGCCATTATCAGGAATGGTCCTTTGTAAAAAGCCATTTCTAGACTATCAAGAACGGTCGTTTATAAACGACCCTTCCTGATAAGCCACTATCAAGAACGGTCGTTTATAAATAGCCGTTCCTGACATGTTCTGGACTATCAAGAACGGTTTTTTTATTGATGACCGATCCTGATACATACTTTCAAGGTCGGCTGATACTATTTGTCCGATCCTAAAAGTATTAGTATCACATTTTTGTCAAGTCTGATCCTAATAGGGCGATACTATTTGTACATTTTCTACTAGTGCAAAACTCTGGCAAAGAGAGTGTTGCGGGCGGGATTTTATTGGCCAACGATGAAACAAGATGCGGCTGATCTTGTGAAAAAGTGCGAGAAGTGTCAGTACCATAGCAAGCTGAGCAACGTTCCACCATATGACCAAGTATCTATCTCGGGAGCTTGGCCCTTCAACCTATGGGGAATCGCTTGTCATAAGCATCCTTGAGATGACCAACAAAGACACCAATGACGTGAACCGCTGGCCGCGTTTATGGCAGCGCGAGGATTGTCCTTAGGAAATTTTTCTAATGGGCAGTAGTCGTAGCCATAAAGACTTCCTGAGAATACCGGGAGTGATTGGGAGCCCTCTCGTTTTCTTCCTTCTGCATGGCGGAGCCCTCTCATTTTCTTCCTTCTGCAACTGGTGCCCTGCCTTTCGAGACTTCGGCAGCAGGATCCAACTCTCTTATCGCTACCCCAGGGCCCTTCTTGATTCTCTTCTTTTCTTTTTCCGGGACAACAACGACAGCCTTCCCCTTCTCGGCAGATGTCAAGGGCTTTGACGAGGTGGCAGGCGGGTCCTTCCTCTTGGGCGACTTAGGCAAGTCCGAGGTGGTTTTGCTAGAGAGAGCGGTTTTGATGAATGGGACAGAGGCCTTGACCTTGTCCTTTTTCGCAGCAGCAGCGGGATTTCCTTCCTTGTGCGGGTCCAAATCTTAAGCGATAACGTCACTACTATCAAAAACCAGTGCCACATATCCTCGATCTATACAAAGAAAGAAATAATTATTAGTAACTGTCCCAAGTATAAACTATGAAGTTAATGCAAGATAAGAAACTAACTTTGAACTAAATCGATAATTCTCCGAGTTAGGTCTTGTTCTCCCTAACTGAGGACCTTCGGAAGTTCTGGTGTCAGGCTTTTTCCCTTCTTCAAAGGGCACCACTTTTTTTGGGCATCCCACAAACAACTCACGTTGTCACTATTCTCTATATAGACCCAGCTGTGATTCCAGGCCTTGATTTTGTTGACTTTTGGGGTTTGTCTAGTATCAAAGATCATCTCGCCATGTGTGTTTTTCCTGATAGAAAGATAGCAACTGCTCACGAAAAGCACAGAGAAAAACTGAAAGAAAACATGAATTATCGGCTTATAATTCCCGCATTCACCGAGAAATTGCTTGAACAATGCCTCGAAGCTGGCAATGTATCACCAGGACGGCTGTAGCAATTGGGCTGGAGCAACGTCGAAGGCTTGTAGGAGTTCTCTCTCAAATGGGGTCAACATAACTTAAAGTCGCATTGCGGCATCTTCCAGTATACGCACATTCCCCTCTCGTGGTCGTGCGCCCTATCTTCTAGGCCAGGCGCCTTCAACTTAACAGATCTTGTAGGATACTCATCCCAAAACTCAGAGTGACCATGGCTTCATAAAACGCCTCGGCGCACTCTTGGTCCCGAGTCTCAGGTTTAGAGATGAGTCTAGGCGAAGTACGAAAGACCTGGTCCTCGGCATGACCTTGTCAAGCAACCATATCTAGCTCTTTTTTGGACAGAGGAGCAAGCCGAGGTGCCTCTCTTGAAGACCCAGCTGGGGCTTGAATGAGTTCACCCCAAGAGAAAATTACTTGCCCCTCTCCTTTTACATCCACATCCACTTCTTCCTCTTCCTCGAGAGTCTTCTCTTCTTCCTTTTCCCATCCATCACTTCCCGCGTAATCCGGGTCTGATGATTGGTCCAAGGTTGTCTCCTCGCTATCCTTGTTATCTTCCCCCTGCGAGGTCCCTTCACCATCAAGAAATAAGTACTCCCCCGCCAAGGGACTCGGAGCTACTTCTCCAGACGATCCCTCGGGAGACACACCGAACAATCTTTTTCCTGCCCCATGTTTTTCTAGAGAAGGGGATCTGACCAAGTCAGACCAATTTCCTGATATAGTAGTAGCTCGGTCCGAAGAGTGGGCTTGAGAATCACCATGCTTATCACCTTGTTGGTCGGCCATTTCTAGTTCCATAAAGCAACAAACGGGTTGGCTTACGGAGTAACTTTTAGAATGATGGTATCTCGATGGTCTCATAAAGACTAGTATTGATAAACAACAAATTCACGGCTTGATGCTCCCTAACAAATAAAACATGAAGGCGAGTTAATGCTTACCTTCTTGCAAGATAGTCAAGTCGTGCGTCTCTACCACGAAGTATGCGAGTTCACACGACTAAGTTTCTGAGATCAAACTAGTTTGATCCATTGAATTTCTGAGATGAGGCTAACACAATTGTTATCAGTTGCGAAATGATCTGGGGTCAGAGTATTTATAGGTCCCTCAGTTTCTCACGCAATGACAGTGTGAGTATTGAGAACGCCACGTGGCACCTCTGCCCGCGTCTATTAATGATTGCGTCGCTTTGTTTACTGTGAAAAAATGTCACCTCATATTCTGCACCGAGTTTGATTTGATAGATGATAGCTGTTTAACGGAAGTTGAGGTGTCACACCCTTTAATTCCGAACCAGTATAAATATTCCCTCTTCTCAGTGACCTTAAGTTCCTTCCAATCTAGTTGTCAGTACGATTTCTTAGAGCAAGTACGAGATGGATCACCCCAAACAAACAAGGGACTTTCACCTCGAGCTCAAGCTTTCTTCATGGATCATGTCCCATTAGGCGATCCAAACAAGATAGAAGCTGGAAAAAACCTCATCTTCCGATACTTTTTTCACATTTTCTCAGAACGCAAGAAGTCGTAGCTAGTGGATAATCTAGTAGCGAACACCCCTTCTGTCGAAGAAGACAACATATTCTCATGGGATTGATGTCTTCGCTGCACGACTCGAGCTCATAGTGACCGTATGTTCCATTGTGAAAGATTCAAGGAGTCTTTCCACCCTTATTGTGTCTCCAGGCGTGAACCTCAGAATGATGATAACCCTTGCTTCATGTCAAACACATGCCCGAGTTGCCTCTGCCAAATGCATCTTGACACGCATTATTGTTAAGCCAATGTAATCTCGGGATAGTATCCTATGCGTAAAACAAGAACTAAAAGTATGATGTAATCTTGTGCCATTTTAATTGAATCTATTTATCTGATATGCCAAATTTCTGTCATTTATTTATGATGATCTCATTCCTAACTACATGCATTTATGATAGTCAATCTTTGACGCCTCAAGAAAAATGATATTTATTAACTACGACGTGAAAAAGGTGGGACCTATCACCTTTAACGCCTTGTGAAAAACAATACTCATCTATTAGTTGCGACGGTTGGGAATATAACATTTATGGCGAGGTGGGACCCATCAAAATTAATGCTGATGTCAGAATCCACACTATATAACGTCCCTTTCAAGCATGACCTGACCTCACACGAATATCCCCTATCTCGCTTCCTTACCACTCTCTCATTCAAATCCTATCTAGGCTCTCTACCCACCATGCCGTTTAAGCACCTCGCCACCAAAAGCAAGAAACCTACTCCTGACCTCAGCCAGGCAAGCAAGCCTAAACGAGTTCTTTCATCGGGCGACAAATGGAAGTTGCTCCAAACTTTCTCCCATTCTGATTTGGAATGGATGCTCGAAAATGAGTCCTTTAAAATAAGCGACATCATCGATGTTGCATTAAAATCTGGTCCCGAGATAGCAAATGATACCAAGGTCGACATTGACCTATCTATCCAAGACTCTAACTCTTCCACCCAAGATTCTAAGTCTTCTGTGTCAAAGTTCCGCTGGTGTGAGGGCTGTAACGATCAGGGATCCAAAGATGAGATGGACAAATGCTGAGAGTGCTTCTACTGGTTTTTCACTTGGCACAAGGACAACATCATAAGAAAAGGTCGTTATGACATGTATACATGTATTAAAACTGAAGAGTTATTAAAACTGAAGGAACAAAGAAAAAAAGTATAACATTGTTCAAGTAAAGAGCAAGCTCAACCCTATCATTCTACGACATGTATACATGTATATGTTCCAACGACTAGGATACTAAAATGAACAGAAAGAACATTGCACTCTGTTAATAAAAATGCACAAAAGAACTTGGCCAAACTACCAAACCAAATGATTTTGTGAAATATATCATTACAAATGTGAAATTAAAGCGTATACAATAGTTTGTTCAGGAATACGCGCGGTCCAGTTATTCTAGCCATCTCCTCAATCAAGGCGACAGTGGTGGTCAATTCTTGGGATTCAGCTTCTGACATCTCTCTCTGTGTTTGGATTAGCACTCGAAACGAGGCTCTGATACCATGTCAAAATTAATAGAACAATTCAAGAACACAAGACTCCCATGAATCTCCCTTCCCTCGCTTATTTTTATTTCTTTTCTTTCTTAATTGTTTTACACAGCTGTAGCATCCCCTTTTTATCAACATAACTTGGTATCTTTAGTAAATCAATTACATGTGTTAAACATAGAATACTGTCACACCCCAACAACCGGGCCGACAACCCGCCGTGTACAACAGCGCAAGGCATTTCAATTATCAGACACAATCACATATATACATACATTACCAATGGGAAGACAAGAGCCACAATATATGATAAAATTTTCCCAAATGTTTCATAATATACATTTGTAAGCAAATATAATATAAACCTGTTACGGTATAATTAAAGACAATCGAAATACCATAGCAGATTTATTTTAAACAAACATATGATTTTTATTGTGGCAACTTTCGCAGCCTTCCAATTCAACGTCTCGATACCTTGTCTAGCGCTTTGTACCTGGAACCAACCGAAGTGGATAAAAATAATAGAGATTGAAAATCTCTAAGTGCGGTATTCAGTTCCAGTCGAGTTATTCTAAGACCCAACCAACTAAACCAAAACAACACTGAGAACGATTATAAGAAAATAATAAAGATAATATAAATAAAGATAAATACTGAAACAAAATTCAATCTTTTTCCATGCATATGATATGAATTAGGTACCCGAATGCAATGCTCGTTAATCTTACTTAATGCACAAATGTTCTTGTAAATCAGTTCTTTTAACATTTCTATCTTGCGATCCAGATTCGACACATATCCGACTACGGGTCATGCGCTACCACGAATACGACGCCTACACAATTTCTGTTATGGCCATAACCTGAAATTGTGCGCTTACCACGAATACGGCGCCTACGTGCCTTCAGTTGTGCGCTTCCACGAATCAACGGTGCCTACATAACTGGATCACGCACTACCACGAATATGGCACCTACGCAATTTATGTTATGCGCTTCCACAAATTAAAGGCGCCTACATAACAGAAATTACGCACTTACCACGAATACAGCGCCTACATGACCCCGGTCAAATTTCCAAGTTTAATATTCAATCAATACATTACTACGGTCATGCGCTACCACGAAAAGACAGCGCCTACATGACCGTTCAAGTATCCATTTTAATATTTAATCAATTACACATATGATTATATGTTATGCTTCATGAGAAATTATACTATGCATTCTTATCATGCATGCCACTGTTCACTTAAATTGAACTTATGATTCAACCAAATGAATTATCATATCAAGTCATGTATCAATTTCATAAAAGTATGATCGTGCTTCCTAAGACATCATGCATTTATATCATACAATTCAAAACTTCAACAATATAGTAAGTCAAACAACTAGAAATCAACAAGCAATTATCAAGACAATAGCAATCAAGAAAACCAAATCATATTTCATATAATATTAAACCAAATGATTCAATCATGTCATCTAGTCCCATAAATCGATACGGAAATAGTAAAATATACCAGACTTGAGGCTTATGTAATCATGTCCAAATTACAACTTCTTGTTTAAATTGTGTCACTATACACATCGATTTGGTTTACAATTCAAAGGGTTCAAGTATTACATGGTTCACTAATTATAGTCTCCATCCATTATATCACTTTCATGATTCATGTTATGTCATGCATTATGCAAGTATGAACCATTACCATACTTTACTAAATCAAGCCACCCAATCGACAATGCTAATCAAATAATCCCGCAATGAAATCACAATCATCAAGCAATCAACATGCAACCAAAAGCAAGCAAACAAACCCACAAGCATACAACAACAATTAAGGAAGTTAGAAGGAGCTAGGAATAACTCGAAATCCGCACCTTAAAATGTCGGGCCCAATGAATAACTTGTCACTGTGGCGTAGACACATCCGATAGTCCTGCTTGTTCCCGTCATGTAATGTTCATCCTTATGCCAGATTATCGAAATATCAATAATCAAACAAGAGATTACGGAAGAATTCGTCAGGATCGAAGAGGTTGACGTGTTGCAAGCGTCTCCGCCTCATTCATCTATAGTTGTATAATCGTCGGCGCCACCACCTATCTTCTCTTCTTCCGTATGCTTTGGTTGCACTTGATCCACATCCTTCTAACAAATTATTCCCAATTTCAATTGCCGGGTACACCAAGGGAAATGAGATATGATGGAAGTGAGGTGGTGTGTGGCGGAGGGAAGGAAAATTTTGTGCGGACTCAACAAGAAAAATAAATCCTCACTGGAGAGAATAAAGAAAAATAGGAACTAGATTATAGCATTATTGAGAAAAGGGTAAAATAAAAGTACTAACATTTGGAGAGAAGAGGGAGTGTACACGTGGGTGAGAATGAAGTTAGGTTAGTGGTGACAAAAATGAAAAAATGATAATAGAAAAGTAAAGGCCGTGCCATGTGTCCCCAAATAAAATTCTAGAACTTAAAGAAATATATTCTATTATATATTGTTCTCAACTAAATGATTAATAGGTTTGCAATTAACTCCTTTGCATTTTTTTAAAATAACTTGAACATTATAATTACCAAGATTTTAAGTAACATCATATTACAATGAAAATATCTAAAGCTAGAGTAAAACGTTTCAAATTATTGTATATATGACTTTATAAGAAAATTAAAATTAATTAATTAACATGTATAAATGAATAAATTTACCATATTTCAATACAAAATTAGTCATGTTCTAATATTTACAGAATTTCAGATTTCAACACTTGCAAAATTTATTAATCAGCATTTGTTAAGGAATTTACAATTACCTAGTTTCTAATTTAATTATTCCTATGTATTCCTAGTGTATTTATTACAAAATATTTCAAGATTAACAATTATCCATATATTCACTTACGTGATCTTGTTGAGATTTAAAGTTGTATTAGGGGTTATATTGTAAAAGTGCAATATACAAGAATATAGGGACCTATATGTAAACGGGTATATAGATATATATACCCATCAGTTGGAATAAACAAATTAGGTTTTTTGAATATCATTTTGGTATCAGAGCCGCCTCTTCCTTCGCTCTTCCTTCGCTCCATTCTCATTCCGTCCGATCAGCCTACGCGAGAGGAAGGGAAGCACTCCGCTCCGCCAACCTAGTCCGCCTCCGCCAACTCCGTTCCCTCTCTTCCGCCAGCACACACCAGAGGCGGACTCCCTCTTCTCAGTCGCCCGTGTGGGGGGTTGTTCCCCACAGCCCATGAGGGGAGAAGCTTGATGGGTTAAGTGCAGCCCTTGTTCGGTACAGAACAGATCTGGAACAGGAGGTGTCCATTTCGAACAAAGGGTTCAAGGACAGGACATGTCCAGTTCGGAGTTTGTGGATCCGCTACAGTAACGGGCGCTACAGTATAGTGAACAGTGATTTCAGCAATGGTTGCTGTTGGTATTGTTTGATTTAATTTTTGTGGGTCGGATCAAGAAGAGGAAGGAAGTCACGTATAGACTTGGATCCTCGTGAGTGACCAATGGAGAAGCTTATCGAAAAGCTAGAGCCAGATGATGTGAAGACATTGGTTCAGCTCTTGAGAGACTCTAAGGGAGCGAATACCTCGACATCGGGCCAACCACAGACGAAGTTGGATCTCCCACCAGTGGACATAAAACTTGATGGACCAGGGACTTATCTGAGCTGGTCACGACGGATCATATGGGCACTTCAGGGTAAGCGTCTCGACGGGTGGTTGACAGGGGATAAGAGTGAGCCAGCACAGAACACAGCTGAGCGGGAGGATTGGAGATCCACACATGCGCTATTGTGCACCTGGTTGCTCAACTCGATGGTACAATCGATCTCTGTGACAGTTGATGGCCTCCAGAGTGTGCCGGATATATGGGCCAAACTGAAGAGGACCTATGCGGGGACAGAGAACAATATGCGAGTATTCCAAATTCAGAACCCGATAGATGAGGTGGTTCAGGGAGATAGGACGATCCAGGAGTATGCCGTAGATCTAGAGAGACTATGGGCAGACTATGACCACTTCTCGCCGAGGAAAAGTTGCAATGATCCGGAATGCAAGAAAGATGAGAGCTTTCATCAAGGAAGGACTATGCGGTTCTTGAAACATCTCAACCAAGCATTCGATCAGAGGAGATCAGTGCTCCTTGGTCAAGCAAAGATCCCCCCACTGGACGAGGCAATTGCGGCTATGATGCAGGAGGATAGTCGCATGAAATTGCACTCCGAAACTAGTGGAAGTGCGGGGATGCGTTCAGCCTTGACAGTCTCGAACTCAGGTATGACAGGGGTTCAGGGGGAGACTCGCAAGTGCTACAACTGTGGAGAAGTGGGGCACCTGAGCAAGGCTTGTCCTAAGCCACCTAAGGAGAGAGAGACAGGTGGGCGAGGACAGTCTAGAGGTCGTGGCCGTGGACGTGGGGGCCGTAGAGGAGGCAGAGGTGGAGGCTACCGGGCACATCTGATGGTAGATCCACCGGAGGAGGAGGAGACAGGCTTCGCTGGCTTCACTGAGGAGGAGCATGAGCTCTTCGAGATGCTGAAGAGAAAGCAGAGAATGATAGGTGATGGGGGAAAGAGGAGCATGTCAGACGAGACATCCACATCTGACACCAGGGGTAATTTTGCTTCTTCTGCTTATTCCGCCACAGGTATTGCACATGCTCTTGCCTCTAGACCTCCCACCAGAGCACTAGAATGGATCATAGATTCTGGTGCATCTCGACATGTGACAGGGGCTTCTAGTGAGTTATCTTCTTATACTCACTTGAGCCCTCCAGAAACTATTCAGACAGCGGATGGCACCGCCCAGCCTGTGGTTGGTAAGGGTACGGTTAAATGTACTGATTTAGTGGCTTTGTCCAATGTATTGCATGCTCCCTCATTTCCAGTGAATCTATTGTCTATCAGTGCTATTATCCTCCAACTAAATTGTGTTGTTTCTTTTGATATTCCCAAGGTGATTTTCAAGGAGAAGGGGACGGGCCGGAGACTTGGAACTGGCACTTGGCATAGAGGATTGTGGTACATGGATAGAGAGGGGATAGATTCAGCGCTGACATCCTTAGTAAAGAGGGCAGGAGTAGGAGGTTCTGGGATGACTGTAGAGGAGGTGCTATTACGGCATCATCAGCGTATGGGGCATACTTCGTTTTATGTTTTGAGTCTGTTGTACCCTTCCTTGTATGAAAGGGCAAACAAAGAAAAGTTAGTCTGTGAGGCTTGTGAGTTAGGGAAACACACCAGAAGCTCTTATCGTAGCTCTGGAAATAGGAGTTCTGGGGTTTTTGATCTTATTCACTCTGATGTATGGGGGCCTTGTCCGGCAAATACAATTAATGGTTATAGATATTTTGTGACTTTTATTGATTGTTTTTCTCGAGTTACTTGGCTATATTTGATGAAAAATAAGAGTGATGTACTCGCTTGTTTCAAAGACTTCCACAAGGCGATTCAGACTCAATACGGTGCAATAGTGAAGGTATTGAGATCTGATAATGGGACAAAGTACACCAACAGAGCGTTTGGGGAGTACTTGTCTGCACAGGGGATACAGCATCAGACTACATGTCCATATACACCGGCACAGAATGGGGTCGCAGAGAGGAAGAACAGACACCTTTTAGAGGTAGCCCGGTGTATGATGATATCGATGAATGTCCCGAAACACTTGTGGGGGCAAGCGGTCTTGACAGCTGCTCAGTTGATCAACAGGTTGCCCTCAAGGATATTGGATTGGAAGTCCCCTTGTGAGATGTTAAAGGGTGATAATGGAGGAGTTCTCCCTTTGAAAGTGTTTGGTTGTGTGTGTTTCGTAAAAGACAACAGACCAACAGTGGGGAAGCTGGACCCTAGAGCAGTCAAATGTGTCTTTGTAGGTTATTCTCCAACTCAGAAGGGGTGCATGTGTTGGAGCCCAGTAGAGAAGCGGGTGTTTGTCAGTATGGATGTGACTTTCCGCGAGTTTGAGGCATACTACCCCTTGAGAGTGACCTCACCCTTTGGTGACTCGCCAGATAGTGAAGAAATAGGGCGAGAGGGGGAGAAGAGTGAGGGTGAGAGACCGATTCAATTAGAGGGTCATGTTTTAAGAAAAGAATCGGCTGAGGATGGGCCGCAAGAAGAAGAGGAAAGTGAGGTAGAAGGAGTAGAAGAGGGAGGAGAAGGAGAAACTCAGGCTCAGGGGGAGTTGAGAGTGTACCAGAGGAGGAGAAAGGTGAATGTACCTATGTCTACACCACTCGTGCCAAATTCCTTCTCTCGGCCTTCTCCGACTCCTGAGACACCTACACCAGACACCACAAACTCAGGTGATATGTTTCCTCTCTCTCACACACAGACATTAAGGAGGACCTCTCGTAGTAATGCGGGAAATCCTCCTGATCGTTTTGGCTTTCCACATGAAATTAACCAGTCTATGAATTACTCTAACATATCACCTGAATATGGAGCATTCATTGCATCTTTGGACATTGTCTCTATACCCAAGTGTTGGCAGGTAGCAAAAGGGGACCCAAAGTGGAAGGCAGCCATGCATGAAGAATTGAGGGCACTCGCCAAGAACCGCCAAGTGGGTCTTCACTGTGAAGCAAAACCCAGACGGGCAGGTCGAGCGCTACAAGGCACGCTTGGTGGCAAAAGGGTACAGTCAGACATATGGCATCGACTATGATGAGACTTTTGCACCTGTAGCTAAAATGAGCACCGTCCGGACTTTGATCTCTCTAGCAGTGAATGGTGGGTGGAAATTACACCAACTAGATGTGAAGAATGCATTTCTTCATGGGGATCTAGTGGAGGAGGTGTACATGGATATACCACCATGATTTGGCACAGATGAGACAGTTGGCAAGGTCTGCAGATTGAAGAAGTCTCTTTATGGGTTAAAGCAGTCTCCTCGAGCTTGGTTCGACAGGTTCAGGAGAGCTATGATAGGTATGGGATACCAGCAGATTAACGCCGACCACACTGTGTTCTTTCGACGAAATGGGGGCCACATTACTATGCTTGCAGTATATGTGGATGACATGATAGTCACAGGAGATGATGAGAAGGAGATTGCTCAGCTCAAGATGAGACTGGGCAAAGAGTTCGAGGTGAAAGATCTCGGTTTGCTTCGATACTTTCTTGGGATCGAGATAGCTCGAGAAGCAGAGGGGATTGTTCTTTCTCAGAGAAAGTACGCACAAGATCTACTCACAGAGACAGGTATGTTGGGGTGCAAACCTGCAATGGCACCGATCGACCAAAGGTTCAAGCTGAGTGCAGAGGCCGGAGAACCAGTTGATCGTGAGAGGTACCAGAGATTGGTAGGCAGGTTGATTTATCTGAGTCACACGCGTCCCGACATCTCTTTTGCAGTAAGCTTGGTGAGTCGCTACATGCATGATCCGAGGAAGGGTCATATGGATGCGGTGTACCAGATTTTGAGGTATTTGAAGAGTGCCCCTGGAAAAGGACTGATATTCAGGAAGAATGGCATGTGAGCATTGAGGGCTACTGTGATTATGATTGGGCTAGCTGTGCCGATGATAGAAGGTCCACCTCAGGTTACTGTATCTTTGTAGGAGGCAACTTGGTCTCTTGGAAGAGCAAGAAGCAGTCTTTGGTGGCAAGATCGACAGCAGAAGCAGAGTACCGAGCTATGGCCTTGGGAGTTGCAGAGTTGCTGTGGCTGAAGAGTATGTTGGTGGAGCTGAAGATGGATCAAGGAGACAAAATGAAGTTGTGGTGCGACAACAAGTCAGCCATCAGCATTGCCAACAATCCAGTGCAACATGATAGAACAAAGCATATCGAGATCGATAGGTTCTTCATCAAGGAGAAGTTGAACAGTGGGCTACTAGAGTTAGGTCATGTTTCAACTAAAGACCAAACAGCAGATTGTCTGACGAAAGGAATCAATTCGTTAGACTTAGCTAGAGGTTGTGACAAGATGGGCTTAGTGGATATCTTTCGCCCATCTTGAGGGGGAGTGTTGAGATTTAAAGTTGTATTAGGGGTTATATTGTAAAAGTGCAATATACAAGAATGTAGGGACCTATATGTAAACGGGTATATAGATATATATACCCATCAGTTGGAATAAACAAATTAGGTTTTTTGAATATCATTTGATCTCATAATCAAATAACTAAATAGTTCATTTTTATTTACAAAAGTTCAAAGTGAGTCAAGTTACAATGTCATAATTTTTTTTTTCTTGAATTACGTTTTTCAATTTATATCAAATAAAATTCTCAAATTTCAAAATTGGGATGTTACAGAGTCGGAATCGGATACTTGACCGTGGAATAGGAATCGGATGAATAGGCCGGAATCAGAAGAATCGGATCGGAAACTCGAATTTTTTTGGCAGAAACTTGTTTTGTACTAAAAAATCGGAAAATTAATAGAAAAAATAATTTGACATAAAATGATGTTAAGACAATATTACACTCAAATAATACACTATTATAATATAATACAATAAAATATATAAGCATTCATAATAAAATTAATTAATTAATAATATTTTTGTAGCTAATTAATTTCATATAGTATGATTGTACACAGTAATTCAATTTGTTCTTACATTTTACATAATATGTAAGTTTGTCTAAGCATTTTATATTGTAATAGAAAAATAGTAAAGATTGTCAATATATAAAATGATTCTCAAATTTTTGTTGGTTAATTTTGTATAAACTGATAACAGTAACAAATATTCCCTTTTCTTAATTGTGGTCTTTACAACATTAAAGGAGTTTGTTCAAATTTGAACCATTGAATTAAATATTTCCTTAGATAGTATAATCAATATTGAATGTTGCATTAAATGTTTCCATTAAGTTAGATATTAATGAAACAAGTACTATGTTAGCGCTAAATATGCGTTTAGAATAGCTGTTTTCTATTTAATCATCAACCTGCACATGGTCCATAACAAAGTAGCACACTACTCATACATCTAGTCTATTCAATATTGTATAATTATCTGAACCCCTTCTTTCTTTATCCGCGACTCCCCCAGATCCTTTCGCAACTTCCCCAAATCCTTTGACTGCTATTGCAAAAATTCAAAATTGGTCTGATTAAAGTACTAAAACAATGTACTTATGCTCTAGAGGTAAGAGAATGAGTGAAAATTGGGCCGATTATTTTGATTTAGCCCCTATTTTATACCGTTCCGAGTGGATTGGAAAATCGGCCGAGTCCGAGTTGACTCGGCCGAGTCAGAACGGTATCGGTCGGGTCCGAGCCGAGTTTCATCCGAGTTTTGTGCCCATGCAATTTTTTTCATCAAAACTCGGTTGAATCGGATGACTCGGACGAGTTATCCCATTTTTGGTCCGAGTCAAGCCGAGGCAGGGCGAATCAGACCGATTCAGGCCGAGTCTGTTAAGTAATCTGAAGATTGAAGAAAGAATTTTGTTAGAAGGTTATCTAGGTTTTCGATTTGGGATAAAAAGTCGCAGAACCTTTGGAGAAGAAAGACGCATTGCTTGCCAAAGGAGACGGTTCATCTGCGTACACTCGTTTCACTATATTATTGCTCAACAATTTTAAATACGCTTCATGGTTCAACCTACACCATGTTAGCCTAGACTAAATCAATTAAATTAAACAAATGAAGATAGTGGACCTCGAGATCTGTCATTTAGTTTTACTAATAAATTAAATACATTAATTGAGCAGTTGGCAGTTCCCATTTGGCATTTGGCATTAATGGTTGCTCTGAGAGAGACTACGTGTTCCAGTACGTCTTTCTGAATTATGATTATTTTAATCGTGTACTAATATTTAAGGTGAGATCTTATCTTTGAGCAAAGTGAAGAGGTAGATATAGTTGTATTAACAGAGAAGATCTGAATTTGTATAGTCTTCACTTTATATGAAGATGAACCAGAAGAATAAATATGTAGAGTATCACGCACAACAAATAAAAAAAAAAAAAAAACAAGAGATGGATGTGAAGATAGTGTTATCCAATTTATGTAATTTAGATAATCATGCCAATTATAATTACTCTTCAAATCAATATTCTTTATTACAAAATTTCATTAGAGACCAAATTTTATATATTTTAGAATTATTTTAATATTTCTTTAGATAGATACAAAATCAATATTTTCAGAAGATTCTGGACCATCTAAAACAGTAATTTATACCTATATAAAAAAATAGTAAAGAAAGTTCCAAAAATCATAAAATTTGGTCTCCAAGAACATTTTAATAGGAAAATCATGTTGAGCAGTTCGGATTGATTATTTGGACTTTGAAAATAGAGATAAGGATGTGTAGCATGATTGGAGCACAAAACCAATGGTGCATTTGAACCCTACAATATATATATTTGAGATCTAAAATAATTCTCGCATGAGCATAGCAACAAGTTTGAGATCTAAAAAATAATATCTACACAATTTGAGAATAATTATATTTTTTTTATATTTGCACAAATATATGAAAATTTTGAAGTTTCGGAAAAATTCAAACTTCTGTGAGAAGTTTAAGGATGATGACCCCGGAATCCGTTTAATTAGTTTGTTTGTATAAAAAGAAGTACTTGGAAAGTGAAAACTAATAATTCATAGATTGGAGAATTTTTTTATTATGCTCTTGAGGAAATCGTGGCTAATTTAGAATCAGAACACAACATGCATAATAAAAGAACACTAAAAATAGGATATATACCATTTGATTTATTGTAAACACCAAATCAACTAAAAACATTTAATTTACTCAATGTAATCCCAACATACATTATAATTAACACAATGATGCAAAGAGCACAACATGAATTAAAACTGGAACATAAAGAACAAGGGACACATGCAAAAGTAAAAAAGAACACGAATTGAATCAAATCAAGACACTGGAAGCAGCATTTCGTTTATGGTTCTCGAGTTTGCAGTAGTTAACTAATTCAGTAACATTCTTTAGATCGGGAAGGTTCTTGAGTTGGCAGCAGTTAACTAATTCAGTAACATTCTTTAGATCGGGAAGGTTCACGAGTTTGCAACAGTTAACAACATGCAATGTGGTAAGCTGTGACATAGCCATCGGTTGCATCTCCCAAGTCTGCAAGTTCTCCAATTTGGAAAGTTGTAAGAACTGCAACTGTGGAAATCCATTTGTAGAGCAAACCATTTTCTCACCCATGTATGCTCCATCTTGTAAGCTTAGATATTTAAGGCCCTTTAGTTTCTCTAGCCTCGGCATGGGGTCTTCCACCAAACGAGATTTGGTTAGGGTGAGCTTTGTAAGATTCGTTGGAAATTTAACATTATCTATGATTAGTTTCCTGCAATTCCATTCTCCATCCAATTTAATTGTCCTCACCGTCTCAAGATTCGGAAAGGCTCTCAAATCAGCTAACTCTGATGGTACAATGTCGCCTACAATTGCCATCGAGAGGAGATGAACCATCTGGCTCATCAGGTCAGAAATAGATTTCCAGTATGATTTTGATTTTGACTTTGTATTGCCCCTGTTTGAAATTGCAAACTTTCTAAGGTTGATCAGGCACCGCGGAAAGCTTTCTAGCCACGACTCTGGAACTGAAACTGTTTTCAGTATCTGTAGGTCTGATATTTTTGCTGTGGAGGGTGGTCCTTTAATTTCGGGACTAGGATTGACATATACATGGAGAAGTGTTGAGATGGTCCATAGAGATTCAGGTAGGGTTTTTATGGTTGTATCTCTAACATCCAAGGTTTGGAGAAATTTCATGAGCATCATAGTTGGAGGAAGCTCAGATATGGTACTACCCCTCAATCCTAGATACCGCAAGTAACTCATGCTTATTAAAGGTGCTTTTGGGATTTCGGAATTCCTCAATTCCAACACCCACAGCATATCGGACATTTTCACATTATTTTTTTTAATATCAAAAGCCAAAAAGGAAACTACCCCCCTATTCAGTACCAGGATTGGGTTTTGTTTCTTGTTATCATGATTGATTGCTACACGGGACACGGATTTTATTTCATTCAGATCTCGGTTGGCAGCCAAAAACCCCTCTTTGTGTGATTGATCGATAGCGTATTTATGAATAGATTGACCTACTCGGCAACATTTGATCGTGCCTAAGACTGATCTCTTGGAAACACAAACCAACGACCTGTAAGCAAAAATAAAAAAATTAACATATCGTACATTATTTATAAGAAACAAAATTTCTACATGGACATGAGGACCTTATAATCTATAAGAAAAATAAAGAATCAATTTGCAGAAATGAATATATATAAAATTGCTTTGTTCGTGGGGAAGTAGTTGGTGTTACCTTTGCCGCAATAATCGAAAACCACCTTAATTCTCACTTTACTTAAATAGTAAAAAAAAAGGTGCTTTTATCCTTCATTGAGTAGACCAGAGAAAGCTATCTATTCTTTGGTAATAAAACATACAAAATTCAGTTTAATTGATGACCGAATTTTAGGAAACTATGACCTATTGTTTCAAACAGCAATCATCCTATAACTGTTTTGAGGTCATTTATGCTGGAAAGGGAAAAACCATAAACCGAACAATCACCTGTAAATCATAAGACAGAATGTCAATTTCTCGAAAATCTGAGATTACCTTTGGACGAGTTGTTCCAGGTAGTGATTTGCGGTCTCCTCTGCCGTCTGTCCTTCCTCTGGTGTAATGAATCCTTCAGCTATCCATATCTCAGTTAGAGACCTTGAAGGAATCTCATAATCGATTGGGTAACATGCTAAATAAAGAAAACACTTTTTGATAATGTCAGGTAAATCTTTATAGCAGTAGTTAATAACGTGCAACAAAAGATTGTTAGTTGCAACATTATCAAACTCTTTTATCTCCACTGCTAACAGATCATCGTTCACCTTGTTCCATGTGTTGTAGTCCATTGGTTTAAATGAAAGGAGACCCCCTATAAGGACAAGAGCCAGAGGCTCTCCTTCACATGCCTTGCCAATCAGTTGAGGGAGATTGTCCAGTTCTTTGGTTAATTCCAGTAAGAACTCGAGAATTTTATAAGGTTCTTTGAGCTCACGACGTGCTGGAAACGCCGTTATGAGGAGGAGTGCCCGGTTCTTCTCGTCATTTGTGAAGCAGTTTGAACTATCTGCTTTGTGAGGAAGCAAGCCTTCAATCATTTTTATGTCGTGGAGAGAGGATATAAGCACATCTATGTCAGTGTGCTCCAACCCACCTACTGCTTCTGTTTGCTTTAAATAATTGGATGAAACAATATCTTTAATATTATAATATATTCTTTTCTTCCAATATATGGAAACATTATGTATCTTTAAAGCGGAGATCGGCATTCTAGAAGCCCGTCCAATTTGACGGGCTTCTAGTTGCATACGCTTAATTAGATCCACCTTTTCGTCCTCAGTGTCCTTCAGGAGGTCAAATTTAATTTTCATTAGGATGGACACAATTTCACGTGATTGCAAATGCTCAATTTTCTCATTATCAGGAACATTGTCTGATAAAAGAACTTTGAGAGAAGGTTGAGATAGAATTCCTTTTATAAAAGGTAAGGCATCCATCTCTGTTTCAACTTTCTAAAAATTCAAAATCACACCCAAACTATCTCTCTGCTATCCTTGTGAAATGAAAACTGCAAGTTCCTCCAATTCAACTGCAATAAAAAGAAATATTAAAAAATTAAATACTATAAATTTGTGCATGACTGAAATCTGACATTAATTATGGAGTTGCTAAAACTTATCAAATGCTACCAACTTAATAAATAACTGATCAAACTTGAAACTCTAGACCTTAATCACCTATGGTATGATTAGAAAGTGTCTGCATTAGTTTTTTTCAAATTCAATATATCTTATCTAAAAAAAAATTATAATAGTTGAGGATGTAATAATGAAATCACTATAATGGAAAGGTTTTCTGGGTCACCAATGCAAAATATTATAAAATGTAGAACCCGAGTCGATTTCATATATTTAAATTTTTTTGAAGAGATCCACCTCTTCTGTCAATGGTGATGTCCCGGATGACGAACAAAGGAGAGTGAGTGGGAGCCTTGGCTAAATTTTTTATTTTGTTTAAGGTTCACTGAAAGAATCTATTTTAAAACAGAAATATAATTTTAAACCAGCGTGAGTGTTAGAAACAGAGATGGTAATAAAGTAACATCCAGAATTCGAAAAAATTAAATTTTGTTTAAGGTTCACAAACAACAGGCCTACAACCACGACGATAATATTTGTTGGTTCTACTACAATACAACTTAAATGCAACAAAAACTTGAGCAATGTTTTGAGCAATGTTTTCCATTGTTTTGAGCAATGTTTTTCATTTTCATTCGATGGTTACCTCCCTTATGTAACGGAACCTTTTATTTAATATAAATGCGGGCATGACCCTCATTTTTCTTCAAAAAAAATGCAACAAAAACTTAGAAAAAAATGTAATTATAGGTAGTAATGACTGTCTAATTTTAATTAGATGTATTTGCTATAAATTAGTTTGCATGTCATGTATTTAAAATAAGGTGTAAGAAATAATTAGCATTTTCACAAAATAAGTTTGTGTTTACCAGAATTGCGATCTACAGTTCTGCCAACACTTGCTTCCTCTATCTCTCTCGTTAAATCAAAACAATTTAATCCTTCGTTCGCTCCTCCCTCACAATAATTGCAACCGCAAGCTCCACCAAGTAACTGCAATGGAAAATAAATATGTAAAAGCTAATATAAATGGTAAAATAGTTAAGTCAGACATTATGAAGTTGCTAAAATTTATCAAATGTTACCAACTTGAAGACTGTTGAAACTTGAACCTCTAAACCTTAGCCCCTGTCCCCACCATGGAGGTCGGAACAGGACACTTGGGCAGGAAAACAATGAGAGAGATAGAAGTGAAACCAAGAGAAAGGAGAGAGAACACACTCACCTGGGATTGTTGCTGTTTAAGATTCAGGACAGGAGAAGAGAAAGGAAGGAGAGGGTAAGTGAGGGAAGGGGGAGGAAGTAGGTGTAGATTGATCAGGGGGCTGCGAGAGAAGAAGTGGTGGTTGATGGGAGACTATAATCTTGTGTTGTAGAGGGACGGAGAGGGAGGTATAATTTATAATGAATGTAATGAATATATAATTTCGTAAATTGCAATCCTAGTTCAGATTTCCCATCCTATCCTCCAATTTGAATCCTTACAGATGGCACCGCACTAGATTATTGTAACAGAAGGTCCCCTTGTAGTTCTATAATTTCGTTATATGTTTTCATCTTTTACTTGGACTGTATTTTTTAACAAACTAGATTAATTATAAATGTGGCATGTATTATCTAATATTTAACTTGTGCTTTGATGTAATATAGACAACTTTTATAGCCGTGCAATTATTTTGTTGTAATTTCAAAACCTTCTACTCGTTGATATGATTTTTAGTCACATGATGGATGATCCATGGTTCTTAAATATGTAGTATCCTAAATATGTAGTAAAAAAATTCGAAAAAATGTAAAACTTGGTTTGCAAGTACGTATTCATTTTATAATCATGTTGAACGGTTCGGATCGACCGTTATGATTTTGAAAAGTCAAATTTTGAGCCGCAGTACGGACCCAATTGGTGCTTTGCATAGCACCGTAGCCTCACTCATATATAAATATGTAGTATCCTAATCTATTATACCCAGTGAAAGAAACATTTGAAGAAACGCACCTCTTTTATTAACAGGATTGCGCAAATTGTGTTTATGGGAAGAATTAGTAATACCCTAATATTTTTTATGGGAAGAATTAGTAATACCTCTTTTAACAAAGTCTTCCTCAACATTAATTAATTATTGATGAGCCCTTGAGAAAATGTCATTCAAATCATTTTATATTCTGAAAAACATTATTTCAAGATATGGGAATCTTTTTTCTTTTTGTTTGTTTAGCACATTAAGTCCGCTGTGTATACTGCATTTCAAAATGGGTATCATTTTTTTTTGTTTAGATCGCTGTGTATACTGCATTGACCTCGAAATTAGTTTTTACTTTCCATAAATTTAATGAGGAAGTAACATGCGTCACCTCAGAATTTGTGTATATGATGTATTGGTGCGTGAATCTCGAGTATTCATTTCGACATCAGTATTTCATATTCTACTTTAGAAAGTAACATGGGGCTGCACTTCTCCCGACATCTAATGATAAATTATATTATGATCTTAAATATAATTTATACATGAATAAAGTGTTTAGATAGGATTAAATTTTGTAAATGTAATACATTTATTCGCTACCCGAATTTCCAGCAATATATTGTATCATTTTTCATGAGAAATCACTATCTGAAATTTGCCTCTAAATTTTACCATGACCTGCACAATTCTTCTCCTAATCTACCAAATAAACAAAAAAGAAAAATTATAATTTCTACCAACGATTCAGCTGTGCACATTCTCTTCTCATGTAAAATTTCGCCCATCAAACCGTCATATCTACAATTATGCCCTTTCGATAAAGCTATAATTTATCCTAAATGTTTCAAGGTAAGACTACCTAACCCGCTAGAAAATTCAGCTTGTTTGCTGTCCAAAATATGCTTCTTCCTGGTTCAAAACAAATAATATCAACATATATAGATGAACACAACAAAGATTGTAACTAACATGCCGCACTAAATCAAGCAAAAAAATACAGCATCGCATGTGGTGGGACCGTTGTTGTTGGTGCACTGTGTGTACACAATAGAAAGACTAGAACATTTCGGAGTCTTTTTTGTTGGTGCACTGTGTGTGCACTGTGTGCTCACCAAACCGTCAAATCTACATATGATGCCCTTTTGATAAAGCTATAATTTATCCTAAATATCTCAAGAGAAGTTTACCTAACCCGCTAGAAATATTCAGCTTCTTCGCTATCAAAAATATGCATCTTCCTGGTTCATAACAAATAATATCAACAAAGATTAACACAACAAAGATTGTAACTAACATGTTGCATTATATCAAGCCAAAAAGTACAGCATGATACTTTGTGGGACCATTGTTCACAACCACAAAAACGCTAATCTTACACAGTACATTATACACGGATGTGAGAAATTTCCATTAAATCCATTTGTAAAGCAAGAAGGTGCGATTATGAAAATGGGCTCCAACATTTATACACGGTTAATTAAAACATAATCATGTACAAAGATTCCAACATTCATACACGGTTTCCTAATAAGAAAACATGTACGATTGGAAACAATTGTGAACGGTTCTATTTTAATTAACTGTGTATGAATGTTGGAGCTCATTTTCAGAGATGTTGCCACCAACATTCATACATAAGCTCTAGGCCGTATTAGAGATATTGGTTTGTTCATTTTGGCTCAATTTATCCGGCACTACTACAAAAACTGGTTTTGTACACTGCACATTGTACACGGATTTGGCAATTATATTAAAAACAGTGTACCAAAGATGAGTTGAAAAGATCTGAACGATTTCTACACGGATAATTAGTTAACAATCAGTGTCGAATTATTAGAGAGAGCTACACGGTTTATTAGAAACCACAAATCCGTGTGTAAATAAGTGTGTGTGCAAATAATTGAGAGAGTTACACGGACTTTTAATACAAAGCCGTGTAGGAACATTACACACGGTTTTTTGATATATAGCCGTGTATAAATCTTATAATTGTACACGGCTTTATAACTAAAAAGCCGTGTAGAAATAGGTGGAGAGCTACACGGATAATAACTAAATAGCCGTGTATAAATCTTATAATTGTACACGGCTTTACAACTAAAAGCCGTGTAGAAATAGGTGGAGAGCTACACGAATATATAACTAAATAGCCGTGTATAATAATGTAGGGTTTGATTATCTTCCCTTCCAGAGCGCCGTTTTGATCAAGTTTTTAGTTCATACATATCGAACTGAGCTTTTTATTTCTGCGAATTGATCGAGGCCAGCAGCTGAGATCTGAGATCTTTGAATTAAGTTTGTATTTTCTCCTCTTCATCTTTCTAAGGTTAGTAATATGTATTTAAATCATTTTCTTTCTCTAATTTTCTGTTATTTAGGCTTATTTAATTAGGTCATTTCATGCATTTATTCTTGAATTCTTAATTTTAGATGTAATTAATTAGTGTATTGTGGTCCAATAACCGACCTTTAGATGCTTTTAGGTCCATGCCCGTTCAAAATTAATCCAATAGGGATTAATTTTGGATAGTCCCCGTTTTGGGACTGCTCTTTGAATATTATGTCTCATTTAGGATGTGAACACATATTAGCGGGATTTAATTAGTATTTGAGGAAAGTTCGACAGTATTTTCCCTTATTGCTCCTACGAGTATGTGGTTCGTACGCATACTTGGGGAGTTAAGGGGAAATGCTGCCGAATTTTTCTCAAATACTAATTAAATCTCGCTAATATGTGTTCACATATGAGACATAATATTCAAAGAGTGGGTTAGGATTGTAAACCGGCCCTTTGTAAGCCCAAAATTTTGTACACGAAGGAGAATGTTGACCATGCATGATTAATTGATCAAATCATTTTTTTAATTTAATTTACAGATGGATCGAAGCTGGATGTATGAAATGCGACGTGATAGTGAAGAATATTTGGTTCGCGTTGATGAGTTTATAAACTGAGTTGAGCTCTTGTTGATTGACTGAAAGTCATATTCTTTTTACTTTATTTTTCTTATTGGGTTTGAACCCGTTAGCCATGGTTGGTATTGAATACATTATGGTACTTGTTAAAAATTGTGTCAAAAATTGTGTCAATTCATTCAATTCATTCATTAATCTAGGTTATATGTCAAAAATGGTGCTATACCGGATATCAATTCATTCATTAATTGTGTCAAAAATTGTGCCAAAAATTGATTAATCTAGGTTATATGATATAGGGTATTTTAGGGTATTTTAGGTTAATTGATTAATCTAGGTTATATGTCAAAAATTGTGCCAAAAATTGATTAATCTAGGTTAATTGATTAATCTAGGTTATATGATTTAGGGTATTTTGCCAAAAATTGATTAATTTAGGGTATTTTAGCAAGAGGTGATTTTAGCAAGAGGTTTAGATTAGTCAATTTTATTTTATGTTCATTTTAGCAAGAGGTGATTTTAGCAAGAGGTAATTTTAGCATATTTGTACAATAATATCAATTTAGGTTTTCATTATTGGTCACCTATGATATTTTGTACAAGAATATCAATTTTTGTACAAGCATATCAATTATTGGTCACTTATGATTTGATCTTTAATTTCATGCAGAACCATGTCGGATGAGGATGAGTACGTCGAGATGATGGCAGAAGAGGAGCAGCAAGCTACTGCCTCATCAGAAAGAAGGAGGAGAGGGCCGACAATGTGCACGAGCACGTCCGAGCAGACCCATCAAGAAATCTGGTTCACAGAAGACGGGCGTGCGCAGGGAGAAAGACGGCAGAAATATTCAAATTGGTGTACGAGCTTCGTGAGGCAAAATGCGAGTATCCTTGTTGAGAGATGGGATCATTTTGAGGATGAGGTGAAGAACGAGTGGTGGAACACGGTGAAGGTAAAGTGCCTAACAACTCTTCTCTTGCCTAACAACTCTTCTCTTAAATACACTAAATTTTTGTGTCAATCAGGCTCAGTGGAACATCGAGAATGATGTTCCAAAGGAGAAGACTTTGAAGATTATGAACAATGGTTGGAAGCAATACAAGAGCACGTTGAAGACGGAGTTCATGGAGAAAGGGAGAAATCCGGTCGGCTACTACAAATGGCTAAAACAAGAGGACTGGGATGCGTTTCAAGCTTTGAAGTCTACCGAAGAGTTCAAGGTATCTAACTCGTGCCAAATTTATGCTTATTCTTTCTCGATATGTACTCTTTTTTCTAAAACTAACTAATCGTTATTGTCTTGTTTCTGTGAAGGCAAAGAGTGATACCGGCAGGAGGACCGTTGCCTTTAACAAGTATCCACACCATCTAGGGTCAGGTGGTTACGAGGGTAAGATGGCAGAATGGAGGAAAGTCCTGGACGCGAACAAGGATTCTGACTCACCCGTGGTTAGGATCCAAAATCCTAGGGGCAAAGATTGGGTCATGGGTAGAGCCGAGGTAACCGCTGACGGGAGGATAGTACTCCCAACGGATTTGCAAAGCGTGGCTCAAAGAATGGTAAGAGTCATTTATAACTCCGAAAGTACATCAATTGTTCTTTTGCTTTAACTAATTCTTCTACTTGAACAGTTGGAAGTGGAGGAGGAGGTCAACTCGGGTGCCCGGAGTGTCGAACGACAAAATGATTCCTTGTCTGCAGCGCTCGAGAATCCAGAACACCCGGGTCGAGTAAGGGGTGTAGGGGTCTACAGGGGCTGGAAGGAGGTGTTCCGAGTGGAGGGACAAAAACCTCGAAGAAAATCGCGTGCCAAGGTAAACAAAGACGAGATAGTTGCGCAGATACGCGCGGAGGTGAGCAAAGAGTACGACGCAAGGTTTGCTGAGATGGAAGCAATGTTGACACAAATTAGATCAGCAACTACGCAGCCATCCGAGCAACCACCTCCCATTTCGCCGGGAATTCGGCGAAGTAGTCAAGCATCCGGCACGTGGGGCGCCTTAGACGATTTGGATAATCTCAAGGTAATCAATACTTCTTCATAATCTAAAGGTATTTAAAACATGTTTGCAACCTTGTTATACAATATCGCATCACTAAAATAAACAACTTTCCTATAAATTTGCAGGACCCCAGAGCATGCGACCTCATCCTGCGGAATGGCAGTGTTTCTATTATCGTTGCTAAGGGCGTTGTACATCCACTCGCCAAAAGTGCACACCATACTCAGCTAAGACCCGACCATGCATGCGTGCAGGTTGAGTTAGTCGTGGATGGATGGCAGCGCGTACCCCTTCCTGTCCCTACCGACGAAGCGGTTGTGCTTGATGACGCACGGATGTCATTTGTCCAATGGCCCAAGAGTCAGATTGTTTTGGATCAGGTAATCCATAAAATAACTCATTTATTGTGTTACATTCAACTCATTCTTTTTGAAATACTAGAATAATACATCTATAACTTGATACAGACACGAGGAGATGATGTTGCCGGTACGGCTCTCTCACCGGTACGTCAGGAGGTGGCTTGCGACTTCGCGGCTGACGCGCCACAATCACCGCCCCGTCCTATGGTCACAGAAGAAGAATACAGCCGTTTGCCCAATGATTTGCGCCTTCTCCACGACTACTTGATGACGGCGCCCGACGGCATGGAGGCTATCGTCATCCCTGTCCCACCTGGGATGTTTCTACACGAAGGCAGGGAGCTCCTGCTGTCGTTCAGAGACTTCAAGGACCTCTTCCACCACTCATCATCCGACAAATGGCTCGATGTTTCACACATCACCATTTTCCTCATGTTAGTGATATTAAAACATTTTCATTATTGTATAGAACTCAAATATATATTCTAATTACAAAATGATGAGTTTTCAGGAAGCTAGTCCGAAACTGTGATGAGATGGTTGAAAGGAAGAACTTGTGCATGTTTCTGGACCCCGAGAAAGTGAGTGGTACGGCAGCGACATATTATCCGGATATGGCTATCGAGTACATGTGTTCTGCGATGCATCGTGCTAAGGCGGAGGAGAAGAAATTCATTCTCATGCCATACCACGAGGGGTTAGTTCTAATCTTAACTTATGTGTTGTTTATATTTTAATTAAAGAATTGTATAAAGGAATTAAAAGTTAAACATAAAAAAATAAAATCACACCATCAATCATAGCAAATACTCGTGTGACTTTTATATGCTAAAGTACTATAATTCTTCTCCTCGATCCAACAGCAAACATTGGTGCACGATTCTCATTGTGCCGTACTTAAGAACGGGCATAATTATTGATTCTTGTAAGCCAGGAGGAAGGACCACGGCTGCCAATTGCAAAGTTATCTTGCCTTTTGTGAATAAGTAAGCAATAATAATTCTATAGGTTTGCATTTCTTTCAATCATATCAAATTATAAAATTGCTAATTACATTCACTCACTTTTGTAAGGGCTTTTGTGAAATATATTAAAGAGGGAGGATCACATAGCACGGGCCCGGGCAAGAAAAGCAAGTTGAATTGGAAGTACTTGAAGGTAAGCACACGGCCTTGAGTTAGAAATTTCATATCTTGTTAAAAAAATTATTGTCATTCTAACAAATGCCGCTAAATGTAAATTTCAGAGCCCGCAACAGAAGGAGGGTTGGGAATGCGCTTATTACACGATGATATTCATGTTTGACTTTGTCGAAAGAATACAATTCGAATTCCCAAAAGCGGTATGTACTTCATATGAATTTCCTATATAATAAGCAATTGATATCTACCTTTTCTGAAATACTAACTATTATAAAATTATAATTTTGTAGAATGTGACAAATCAAGCTCATTACTCTTGGGATCAGATCGACGATGTGCGGTGCATGTGGGCAAGGTGGTTTGCCATGGAATTTTGTAATCCTCGATATGGATTTGCATAATTTTGTATAATTTGGTGTATATGAATATTGTATAATTTATTGCATATGGATTTCTGGCTAATCTGAAAAATATGAATTTCTTGCTAATATGGATTTATTGCTAATCTGGAAAATATGGATTTCTTGTTATATGAAATCTGGAAAATCTGGAATATATAGTTTTGTAACAAAAATGGCTAGCAAAACTGGAGGCTAGCCGAAAAACAAAAAATACAAAAAAAAAAAAATGTTCTTTCTACACGGACATTTAACTAAAGTCCGTGTAGAAAAAAGATAGCTACACGGTCATTTAGTTAAATGTCCGTGTAGAAAGAGGAGAGCTACACGGACATTTAACTAAATGTCCGTGTAGAAAGAGTCAAGCTACACGGTTTTTTAGTTAAAAGTCCGTGTACAAAAAGAATCGTACACGGTTTTTTAGGTAATATCCGTGTAGCTCGGTAAATGGAGCGCGACACATTCTGGTCTTTGTACACGGCTGTTTGTGAAGTTATACGTGTAGAATCTTTAAAATTGCACACGGCCAAAAGTCCGTGTGTAGTTATTTTATAATCGTACACCCTCGATTTAAACACGGTAGGAAATCCGTGTAGCTCTTCCTTTATTGTCCGTGTATAATCTCGTTTTTTGTAGTAGTGCGGATTTTGCCTCCAAATCCTTCCTTTTCCAATTTCTTGTAATAATTCTCATAAACTTAGGCACTATCCTTTTTCCCATTTCAAATCCCAAGTTAAACAAGATTTTTGGACTTTTTCCAATAAAACCCTAGAAATTTTCACATTTAAAATGAACTTATTTGAAAATAAGTATTGAATATGACATTTGATATAATTTTATTTTTTGTGATGGGTTATATTGCTAACTAGCTTAATTTGATAACATCAATAACCGTGCTTTAATTTTTCTGTAATTTCAAATATGTCTTATACATTGATATGATTTTTTAATTTAATTAAATTTTATGCAACACGTTCCAAAATAATAAAGAACATTTTATTTCGTCAATTATTGAATTGGTTATCGAAAACCAGCCTCCGTATGTGAGATCGCATTTGAAATCCGAATGGGATTCAGTTGAATTAAATAGTTTCTGTCTTGAATACCAGCAATTACACACAAATAATATTGAATTGGTTGTCATTGTTGTCAAAGAATTTTTGTTATATATCAATATAACTTATTTGTTTCCTAACTTATTTTGTTGAATATTTAGAATCGGCAACAATAATAATAATTCAATTTAAAAAAACAATAATAATAATTAAAATTAATCACATATGGTACGAATCGGTAGTGTCCAATTTAAATTCGTCATATGTTTTATAAATCTTAGATATATATTACATAATATATTAAAACGCACTACCAAAATCGTTTCTATGGTAATAAATTTTTGGTCACCAATACGAAGTAATACGGAAAAATGTATGACCCAAATTCATATATAGAAAGAAATTCGAAGGGACGCATCTCTTCTATTAACGTAAATGTTACGGGATAAGGGATCATTTCATGTGAAGCACGCATTAGAGAGATAGATCAATTAGTTCACTTGGCAGCCTGCCAAGGTTTCAAAGAAAGAAAAAAGAGAGATTTTAAGTACTCTCTGTTTTTCAACGCTCTTTTGTCAACGGAAATCCTATGGGGTGATCAAGGGCACGGAATCCAAAGTCTTCTTCCTGTTTTGTTACTCAACCCTTGAGGAAATGTCAATTAAAAATACTCTATTCTCAACTATGTTTTAAGATGGGTGTCATGCATTGAAGGTGTAATCAGTATTAAATATTCTGGTTTCCAGGTGTACATGCATCAACTAACAAATTAGTAATATGCGCCTTCACCACTTCTCTCGGCATCTTATGAAGAAAAGGTTAGCTCTAGGACAACCATACGAAAGTATTGTATTTATGCAAGTTGGTTGTAGACTTGTAGTACATAAGATTTTGGATTCTCAGAGAACCAACATCTCACTTGTTTAAATTTGTTATTTAATGGAGCAAGCTGGTAGTAGAGACGAGTCCAACTCTACTATATATTATTGTCACATAATAATTTAATAATTATATAACATGTGAAATTATCTGTAGGATTCATATTTATCACATCAAATTCACTTTTTTTTTTTTCAAATTCGAGCTAAATTAATTTTTTTTTTAGTAAAGGTTGAAGGTCAAGCCACCCAACTAAATATTACCTTTGTTATTAGAAGAAAAGATTTCCCCCATCCGGATTTCAAACTCCTGACTTCCTACATAGAGATCATGTGTCTTTGCCACAAGACCAAAGGCAAGTTCTTGAGCTAAATTTAAATTAGATGGCAAAGTTATGGGTTTATTTGCATGTATGGTAGTAAAGCACATAATAATATCAATATGTCGGGAAAGCACATTTTTAGAGATCATGTTCAGCGGATTGGATCACGTTTGTATTTTGTATACGAAGATAAGTATATGAGACACGATTGAAATATGAAAGACATGAGACTTTTAAACTCTACTCACGTATATTTAAAACTTTGATATTTTATAACAGACGAAAATGGATTACTGAGTTCTTTTTTATGCGAAGAAATTTTGGGTCACTGGTGCAAAATAATATATAAATATGTAGTATCCTAATCTATTATACCCAGTGAAAGAAACATTTGAAGAAACGCACCTCTTTTATCCACAGGATTGTGCAAATTGTGTTTATGGGAAGAATTAGTGATACCCTAATATTTTTTATGGGAAGAATTAGTAATACCCTAATATTTTTTATGGGAAGAATTAATAATACCTCTTTTAACAAAGTCTTCCTCAACATTAATTAATTATTGATGAGCCTTGAGAAAATGTCATTCAAATCATTTTCTATTCTGAAAAACATTATTTCAAGATATGGGAATCTTTTTTCTTTTTGTTTGTTTAGTACATTAAGTCCGCTGTGTATACTGCATTTCAAAATGGGTATCATTTTTTTTGTTTAGATCGCTGTGTATAGTGCATTGACCTCGAAATTAGTTTTCACTTTCCATAAATTTAATGAGGAAGTAACATGCGTCACCTCAGAATTTGTGTATATGATGTATTGGTGCGTGAATCTCGAGTATTCATTTCGACATCAGTATTTCATATTCTACTTTCGAAAGTAACATGGGGCTGCACTTCTCCCGACATCTAATGATAAATTATATTATGATCTTAAATATAATTTATACATGAATAAAGTGTCTAGATAGGATTAAATTTTGTAAATGTAATACATTTATTCGCTACCGGAATTTCCAGCAATATATTGTATCATTTTTCATGAGATATCACTCTCTGAAATTTACCTCTTAATTTTACCATGACCTTAACAATTCTTCTCCTAATCTACCAAATAAACAAAAAAGAAAAATTCTAATTTCTACCAACGATTCAGCTGTGCACATTCTCTTCTCTTGTAAAATTTCGCCCACCAAACCGTCAGCTTGTTTGCTAAATGTTTATCCTAAATGTTTCAAGATAATTTATCCTAAATGTTTCAAGATAAGTCTACCTAACCCGCTAGAAAATTCAGCTTGTTTGCTGTCCAAAATATGCTTCTTCCTGGTTCAAAACAGATGATATCAACATATATAGATGAACACAACAAAGATTGTAACTAACATGCCGCATTAAATCAAGCAAAAAAATACAGCATCGCATGTGGTGGGACCGTTGTTGTTGGTGCACTGTGTGTCAATTAGATGCGACATTGAGTTTATTATTTATTATTGTCGTTTAGTACATTTCGACATCCAACAACTCTGTTAGTTAATTATTTATTATTGTCGTTTAGTACATTTCGACATCCAACAACTCTGTTAGTTAATTATTTATTATTGTCGTTTAGTACACATTGAGTTCGCCTAACTAATAAAATCCACCAACATAATTAAAGATGCGATCTACTAAATCAACTAAAATTAAACAAATGGAGGTGACCTCGAGAAGTGGCATTGAGTTTGACTAATGAATAAAATCCACCAAATTAATTAAAGATGCGATCTAACTAAATCAACCAAATTAAACAAATGGAGGAGACCTCGAGAAGTGGCATTGACTTTGACTAATGAATAAAATCCACCAAATTAATTAAAGATGCGATCTAAACTTGACTAAATCAACCAAATTAAACAAATGGAGGAGACCTCGAGAAGTGGCATTGAGTTTGACTAATGAATAAAATCCACCAAATTAATTAAAGATGCGATCTAATTTAACTCGACTAAATCAACCAAATTAAACAAATGGAGTAGACCTCGAAATCTGTCATTCAGTTTGACTAATGAATTAATTATTATGTCTATATTTATGGTTCGCGCCTGGCTAGCTAGCTAGCTACTCTGTGCGTTTCTAGTTTTTCACCACTTATGACGTTTCTAATTGGTCATAATTTCCAGTTAGAATTAATGATACATAATTATTATGTTTTGTGAACTATAACTCTCATACTATGAAGGCAAGCTAGTAAAGACATAGCACAATTACAATATGTACCAATCAGCTTGTAACACATATCTTTCTATAGGAAGTGTTGTACATTATAAGGCTTCAATGCAATCCATGAAAACAAGAGCAACATTTAAATAACGAAATCAATAAGCCCCCTTTCAACTGAAGTTGTAAAATGAAATCATTAACCACCTAAGATAAATCCTCATTTGCATACCGATGTCAAATTGTCCTGAAATGAATTTCTTATGTGTCAAATTTTAGTTATTTATACATAAATTTTTAAGTGTCAAATATTAACAATTGTCAATTTGCAGTGGGCCAATCTATAAAAGATACAAAAAAATAATTTTGTACAATAAAGAGAAAATGTACAATAATTTGCAGCTGGTGTATCGGCTTACGTGACATATCCTAAACCATCCAATATGGTCTCCGATACGTCTCCGACACGCTCCATAGAATGGAACATAGTGTGAACCCAGTATGCACCGCGTATACACTAGCAGGCTAAGCTGAAGTCCGTACACAGCACATGCACCATCAGCCAAAATTCATTTTTTCAACGACAAGCATAATCGAACCCATGTACTCTGTTCCAAACTATACACCCGTTTACCACTACACCACTACATATTTGCTGTTAGAAGTTAGTATCTTTTATATTTAATATGTAGCTCGGCTATTGTATCTTAAAATATCCAGAATTTTTTATATTTAATTTTTGTCATTGAAATAAGATTATCTGTAAATCCAACATTTAAATTTGGAACCTTTTCTAAAACTTGTTCATACGTATGTGTTGCGCACAGACTGACACAGATAATATTTATTTCTATATTAGACTTGCTGTTAAGAATTCAGTACGCATAATAAGATAAACTAGATCCTTCCCGATCATTGCCTGGGACAAAGGATTTAGTGAAGGCATCCCACTACAGTCTGTATGGGTAAGGATCTACAACTTCCCTATATTTCTCGATGAGTTTACCGAATATGATCGCGTTTTGAATCCTTTTGGGGCTTATGTCCAAGAGATTGACAGTGCTACTCGCAGTGGCTATGATGTCAGATTTGTTCGTTTGAGATTAGCAATTTGTGACATGAAACTCTTACCCTCTACTCATATAGTTCCCTACCGTGACCCCACTGGTACCATGACCAAATATGACATAGATATAGAGGTCGAGACTGAACAGACTGAACCCCTCAATGCCTGGGCTGGTAGAAGGAGAGGCCGTCCATATCCTAATGGGACTGAATTTGGAGAGAGTGAAAGGAGAGATTTGGGGGGCAACAACAATCCTGCTCCTAGGGGTCCATCAAATCAAACTACTCAACCACCTCCCATGCAAGGAGGGGGAGGCAGTATAAGAATGGTGTCACTAGCTGATCACCAAATGCCTCTGCCTCATTCTAGAGATGACAAAGGAAAAGGTATTAGTCCTGAGAACATACCTCATCCCACCACCCTAGATGACTCAGGTCCCAGTACTGTTCAGCCTGTGGCCAATGCCTTTGCCGAATTGGTCTCAGCTGCAGTTGAATCAGTTCTGGTTCAAATAGCTGATATGGTAGAAACACCACCTACTACATCTCAGTCTCTACATAGGCCTTTGTCTATGGCAGTACCTACCCCCGCCCAACTGCCTACACCAGCCACCACTCGAATGGATATCTCACTCGCCAACAATCCGGTAATGACAGTGCCAACTTCCCCAGTGGTTGCGATAGTTGAAGAGCTCCCACCATCACCAGAAAACCCAGTTTCTGACCCTCCTTCTGATATAGTAATGACTCCAACATTTCCCTCCTCAACCCTTGCTCATCCTAATACTCCTAATCCTGGTTCTAATGATGAAGAAGAACCCATCTTAGCTCGAATGACAAGACTTAATCTCATCCCCAACCCTTTTAGTGCACCTGCCAAATACAAGCCTACTAAAAAGAAATATAGTTGGGGGGGCAAGAAACACCTTGGCATAACCAAATTTACCAAAACTGGAGCTTCCCACCCTAGTGGCATCGGGAAAAGGCTAAGGAGCTCAACTCAGAAACTCAGAACAGGCCCTGGATCTAATCCTGATAAGGCTATTTGCCTTTCAGACACTGAAATTTCAACTCCACCAGCCATTGACACTATTGCCAAACCAATGAAGCAAGCAGTCCCTAGACGGAGCCTTCGTGTCACGGTTCAAGGCGATCCTGCATCAGCTATGAGCAAGGCCCAGAAGAGGAAACTCAATGATGGCAGTGGCTCTGCAGGTATCAGCATTATTAACAGATTTCCATACAATAGACTTAGTGTAGACCAAATTCTTGCCTTATTTCAGGTATATCAAATAAACCTAGGTAATTCACATACTGATAGTATTCATATTATAGAGTGCCTTAAAAATATGGATAGATGTACTTTTGAGAAAGTAGTTAAAGCTATGATGCGCAGCCCTAGAGACACCCAATTAGTTACTTTCTCATTAGACCAGGTTAAAATTCTTAGTCAAGTAGATACTAACAATTTAGTAGAGGTAGGTGATAATACTAGTACTCCCCTCTCCCAGTCTTTGGTAGACACTTTAGATAAAGATAGTGATTCTATTATTTCTTTATGAATGTTCTAAACTGGAATTGTCGAGGCTTAAACTCCTCTAGAAAAAGACAAATAATTAAGGATCTTATTGTAGCTAATAAAATAGATCTTATAGCAATTCAGGAAACTAAAAAAGAAACATTTACAAATAGATGCTTAAAAAATATATCTTCTAGATTGGATTCTTGGGTGTGGGTTCCTTCTATTGGCAGATCAGGTGGGATATTAGTCGGCTGTGATAGTAACAAAGTTCATTTGCTTCACCATTCTATTCATTCCTTTTGTCTAAACATAATATTAGAAAATAAAATAGATCATACTAAATGGCAATTTACAGTAGTATATGGTCCAGTTATTAGGCATCTGAAACAAGCCTTCTGGGAGGAGTTAGCACAAATTAAGGATCCTTCTTTAGACCTTTGGTTTTTGTGTGGAGATTTTAATGCCATTAGAAAAAAAAATGAAAAATCTGGACATAATTTTGATGCACCTATTAGTAGGCAGTTTAATGACTTTGTTAATTCTCATCATTTAATAGAACACAAATTAACTACTAGGAAATTCACTTGGTCCAATGGACATAGGTTTGCCTTACTCGATAGAGTATTTACCTCAGTAGCTTGGGACCAACAATACCCTTCTAATTCAATAATTGATCTTAGTAGTCATGGGTCTGATCATTGCCCCTTGTTAGTGCATACTGCCTCTAATATAGTCCCAGCCCCTCATATCTTTCGATTTGACCCTCTTTGGACAGAACAAGACGAATTTGTACACCTCATGCAGAAATGGTGGTCCGAATACCCCCTCACCCTACCTGATATAGCTAAAAGTTGGAGTCTAAAATTAAAACACATTAGAAAAAAAATTAGAGGTTGGGCAAAAAATTTTTATGGTAAAAAAAAGAAAGAAAAAACTCAATTATTAAAAATGTTACATGATTTAGAAATCATTAGAGACCTTAGGGAACTGTCTCATGATGAAGGGGAACAATGGATTTCTATTTCTCGACAATTAGATGATATTTATCATGAGGAAGAAGAACAATGGAAATTGAAATCCAAACAACAGTGGTTAGAAGGAGGTGACTCCAATACCAAATACTTTCATCTCTTAGTTACTCATAGATCCAAGAAAAATAGAATTAATGCATTAGAGATAGATGGCCACCTCAATTCTAATCTTACAGACATTAAAACTCATGCAGTAGAATACTACAAAGATTTGTTAGGAACTTCTGGTCTTAAATATGCTCATCTAGACTCAGAATTTTGGGACCCAGATGATAAACTATTAGCTATAGAACAATGGGAATTAGAAAGACCATTTACAGAGGAGGAATTAAAAAAAGCTGTATTTGACTCTAACCCAACTGGAGCCCCTGGCCCAGATGGATTTACTTTCAAATTTTACCAATTCTTTTGGTCTCTTGTTAAAGCAGATCTGATGCTGCTTACACACTTCTTTTATGAAAATTCTTTAGACCTTCATAAAATTAACAAATCATGTATCTGTTTGATTCCCAAGGAAAAAAATGCCAATATCATTAAAAAATACAGACCTATTAGTTTGGTTAATTGTAGCTTTAAAATGCTTTCCAAATTACTTACTATTAGATTAGAACAAGTAATGTCTAGACTAATAGATCCTAGTCAAGCTGCATTCATTAAACATAGGTACATTTTAGACAATATGATAGTTAGTCAGGAAATTATACATTCTTGCCAAACTAATCATCAACCAGGGGTTATTATCAAAGTAGATTTTGAAAAAGCTTATGATAAAATAAATTGGGAGTATTTGTTAGAGGTACTACAGAGTAGGAATTTTGGACAAAAATGGATACACTGGATTACAAACTGGTTGCATAGTTCCCAATCTTGTTTGATAATTAATGGAGAACTTACTGACTACTTTTATTGTAAGAGGGGGGTTAGGCAAGGAGATCCTTTATCTCCTTTTCTATATATTCTAGCTGCTGATACATTAAGTAAAATCTTTAATAAAGGTAGAAGAGCTCAGGTTTTGCAAGGATTAGGACCTGTTTGCATTGATAATACAGCCATAACTAATTGCCATTATGCAGATGATACTATACTCTTCTTGGCTGCTCAAGAAGAGAATATAGAATCTGCATGGTGGGCTATGATGGCTTTTGAAGCCCTCTCTGGCATTAAGGTGAATTATGACAAAACTGCCATGTATCCTCTTAACATAGATATCCAACAGGTCAACTTCCAGCAACTATTTAGATGCCAATGGGGAGAATTTCCTATTACCTATCTAGGCCTCCCCCTTCACAATAAAAAATTAGCTATTAGTGATTGGCAATTTCTAATTGATAGAATAGAGAATAGATTACCTAGTTGGCAAAGTCAGTTACTATCTATAGGAGGTAGAATTACTTTACTAAATTCAGTTTTATCCTCAATACCTCTCTATGCTTTGTCAGTCTTTAGGATGCCTAGAACAGTAATCAAACAAATAGATAAGATTAGGAGGAGATTTTTATGGCAAGGAACAGAGAAAAAAAGGAAATATGCTCTTGTACCTTGGGAAACTGTTTGTCTAGCTAAGAATTTTGGGGGCATGGGTGTGTTAGATCTCTCTGAAATGAATATTTCCCTCTTGTTAAAGTGGTGGTGGAAACTTAAAAATCCCTCATATCATAGCACTTGGAAAACAATTGTTATTTACAAATATTATGAACACACTACTACTTCCTCTCCTTTTTGGGGTAGTATCTCCAAATTAGAACACATAGGTGATATGAGTGTGCAATATACACCAGGTCAATATTCCACTTGTCAATTCTGGACTGATATTTGGGACTCTAATAGTAGCTTAGCCACTAGGTATCCTATAATCTATAAACAATGTAGTACTAAAGATATTATGCTAGGTGAAGTTATAGAATCACAAGGAATGAGGGTTAAATTTAGACGACAATTGGAGGGTTTTGATCTTGTAGAATGGGCTGCTATTCTTTCAATCATTAGCTCAATTTCTTTCACATCTCACCAAGATCAGCTGAGTTGGAGATGGAACCATTCAGGGAAGTTCACAACTAAATCTCTTTATACCTTTTTCAATTTTAGAGGGGTTATACCTTGGGAACCAGAGACCATCTGGTGGGGCTTACCAATTCCTCCAAAAATTAGGGTTTTCATGTGGTTAACTAGTCACAATACTATTCTCACTAAAGACAACTTAAGTAATAGAGGTTGGGTTGGAGATCCTTCCTGTTATTGTTGCCCTGCTGATGAAACAGTGAATCACTTATTTTTGCATTGTCCCCTGGCTCAACAGGTATGGTTTTGGCTTGGGAAGAGCCAACAATATATGTCTAATTGGAATCAATTTCTGGATATTGTCAACTTAGCATTATCTTTACCTCTAACAGAAAAAATAGGCTTTTTGGTAGTTATTAGTGCTGTGTGTTGGATACTGTGGAAACATAGAAATGGCATATGTTTTACTTCTTGTACGGTTAGCTCAGCTAGATCACTAATTCTCCAAATTAAATCTGTACTTTCTTATTGGTCAGGATCTGTGAAACCTCCAGTGCAGAGAGCTGTTGCCGAGTGGATGCCTATTCTGGAAGATGCTATACCGTTAGCCCAATACATGCCTTTGGATATGGTGCTGTACCAACTTCCAGAGTCTCCTTCTCGCCCATGAAGATGAAAGATAAACAATTTTTGTATCTAGCTTATAGATGTAGCCCTTTGTTATGTGGCTTAGTGCTTACTTCCTTAGCTTACTTTTGGAGCCTTGCAATAGCTCAAATTTGGTTAATTTCCTTGCTATTATGTTTAATTTCGGTTTGCATGATGGCTGTGATCACCTACTGTGTGGTATCACAAAAGTATTAACGGTGGATTTTTTGTAATTATCTTTCCTATCAATGGAATGGGCTTTGCCTCTTTAAAAAAAAAAAAAAAAAAGATAAACTAGATCCATACCATCACTTGATGGTATTAAAATGAATTAAATGCACAACCTATGTAATATTATTATATAAATTTGCTATATTTTATTTAAATAGTTTTATTTTATAATAGATTAAAATGTAAAGAAATCGTTTTTATGGTGAGAAATTTTGAATCGCCAAGCTATATAATATAAAAAACCCAGCACTCTTCTGACAACGGGTAAGTGATCATTACAAGTGAAGCATGCGTTGGAGAGAGAGATTTTATTTTTCTCAACTTGTAATATTACTACCTCTTCTGTCAACGATAATGCTACAATATTAAAGAATCATTTCATGTGAACCACGCATTAGAGAGAGACAGAAAGGTATATATATGTATAAATTATTTGTTTCTCAACGCTCATGTTCGTTGGGGTATTATATTAGTGCCTCTCCTCTCGACGTGGAGCGGGATGTGTCTAGGGTAGAACGATTTTATCTTATTTTTATTCTGAATTATTGTATGGAGGAATGCCAAATGTCACCAACTTATTAATGTTAGAAAATATTTCATCCATTTTCTATCTTTAATTTAGTTTTTAATTTGTTCCCTTCTATCAATTAATTAGTTCTATTTTTATTAGTTGGCTTCCAGTATCATTCAGAAAGGTCGAATGAAAAAAATACATTAATTACAAGAGTTATTAACATCTCTAACAAAGAGTAAAGAATATCGGCTCAACTCCGTTGAAAGAAGGAATAAAAGCCCAAATTTTTATTCATAAGAAATAAAAAAATATAATTAAAAATAAAAAAGTCACTGTGGAATTCTAAAAATAAGAAGACAACCTCATTATTTGGAGTCCACTACTACAAAAACTGGTTTTGTACACTGCACATTGTACACGGATTTGGCAATTATATTAAAAACAGTGTACAAAATATGAGTTCAAAAGATCTGAACGATTTCTACACGGATAATTAGTTAACAATCAGTGTCGAATTATTATAGAGAGCTACACGGTTTATTAGAAACCACAAATTCGTGTGTAAATAAGTGTGTGTGCAAATAATTGAGAGAGCTACACGGACTTTTAATACAAAGCCGTGTAGGAACATTACACACGGTTTTTTGATATATAGCCGTGTATAAATCTTATAATTGTACACGGCTTTATAACTAAAAGGCCGTGTAGAAATAGGTGGAGAGCTACACGGATATATAACTAAATAGCCGTGTATAAATCTTATAATTGTACACGGCTTTATAACTAACAAGCCGTGTAGAAATAGGAGGAGAGCTACACGGATATATAACTAAATAGCCGTGTATAATAGTGTAGGGTTTTGTTATCTTCCCTTCCAGAGCGCCGTTTTGATCAAGTTTTTAGTTCATACATATCGAACTGTGCTTTTTATTTCTGCGAATTGATCGAGGCCAGCAGCTGAGATCTGAGATCTTTGAATTAAGTTTGTATTTTCTCCTCTCCATCTTTCTAAGGTTAGTAATATGTATTTAAATCATTTTCTTTCTCTAATTTTCTGTTATTTAGGCTTATTTAGGTCATTTCATGCATGCTTGAATTCTTAATTTTAGATGTAATTAATTAGTGTATTGTGGTCCAATAACCGACCTTTAGATGCTTTTAGGTCCATGCCCGTTCAAAATTAATCCAATAGGGATTAATTTTGGATAGTCCCCGTTTTGGGACTGCTCTTTGAATATTATGTCTCATTTAGGATGTGAACACATATTAGCGGGATTTAATTAGTATTTGAGGAAAGTTCGACAGTATTTTCCCTTATTGCTCCTACGAGTATGTGGTTCGTACGCATACTTGGGGAGTTAAGGGGAAATGCTGCCGAATTTTTCTCAAATACTAATTAAATCTCGCTAATATGTGTTCACATATGAGACATAATATTCAAAGAGTGGGTTAGGATTGTAAACCGGCCCTTTGTAAGCCCAAAATTTTGTACACGAAGGAGAATGTTGACCATGCATGATTAATTGATCAAATCATTTTTTTAATTTAATTTACAGATGGATCGAAGCTGGATGTATGAAATGCGACGTGACAGTGAAGAATATTTGGTTCGCGTTGATGAGTTTATAAAATTTGCTGAGAGTTATAGAGTGAATAAAAAAGAAGAAGACATTTTATGTCCTTGTAAAGATTGTAAAAATTTATTAAGATTTTTGGACATCGAAGAAATTAGAGCTCATTTGATTTGTCGGGGATTTAAGAAGAGATATACATGTTGGTTCATGCATGGTGAGAAATTTGGGGAAAGTAGTAGTGCCAATAAGGATTGTAATCGTGAATTGAATGATGAGAATGTTGGAATTTCTGATAATTTTGAACTTGATTGGAACGAGGATTATGAGAGTGCCGAATATTCTGATATTAACGTCGAACCCGAAAATGACGATGATGAGATGGAGAGGAATTTTGATGAAAATGTAGAACACGAGTTTACTGAAAATTTGGAGGATATGTTACGTGATGTGGAAGATGAAATTAGTGATAAAAATTATGATAAATTTCAAAATTTGTCTAATGAATCCAAGAAGCCGTTGTATCCCGGGTGTACCAAATTTACAAAACTGTCAGCTGTGTTGAAATTATTAAACTTAAAAGCAGACAATGGTTGGAGCGATAAGAGTTTCACGTCCTTATTACAGCTTTTAGGAGAAATGCTCCCAGATAACAACGAGTTACCCGGTACAACATATCAGGCAAAGAAGTTGATATGTCCAATGGGGTTGAAGATCCAAAGAATACATGCATGTCCGAATGACTGTGTATTGTATCGTAACGAGTACGAGGCCATGCATGTCTGTCCTAAATGCGGTGTTTCACGATATAAACGTCGTAAGGACCAGGACACTGATGATTGTAACGAGGACACAAGTGGCCGACCTCCGGCTAAGGTGTTGTGGTATTTGCCGATAATACCGAGATTCAAACGGTTGTTTGCGAATCCCAAAGATGCAAAATTATTGCGCTGGCACGAAGAAGAGCGCAAAAATGACGGTAAACTAAGGCACCCGGCTGATTCTCCTCAATGGAGAAACATTGACAGACATTTCAAAGAATTTGGTTCTGAACCGCGGAACCTTAGGATTGTGGTGAGCTCAGATGGAATGAGTCCGTTTGGAAGTATGAGCAGTCGGCACAGTACTTGGCCAGTTCTTTTATGCATCTACAATCTTCCTCCTTGGTTGTGCATGAAACGCAGATATATAATGATGTCATTACTAATCCAAGGACCCAGACAACCCGGAAATGACATAGATGTATATCTCGCACCATTAATCGAGGACCTCCAAAAATTGTGGCGTGATGGCGTCCCGGTGTGGGATGCGTATATGAAAGAGACCTTTAACTTGCGGGCCATGGTGTTTTGCACCGTAAATGATTTCCCCGCGTATGGGAATTTGTCGGGTTACACTTGTAAAGGAGCAAAAGCGTGCCCGATCTGTGAAGATGACACGCAGGTGCTGAGGTTGAAAAATTGTCAAAAGAATGTATTCATGGGGCATCGTAGGTTTCTTCCTATTAATCACCCATATCGTAAGAAGAAGATGGCATTCAACGGGAAAATTGAGCTTGGAGTGGCTCGTCATCCATTAGACGGGGAGAGTGTCTTCGAACGGGTAAAAAACATTGATGTTGTTTTTGGAAAATGCGCCAAAGCACTACCGAAGAATATTTGGAAAAAGAGGTCCATATTTTGGGAGCTACCGTACTGGAAATATTTAGAAGTGAGGCATTGCCTAGATGTCATGCATGTCGAAAAAAATGTCTGTGACAGTTTAATTGGTTTATTATTGAACATTCCGGGGAAGACGAAAGATGGTATTAAAGTGAGAAAAGACATGGTAGAGATGGGAATACGACCCGAGCTCGCACCGCAGGAGAAAGGGAAGCGCACATACCTACCCCCCGCACTGTGCACAATGTCAAAGAAAGAGAAAACAAGCTTCTGTGAATGCCTCAATGGTATAAAAGTCCCATCAGGATATTCTTCGAATATTAAGAAGTTGGTGTCGATGAAGGACTTGAAACTGGTCGGTCTGAAATCTCACGACTGTCATGTTTTACTGACACATATAATTCCGGTTGCAATTCGGGGAATTTTACCAAAGCACGTTCGTCAAACCATTACGAAGCTTTGTTCTTTCTTCAATGCAATAAATTCCAAAGTGGTAGACCCTCTAAAATTGGACTCTTTGCAAAAGGAGGTCGTCGTTACTCTTTGCCAACTTGAGATGTATTTTCCGCCATCTTTTTTCGATGTCATGGTTCACCTTGTTGTTCATCTTGTGAGAGAAATTAAGATTTGTGGTCCCGTGTTCCTTCGGTATATGTATCCATTCGAGAGATACATGGGCATCTTGAAAAAATACGTAAGGAACCGACATCGACCCGAAGGCAGCATTATAGAAGGATATTCTACGGAGGAGGTGATTGATTTTTGCACCAACTACTTGACCGGTGTGGATCCTATTGGCGTTCCAAAATCTCGATACGAGGGAAGGCTCCAAGGAGTCGGGACAATTGGGTTGAGAGCCGTAGTTGCTGATCTAAATGAACTACAAAAGGCACATTTTATTGTACTACAACACATGACAGATGTTGCTCCCTACATAGATGAGCACATGACAATCCTTCAACAACAAAACTACACGAGGAGTCAGAAGTGGCTTACTAACGAGCATAATCGTTCTTTTATAGGATGGCTGAAAGAAAGAGTGCAGTCACACCCCGTACCTGAAATTGTTAAACTGCTTGGCAAAGGACCCCAAATTGTTGTTAGAACATTCCAAGGATACGAGATTAACGGATATACATTTTATACTAAATCCCAGAGTGATAAGAGCACGATGCAAAACAGTGGGGTGACGTTGGTGGCGACCTCTCAAGAATTCAGTAGATCCGGAGATGGCCGGGCTGTAATAGCATCAAAGTCATATTATGGCGTTATTCAAGAAATTTGGGAGCTCATTTACAGTCCTCGCCTGAGCATTCCCGTGTTTCGGTGTCAATGGGTCGAAGACCGAGGTGTTAAAGTTGATAACGACGGGTTCACACTCGTTGATTTAAACAGGGTTGGGCATGTTGATGATCCGTTTATACTCGCCAAGCAAGCCACCCAAGTCTTTTATGCCACTGACCCGAGTGATGCCAGGTTGAGCGTCGTCCTATCCGGAAAAAGAAGGATTGTCGGGGTAGAAAATGTCGTCGATGAAGAAGAGTACGACCAGTTCGACGAAGTACCTCCATTTTGTACTGATGTGCAAACTGAGGTAGCAACACTTGAAGGGGTAGACGAAGCTGACTACATGCGGTCCGACCACAATGAAGGATTATGGGCCGAGGGTACTGTTCAAATAGTGGAAAAAAGGAGAAAAAGGAAAAAAAAAGCATAATGTGTAATATTTATTTTGTTTAAGACCGTGTAGCTTTTAATATTGCAACCTTAGCTTGTAATATATCAAATAAAAAAAGGAAAAAAAGAGGGAAATAAGGAAAAAAGCATAATGTAGTATTAGTATTATCAAATATTATCAAATATTAGTTTAATGCAACAATGAAGGATTATGTTTAATGCTTATAATATTATCAAATATTAGTATTAGTTTTTGAAAATATTAGTTAAAACATTTAATATTAGTTAAAACATTTAATATTAGTTAAAACATTTTGAAAATAAATATTAGTTAAAATATTAGTTAAAATATTTAATATTAGTTAAAATATTTAAGGAAGGATTATGTTTAATGAAAATATTATGTTTAAAATATTATGTTCAACTTTATCAAACATTTAATATTAGTTAAAATAAATATTAGTTAAATTAAATTGTCAAACAACTTTATGAAGTATTGCGGCCCGCAACCACTCAGAGAACTTTACTGAACCTGGGACCCACCTGTCGGACCAATTTATACACGGACATTTAGCTAATAGTCCGTGTAGAAAGGGTAGAGAGCTACACGGCCTTTTAGCTATATGTCCGTGTAGAAAGGGTATTTGCACACGGCCTTTAGCGTAAAGTCCGTGTATAAAGATCTTTGTACACGGTCTTTTAAGTTAAAAGTCCGTGTATAGATGGGAATATTTGCACACGGCCTTTAGAGTAAAGTCCGTGTATAAAGATCTTTGTACACGGTCTTTTAAGTTAAAAGTCCGTGTATAATGAGAAAAACACTATTATTCGAAATCCTCTCTTCCAAAATTTTCACAAGTCCGAAAAGAGAATAAACATCAGTTTCAAAAACCCTCACAGAGAAGATTTTGCTGAGCCTTCTCCGAGCTCTTCACCGCCTCCCCGCCTCGCCGCCTCGCCGCCTCACCACCTCGGTCTCTCTCTCTCTAACCAGTGGTCTCTCTCACCCGTGGTTAGCTCTCTCTCTCTCGTTATTTTTCTTATTGGGTTTGAACCCGTTAGACATTGTTAATTTGTGCCTAGGTTATTTTAGCATTGTACTTGTACCTAGGTTATTTGAACCAGTGGTCTCCCTCACAGAGATGACATTGTACTTGTACCTAGGTTATTTTAGCATTGTACTTGTTGACATTGTACTTGTACCATAATTTTAGCATATAACCTAGGTTATTTTAGGTTAATTTGTGCTTGAATACATTATTATATGTCAAAAGTTGGTTGATTAATCTAGGTTATATGTCAACAAGTGATTGATTAATCTCTTGATGAATATAGGTTATATGTCAAAAGTTGGTTGATTAATCTAGGTTATATGTCAAATGATTTGATCTTTAATTTCATGCAGCACCATGTCGAATGAAAATGAGTACGAGAATATGATGGAAGAAGAGGAGCAGCAAGCTACTGCCTCGTCAGAAAGAAGGAGAAGAGGGCCTACAATGTGCACGAGCCATTCTGAGCAGACCCATCAAGAAATCTGGTTCACAGAAGACGGGCGTGCGCAGGGACCAAAACGGCAGAAATACTCAAATTGGTGTACGAGCTTCGTGAAGCAAAATGCGAGTATCCTTGTTGAGAGATGGGATCATTTTGAGGATGAGGTGAAGAACGAGTGGTGGAACACGGTGAAGGTAAAGTGCCTAACAACTCTTCTCTTGAATTTTCACTTATGTATGATCTATACTTAAATACACTAAATTTTTGTGTCAATCAGGCTCACTGGAACATCAAGAATGATGTTCCAAAGGCAACGACTTTGAAGATTATGAACAATGGTTGGAAGCAATACAAGAGCACGTTGAAGACGGACTTCATGGAGAAAGGGAGAAATCCGGTCGGCTACTACAAATGGCTAAAACAAGAGGACTGGGATGCGTTTCAAGCTTTGAAGTCTACCGAAGAGTTCAAGGTATCTAACTCGTGCCAAATTTATGCTTATTCTTTCTCGATATATATTTATCTTTCTAAAACTAACTGATCGTTATTGTCTTGTTTCTGTGAAGGCAAAAAGTAATAAAGGCAGGATGACCGTTGCCTTTAACAAGTATCCACACCATCTAGGGTCAGGTGGTTACGAGGGTAAGTCGACAGAATGGAAGAAAGTCCTGGATGCGAACAAGGATTCTGACTCACCCGTGGTTAGGATCCAAAATCCTAGGGGCAAAGATTGGGTCATGGGTAGAGCCGAGGTAACCGCTGACGGGAGGATAGTACTCCCAACGGAGTTGCAAAGCGTGGCTCAAAGAATGGTAAGAGTCATTTATAACTCCGAAAGTACGTCAATTGTTCTTTTGCTTTAACTAATTCTTCTACTTGAACAGTTGGAAGTGGAGGAGGAGGTCACCTCGGGTGCCCGGAGTGTCGAACGACAAAATGATTCCTTGTCCGCAGCGCTCGAGAATCCAGAACACCCGGGTCGAGTAAGAGGTGTAGGGGTCTACAGGGGCTGGAAGGAGGTGTTCCGAGTGGAGGGACAAAAACCTCGAAGAAAATCGCGTGCCAAGGTAAACAAAGACGAGATAGTTGCGCAGATACGCGCGGAGGTGAGCAAAGAGTACGACGCAAGGTTTGCTGAGATGGAAGCAATGTTGACACAAATTAGATCAGCAACTACGCAGCCATCCGAGCAACCACCTCCCATTTCGCCGGGAATTCGGCGAAGTAGTCAAGCATCCGGCACGTGGGGCGCGAACGACGATTTGGATAATCTCAAGGTAATCAATACTTCTTCATAATCTAAAGGTATTTAAAACATGTTTGCAACCTTGTTATACAATATCGCATCACTAAAATAAACAACTTTCCTATAAATTTGCAGGACCCCAGAGCATGCGACCTCATCCTGCGGAATGGCAGTGTTTCTATACTCGTTGCTAAGGGCGTTGTACATCCACTCGCCAAAAGTGTACACCATACTCAGCTAAGACCCGACCATGCATGCGTGCAGGTTGAGTTAGTCTTGGATGGATGGCAGCGCGTACCCCTTCCTGTCCCTACCGACGAAGCGGTTGTGCTTGATGACGCACGGATGTCATTTGTCCAATGGCCCAAGAGTCAGATTGTTTTGGATCAGGTAATCCATAAAATAACTCATTTATTTTGTTACGTTCAACTCATTCTTTTTGAAATACTAGAATAATACATCTATAACTTGATACAGACACGAGGAGATGATGTCACCGGTACGGCGATGTCACCGGTACGTCAGGAGGTGGCTTGCGACGTCGGGGCTGACGCGCCACAATCACCGCCCCGTCCTATGGTCACAGAAGAAGAATACAGCTGTTTGCCCAATGATTTGCGCTTTCTCCACGACTACTTGATGACGGCGCCCGAAGGCATGGAGGCTATCATCATCCCTGTCCCACCTGGGATGTTTCTACACGAAGGCAGGGATCTCCTGCTGTCGTTCAAAGACTTCAAGGACCTCTTCCATCACTCGTCATCCGACAAATGGCTCGATGTGTCACACATCACCATTTTTCTCATGTTAGTGATATTAAAATATTTTCATTATTGTATAGAACTCAAATATATATTCTAATTACAATATGATGAGTTTCAGGAAGCTAGTCCGAAACTGTGATGAGATGGTTGAAAAGAAGAACTTGTGCATGTTTCTGGACCCCGAGAAAGTGAGTTCTACGGCAGTGACATATTATCCGGATATGGCTATCGAGTACATGTGTTCTGCGATGCATCGTGCTAAGGCGGAGGAGAAGAAATTCATTCTCATGCCATACCACGAGGGGTTAGTTCTAATCTTAACTTATGTGTTGTTTATATTTTAATTAAAGAATTGTATAAAGAAATTCATTCTCATGCTAAAGTACTATAATTCTTCTCCTCGATCCAACAGCAAACATTGGTGCACGATTCTCATTGTGCCGTACTTAAGCACGGGCATAATTATTGATTCTTGTAAGCCAGGAGGAAGGACCGCGGCTGCCAATTGCAAAGTTATCTTGCCTTTTGTGAATAAGTAAGCAATAATAATTCTATAGGTTTGCATTTCTTTCAATCATATCAAATTATAAAATTGCTAATTACATTCACTCACTTTTGTAAGGGCTTTTGTGAAATATATTAAAGAGGGAGGATCACATAGCACGGGCCCGGGCAAGAAAAGCAAGTTGAATTGGAAGTACTTGAAGGTGAGCACACGGCCTTGAGTTAGAAATTTCATATCTTGTTAAAAAAATTATTGTCATTCTAACAAATGCCGCTAAATGTAAATTTCAGTGCCCGCAACAGAAGGAGGGTTGGGAATGCGCTTATTACACGATGATATTCATGTTTGACTTTGTCGAAAGAATACAATTCGAATTCCCAGATGCGGTATGTACTTCATATGAATTTCCTATATAATAAGCAATTGATATCTACCTTTTCTGAAATACTAACTATTATCAAATTATAATTTTGTAGAATGTGACAAAACAAGCGCATTACACCAAGGATCAGATCGACGATGTGCGGTGCATGTGGGCAAGGTGGTTTGCCATGGAATTTTGTAATCCTCGATATGGATTTGCATAATTTTGTATAATTTGGTGTATATGAATATTGTATAATTTATTGCATATGGATTTCTGGCTAATCTGAAAAATATGAATTTCTTGCTTAATATGGATTTATTGCTAATCTGGAAAATATGGATTTCTTGTTATATGAAATCTGGAAAATCTGGAATATATAGTTCTGTAACAAAAATGGCTAGCAAAACTGGAGGCTAGCCGAAAAACAAAAAATACAAAAAAAAAAAAAAAATGTACTTTCTACACGGACATTTAACTAAAGTCCGTGTAGAAAAAAGATAGCTACACGGTCATTTAGTTAAATGTCCGTGTAGAAAGAGGAGAGCTACACGGACATTTAACTAAATGTCCGTGTAGAAAGAGTTAAGCTACACGGTTTTTTCGTTAAAAGTCCGTGTACAAAAAGAATCGTACACGGTTTTTTAGGTAATATCCGTGTAGCTCGGTAAATGGAGTGCGACACATTCTGGTCTTTGTACACGGCTGTTTGTGAAGTTATACGTGTAGAATCTTTAAAATTGCACACGGCCAAAAGTCCGTGTGTAGTTATTGAACTAATCGTACACCCTCGATTTAAACACGGTAGGAAATCCGTGTAGCTCTTCCTTTATTGTCCGTGTATAATCTCTTTTTTTGTAGTAGTGGTCTCTGCGGGACGCCAAATAATCATGCAGGTCACGCCAAAAAAAAAGTATATATAAGTGGGACTCCAAATGAGAACAAAATCCGGAATATAAAATTTCAAAAATATTACAAAAGTGGGACTCCAAATTAGACAAAAATGTGAAAAAAAATTTAAAGTGGAACTGCAAAAAAAACAATGCATGCACATTCTTGTATTCACTAAATTAATTTATTTTGTAACATAACAATAAAAACACAATTCTTATTCACATCCATAATTAATTTACATTACTTCAATTCATATACAAATAAAAAATGTAACCCTAAACAATAATTATAACTCAACAATAACAATAGGTACCAAAAACAGACCTCTGCCAGATATTAACTAAAATCTTAATTCAATAAAAAAATTATTTCACTTCTAATAAATTAAAACCTATTTCACTTCTATAAATAAAACTAAATAATTAAATAATCTACTCTAACTTTTAATTTAGAAAATTAATTAAAAAGAACGTACTTAGAGAGAAAACACAATGGCACTGTTTTGGATTTGGAGTCCCACTTTAGAATTTTATTTTTTTATTTTCTCCGATTGCTTGTCTTATTTTGAGTCCCATATTTAGAAATTTTATTTTCCGGATTTTGTTCTCATTTGGAGTCCCACTTATATTTTTTTGTTTTTTCTTTTTTGGCGTGAGCTGGTTGATCATTTGGCATCCCGCAGGGACTCCAAATCATGAGGTTGTCTTCTTATTTTTAGAATCCCCATATTGACCTTTCTTATTTTTAATATTTATTTTTTTTCTTATGAATAAAACTTTCAGGAATAAAAGTGTTGACCCCAAAGACATAGATAAAAACTTAGAAAAAAAAGCTTACGGGTACCCGCTGTGCATTGCTAAAAAATATGAGAATATGCTTACGGGTACATCCCACTGTGCATGTCATGAATTATTAAATATCAAATTTTAATCAATTTAACCATCAATTATAAATTTTTTATGTGTCAAATTTTAGTATTGGATCTTTTTGGCTTAATTTGGTATAAAAATCAAAATCCAAAAGTAACTACGCAAACAAATCTTTATTTATAAATATTGTCACCCATAAAAAAAGTGAAGTAAAGAGAGAATTTTCCTACAGGGGAAAATATTTTCGACGATTCAAACTCATTTTGTATTTTTTATAAAAATAATAATTATAATTTATTAGCCTCTATATTAAGCGTGAACTATATGTACGGTGCTAATTTACTAATTGTGAACCCATTACCAATTTAAATTGTGCATAATCGACACAAGATAGAATTCAAATCTATATAAATTATGTATAAAAAGTTAATAAATTTATTATTTATAATTTTTTTTGTTAAATATCAACTCTATAAATTTAAAAACAAACAGAATTCAAATCTTTAGGTGGGAATATGTTTGCTCGCCGGTATCTTATATTTTTGTTTGCTTGCTTTAAAAATTAAAGATAACATGCTGCCACATGGTAGGGAACTAATTGGATGATATACAGAGATTACTTTGACTTTGACCATTACAAAATTGGAGACAATTGCAAATATATTTTAGTGTATCACTTTAATTTATTATTGATCAGCACGATCAAATTGCAAAATAAATATATCACAGTTGTCTAGGGGGGAACAACCACATCTGTGGATGATTCGCTTGTCCACCTGAATCCATTTTACTTTACATACAGTATAAATTATTAAGTTGATGTCACCCCTAAATATAATAGTTAACATTCACTTAAAAATTTCTCTTATAAATATAATTTGTTTTGTGTTAATTCACATTTCATTAAACAATTGTTTTGTCAAATGAACAATTCTGAACCAACATTAGTGCCCTATATAATAACGCACTCGAGAAACCAAATTGATTAACTCAACCATTCTGAACCAACATTACTCACACCTCTACTCTCCCACCGTATCTTAAGTGAATAGCAGTATATCATTGATCCTTATGTTGAAAATAACAACACCGAAGGCCCAAGCCCAATTACTTATATAGTCGGTAATATGAAATGTCCTAGGAAATGCTTTTGTAATATTTTATATTTACAGGCATCTAGACTTTTGAGTATCCTGTATAATCCAGAATTGTGTTAACCGACATTATAGTATATATATAGGTGGTACAGGCTTATGTATGGGGTGTGAAAAATATATCAAGGCTTTGTACTCCAAACCTTGTATTCCTCTTTGGTAATAAAAGAAATTATATTACAAACTCCTCTTTCAATACCACAATCCGAGTTTCATTTCCAACACCTTACACGATGAGCTTGGACGACGACAAGCCGATTGTTCTTCCTCCAGGTTCGTTCCCAGTTGTCTAACCGTTCAAAGAATTGATGTTTTTTTTTACAAATCATTTATTTTGAGCACTATTCATCCCAATCAACCATCTTTTGTTCAATATTGGATAAAGTTATTACTCTATAACTTCAGTTCGTACTACATATTGAACGCATTGGAGTTAGTTTGCTAATATTGAAATTACTGCAGGGCTAAGACCCACCGTGCCTGGAAGAGTACAGCTGGCAATCAGAAACAATGACAAGGCACCACTCGAAGAAAACGTCCAAAAGGTGATGCTGGAACTCACCGGCGAAGAAAAAAGTCCATTGGGATTGGACCTTGTGGTGGTTTTCGAATCTAGGCGTATAACAGGAGCAATGTTACTTGAATTGAAAATGGCTCTGCTATTTCTGATGAAGAAACTCAGAGTTGTTGACCGTTTGTCAATTGTCATGTACTCCCGTGAAGCAGAGATACTTTGCCCATTGCAACAAATGGCTAAAAGTTCCCGAACGGAACATGAAGCTCTAATCACCTCATGGGTGGAAAAAATTAAATCGGATTCAAAATATCAAGTGAACATCGCTGACGGCCTTGAGACGGCGCTGACTATTCTCAAGAACCGTTCGGTTAGTAGTGGACGTGTTGGCGTCATCATGCTTATGTTGGCGTCATCGCTGGCTATTACAGGCAATGTTGCTGCTGTTCCGGTAGGAAATGTACCTGTGCATACATTTGGTTTTGGTAATGTTCATGATCCGAAGGTACAGTGGAAAATTGAATGTAAACCCTTATTTATTGACAATTTGAAGCAAAAATTTGCATGTGGTGCATTCTAATTAATTTGTTCATGTTCTTAATAGGTGCTCAAAGTTATTGCCAATAATAGTCAGCTGGGAGGAACCTACTCGGCTGTTCGTGCGGGCAACTTGAGCTTAGCCTTTTCACAGTGCTTGGCCGGGCTTCTCAATGTGGTTGCTCAGGACTTGACAGTGACTGTGAGTCAAATCAAAGATGAGTCAACCATAAAGCAGGTATCTGCCGGAAGTTATCCGCAATCCAGGGACATTGTTGCTGGTTCTATAACTATAACATTCGGCGATATCTACATCCAAGAGATCCGCAAGGTGTTAGTCGACATTCTTCTCCCTGTTACTAAGAAGGAAGATGAAGCAGATGTTCTCAAAGTCTCTTACACATACAGGTATATCAAATCACAGTAACAAGCAAACAAAATATGTATACGCGAATAACCTATGAGCATTTTGATGACTATCATTAATCTAATTATAAATCTTATGCGGATGCAGATTTGATGGAGAACTCTATGAGGCCAGTCCTCAGACTGTTACTGTACGCCGCAAGTCAGGGTTGAGAGCTGAAGAGCAGCAAGCACTACCAGAGGTGAGAGCGGAAGAGGTTCGTCTGGTAATTGCCGAGGTGATCAAACAAGTGGCCGCTGTTGCTTATTGGGAGGATTTTAAAAGTGCTCAAGACAAGCTTGCGAATGGTCTGCTTGAATTGGAGGATGTGGATATAGAGCAGTTGAAGGCCCAGCTAAGGCCCGAGCTAGAGGAGCTGCTCAAATTGATGCAAATGACACATCGAATTTATGTAGAACAAGCACTTCCTTTTGCATATTCCTTACTGATTTCCCTTGCCACACAGCGTCAAACGGCAAGAGGAAGTAATATCAGTAAGTTTCAGCTCTTTTCCACTCCCGCTATGCAAGAATTCCTTGAGGAAGCCGAGAAGTCGCATGATATGGAAGATAACATGCAATATAACAATGATCCACATTCATCAGGTTCGGTCCCAGGTGTCTCATCGTTCAAACACTGATGTTTGTTTTACAAATCATTTATTTTAACCAATATTGATCCCAATTAGCCATCTTTTTTTGAAGATTATATAGTGTAATTATTATGATTTGGAAAATCAACCGTTTTTTCCCGAGTTGACTCGGTTGTGCTAGTATGTGCAGAAAAACGATAAAATCGATGATAAATTGAAACAATCGGCCAAATTTCCTCTATTTCTCTTGCGTTTAGAGCCAAATTAAACTGTTTCGATAGTTAAATCGAACCAATTTGTATTTTTCCATGGATGTCAAAGACAATTGGGAAAATAGATGCGACTCAGAGAAGAGAAGAAGCTTTAAAGGATTATAAAATGTTAGATAGACTGGGTGTACATGAGGTGTGTACTATTATATTTGGCAATATAATTGTTTCACGGTAGACCATGTTCATACCAACTATTATATAGATAAGTGATCCGAAATGGATTGTTTGAAATTTGTAATGTTTTACTGAATAGAGACAAGGGTGTATTGTGTACAGCTGTTGACACTCGACTGGTTTGTTTGTTTTTTTTATTTGACTAAAAAGTAAAGAATGGGTGTATGGGATTAACCTAAAAATTTGATTGTTATGGAAATATAAAAGTAGAAATTAAAAAAATAAGTATTTCACTTGTAAATATTAGTTAGTTTATTATTATTATTTTATTTTTAAATTATATAAGTTTTATTTCTTTAAGTAATTTCAGCACAAATTTGAATGTTATTATATTAATATTTTTATTATTTGAATCAGTAGTACAATATCCTCTTTTATATTTTAATACAGAGAATAATAAGATGATCCAGCTAGGTCGTCAGAGCTTTTGACAGTAAAAAAAAAATATGTTATGGCTATTATGCTTGTATTATTTTATATTAGTGCATTACTTGAGTATAATATTTTATCTTAACATAATTTTTTTGACAAATTATTTTTTATCAATTTTTTCTATTTTTTTAGTACAAAATAAGATTCTGCTAAAAAAATCTGAGTTTCCGATCCGATTCGGCCGGTTCCGGCTGATATATCCGATTCCAATTCAATAGTCAAGTGACCGATTCGGATTACGATTCCGATTTTCAGAATTATACCATAACTGAAATTCATACCACAGTGAATTAGTTTTGCTTAATTTGCTTATGGCTATTACTGCAGTGCCGAAACCCATCATGCCTGAAAAAGTACAGCTGGTAATCAGAAACAACAATAAGGCGCCACTTGAAACAAACATCCAAAAGGTGTTGTTGGAGCTCTCCGGTGATGGTTGTCACATTGGGTTGGACCTTGTGGCGGTCTTAGATGTTAGCAGTAGCATGGAAGGAGATAAGTTAGAAAAAATGAAAATAGCTATGAAACTTTTGATTAATAATCTCAGCTTTAAGGACCGTTTGTCGGTTGTTGAGTATTCTAGTAAAGCAAAGAGGCTATGCCCATTGACCCAGATCACTGAAATTTCTCAAACAAAACTCGAAAATCTGATCGATGATTTGAAACCTCAGCCTGGAACGAACATCACTGATGGCCTTGAGACGGCGCTGAATGTTCTCAAGCATCGTTCATTTAGCAGTGGACATGTTGGTGTTATCATTCTTATGTCGGATGGTGGGCAGAATCAAGGCGGTGATGCTGCTGATCTTCCAGTAGGCAACGTTCCAGTTTTCACATTTCGTTTTGGTGAAGATCACAATCCGGAGGTACAGTTAAAATTTCAAAATAACCTCTTACTTTTTGACCATTTCAAGAAAAAAATTTACCTGTGCTGCATTCTTATTAACTTTTTCAAGTACTTAATAGGTGCTCATCGCTATCGCCAATAATAGCTGGCAGGGAGGAACCTACGCGCAGGTTTCCATGGACAACTTGAACTTAACCTTTGGCCATTGCTTAGATGAACTTCAAAGGGTGCTTGTTTGGGACCTGACGGTGACTGTCACTCAAATAGAAAAAGAGTCAACAGTAAAACGGGCATCTGCCGGAAGATATCTCCACTCCGTAGACAATGCTGCTGGTTCTGTAACTATAACATTTGGCACTCTCTGCAGGCAAGATATCTGCAGGGTGTTAGTTCACATTCTTCTCCCTCTTACCGAAAAGGAAGGTGAAGTAGATGTTCTCAAAGTCTCTTACACATACAGGTATATCAAATCACAGTATCTTCCAAAAAAGTTATGTATATGTGTAGTTATGTACTTGTGTACAACTTATCACTATTTTGATGACTCTGAGCAGAAACAGCTTTGATGGAGAACTGTTTGTGGCCAATCCTGCCACTGTTACTGTACGCCGCACGTCAAATTTTCCAGAATCTTTATCTGGTGAAGAATCTTTTCGTGGCACTGATACTGCACTCAACATTGCATGTGGAGAGGTCGACCTGCTTATTGCTGAGGTGATCAAACAAGCAACAGGTGTTGCGGATAAGAAGGATCTGAAAAGTGTTCGGGATGAGCTTGTCCATAGTCTGAATACATTGGTGGGGAGGAGCAGGGATAGGTTAACGAGAAATCTGAGGGTGGACCTGAATGGTTTGAGGGCCGAGCTGGAGGAGCTGAGTGAATTGATGCAATCACAAGCAATAAATGAAAAGCAAGGCCGCTCTTTTGCATATTCCTTACTGATTTCCAATTTCACCCAGCGTGGATTGGAAAGTGATTTTGGTCTCTATGCCAGTCCTGCTATGCGAGAATTCATTGAGGAAGCGAAGATGTATGATGAAATAGATGATTTACATGTCTATATTGACCGGTTCATTGGTGCTATCGAATCCATTCAAATGATTATCGACAAAGATGTCATAGGCTCTGACTCCTCTGATGGTGATTGAGTTTTTTTTTTTTTTTTTTTCAAAAAGATTAATTTCTTGATTAACGACTGAAGGAGCTACTGAAGCTTCCCGTTCTTTTTCTTTCATTGGCACAGTATTTAATTAAAATAAAATATTTCTTTTTGTACTTATAAGCGGTGGTCAAATGACTTTATATTAGAGTATCATATAGCGTACTTGCCAGGTAATTACTAGTAATTAATTATTTCTTTATCATTTTAAATTTCTATTTTATCACTTTCCATGATTAAAGGGAGCATCATGCCACATGACCGTAAATGAATATGATAATAGAGGTTGTATGATTTGAAATATACAACATTGAACAAATTGTGAATAATTTTTCCATAAACTGTGAACGATTGTCCTGCCAACCAATAATTCACGTCTTTAATTTCACAGGTAGAAAATTATTTTTGTTTATATTCAATATATATTTGCTCTCTGAAAATTATTCAATTTTGAGAAACACAAAATTTTTAAAGTTGCATATATTCACAATAAAGATTTTCCCACGCTGTAACCATACTGAACATGAAATTTAAGGTTGGTCTGATTCCGTTGGAAATTATGTAAAAGGGCCATAATACAAAAGAAGGAATTTCTATTAAGCAAATGCGGGATGGTTAGACATTAATGTCACCATTCACCAAGACGCCTATCTTACAATTAATTATGATAACCTAAGACCATGACAGAAAAAGGGGATGGTTGCGAAATTCTAGCCTTTCTGTATAGTATTATTAATTTATTTAAGGAATCCAAATTCTTTTTACCAAAAAGAAATGTTTCGATCAATTTAACTTGTTACGATGTTCTGAAACTTTAATTGTTTCGATCTGTGTTTGCAAACTCGAATGAGATAGTGAACGTTTAAAAGTTTATCCAATTAAGAACAATCGGCTCGTCGTCGTTGATGTGGTCGTTGTGGTAGAAGGACATCATGATGAGATGCATGGTATATTGCTGTTCTTATTAACAGAATTTGCAAATATCCTTATAATGGCTAATTAGGATCCCAGTGCTTCCAGCTATTCACTCCAAAATAGAAAAATGGAGTATAGAGGTTTATTGTACAATTTAGTGAAATATAATCACAGTGCCAAATTAAAATTAAAGAAGTAAAATAAAGATGAGTAATTATTTCTTTCCCCTATCTCCCATCCCCAATCGTCCCCCACCACAGTTATCTCCGAATCAAATCGGGTAAGTCAAATCCACTAGGATCCGGTAGGTAAAATTCAATGATCACTTGGGTCCTTTGAAATCCGATCCGGTTATATCCGGTTTCTTTCTCAAAACTTATTTCCTTTATTACCGGTTATATCCGGTTATTTCCTTTATGCCACGTGGGTAAGCGAATGGCGTTATGATAAGTTGAAGAGTGGAGACATCTTTTGTCCCAACTCTATGCCACGTGTTCAGGTTTTATTCGACAAACTTTTTGAAGGATTTTTTTGCCGATTTTTTTATTAATAGAAAATTAAAATTAAAATATGGGTAACGGTTTCATGAAATTTTGATATATAAGTAAGACGGGACAATTTATCTCGTCCCACAAACTCATATATTACGACACTGAAATAACAATCTGACTTCAAGTGCGCGAAAATCCAAAATCTTTCTTATCTGTGAGACGGGATAAATTGTCTCGTCCTACCTATATATCAAATTTCTGCCAAGCCATTCCCCATCTGCGATATTTTGTTTATTTATTTTCGATTAATAAAAAAATCAGGATTTTCTTGCTTGTTAACTGAATTGACTGATGCCTACGGGCTTGTATTAACAAAAAAATGAATTGATTGAAACTTTGAATCAGTACTATATAAAGGCATTATTCATTTATTTTTATATTAAAAATATATTAATTAATATGTATATTTTACAGTACATATGACTCAATTATCCGACAATTATTCATTTCGTATATGTATTCGAATCCGTGTTAGGTACAAATATCCAATGTCATTGGAAATAAAAATAAAAATTTGATATAATATATTAGGTGCAAATACTTGATGTATGAACTATTCACACATAGATGAGAAAAAAAATTGATAGAATCTGTTAGATACAAACACCTTATACATGAACTATTCACACTTGTATGATGATGTATGAATACTTGATATTAATACTTATAAACGTCATCCAATGTTATATGAAAAAAAAATTGATAGAATTTGTTAGATTCAAACGCATGATACATGAAATATTCACACTAGCATTAAGAGGTATGAATACTTACAATACTTGATATTAATATTTACAGACATCATCCAATGCCATATGGAAAAAAATTAAAATTTCACAGAATTTGTTAGGTATAAACACTTGACATATAAACTATTTACACTTGCATGACGGGTATAAATACTTGCAATACTTCATATTAACACTTTCAAACGTCATCCATTGCCATATGGAAAAAAAATTACATTTTTATTAAATCTATAAGGTTCAAAAATTTGACACATGAACTATATACACTTGCATTACGAGGTATAAATACATGTTCGACGAGGTCTGAATATTTACACGATGAGGTGTGAATACTTGCTCGATGATGTATAAATACTTGTGCGATGGAGAACCCGAAAGTACTTTATCATGGATCTCATTTGAACGAGAAAATTACGTAGAATACGTTTGTGGTTTTTGATTCGCAAAATTCTCACAGATCGTGAGAAATATGGATGAGATTAAACGGAGAAAAAAAATCCATCTATAAAAACGTGTAAAAACTGGGTGTGTGATGAGAGAGAAAAAAAGTTGATATATTCAGTTTTTTTATAAATACTTGGTTCTTAGGTATGAATACTTGCTCGTCGAGTTATGATACTTTCACTACAAGGTATGAATACTTGCTTGACGGAGAACCCGAAAGTATGTCATCATGGATCTCATTTGAAAAAGAAAATTGCGTAGAAGACGTTTGTTGTTTTAGATTCGTAAAATTTCTCACAGATCGTCAGAAATATTGGTAAGTTGGAATAGAGAAAAAGAACTCATATCTAAAAACGTGTAAAAGATGAGTGTGTGATGAGAGAGATAAAAGAAAAATGATATGTTCAGTTTTTTTTTAAATATTGGTATCTTAGTTATGAATATTTGATATATTATATATTAATACCAGTGCGCTTAGGTATTCATATTTGTGTGCACTAGTTGTAAAATCTTTCAAATATTAGGTGGTCCCCTCAGTAGTTGCGGTCCCTCCCAGTTAATTAGCAGCCTCCCACGTAATAACTGATATTTACGCGTTTTTTGTCTTTTTGCGCTCGAAGTTGTGGTCCCTTTCAATTAATGAGCGGTCCCCAGATAATTAATGACCGGAGATGAGTTAGAGAAATGAACTGGAGGATAATTAGACACTCCCAATAAAGTTTGACAATAGGATCATCCATAGATATGTGATATATAAATTTTGCAATTTGATCGTTATATTGTGCCGATCAGTAATAAATTAATATGATACACAAAATATATTTGCAACAGTCTCCAATTTTCTTATGTACGAAGTCAATGCAATCTCTATGTATCATCCAATTAGTACCCTACCATGTGGCAGCATGTTATCTTTAATTAAACTAAGCAAACAAAAATATAAGATACAGCCAATAAACAGAATGTTTATCTCACCTTGAAGTTCCGGTTTTCCTGTGAAACATATTCGCACCTCAAGATGTCAGTTCTGTTCATTTTTAAATTTATATAGAGTTGATATTCAAAAAAAATATATAATTAATGTTTTATAACTTCGTAAATTATTATATTCTGTCAAATGTCGATTTTGTAGAATTGAATTGGTAATGGGTTCACAATTAGTAAATTAGCATCGTACATATAGTTCACATAGTTCACGCTTAATATAGAGGCTTGACCTTGCTAATATTTTATTTTAGAATATATATATAATTTGAGTTTCAATCGTCTAAAATATTTTTGTCTTGGACTCATGCTACAAGAATCGGTGCATATATGCGAGAGTAAAAAAATGACTATTATCAAGAATAAGCCTACAAAAATTGTTATTTACAAGATACTGATATTGTTAAGCACTCCTCGTGGATAGTTGCAAATAATTCTTGTAGTATATCATCCGTCTACCTTATACAGATGTCTACTTCACTTGTTGTTGAAGAACAATCTCAAATTTGATTTCATCATAGATCAAGGGCATTGTTGTAAAATTGCAATAGGCATCATAGGAAATAAATTCCAACGTTACACAGTACCAAAAGTAGCAAGCAATAAATGAGCCAATGGCTATATACCTTGTCATATAAATAGGATCTTAGAATTGTAAAAATACAAGATAATCAAATATATTATTTCTCCTCAGATTCTCATCTCTGTTAAAAAAGAACAACACTTGCTTTATGGGTGAACAAATTTGTGACTCAGGACTTGTTTGCTTGAGTTGATTTGATTTTTTTTTATTTCAAATGAAGCCAAAAGGATGCAGTTTCGATCAAGGCAACATTCACCTGTGCAAAATTGTCTATAGCGACAAAAGTATACACTTATTTTGGTTTTATGTTTTTATCTCACATAATAATCTCCATTCTATTTTTTTCCAATTTTAAATTATTCTCATAGGCTTAACCTAAATTTAAAACTAAAATGATAAGGGTAAGATGTTCGTATTATCAGTTAAATAGGGTATTTTTTTATTAAGTAGGTTGGATGTTCAGATCTAACGTACTAATAAATTAGAGAATACGAAAAAGATGCAAACAGATCAATACGATAAGTCTAAAGAAAGTGTATATATATATATATATATATATATATATATATATATATATATATATATATAGAGTGAGGCTACGGTACTACGCGTAGTACAGCCTCTGGTGTGCTTCAATACAGGAAACGTCAGATCTGCGCTAACATTCGTGCCATCATCTGGCGCTGGATGAGGTTTAACGGAGAGCTTCCGTTAAGAGTTTAAATGAAAGAACTCATTCCAATCCACTGTCCCAATAATTTCTGCCCCCTTCCTTTTCCGCCCCCTCCCTTTTTCTTCTAAACCCTAGCGAATTCGACAGTGAACAGGTATGGAGCTCGCTTTGTCGCCGACGCTCTCTGATACTTGACGAATTCATAAATTAATAGCAATACTAAGTAAAGCAAGCTCGAGGTATGTGCATATTTTTTTTTATTACGCAAGTACGATTCATGCACGTCGCTTTCTGTTCTTAATTTATTTACTCAACTTCATATTATATTACGTGTTCTACATTTAGGGCTATCTCTGACCTTGAATTGGTAGCTTAATTGAATTAATTCGCTTCTCCCATTTCATGTCCTTTTAAGTCACCTCAATATATTTATTAATTTCTTTTTCCCAAGTCAATTACGTATTAGCGCCCAAGAAATAAATTGAAGAGAGAAATGCATTTGATAATAGCAATCTTCCAAGCAGGTGTGTGAGCTACAAAGTCACTTGAGTAATATCATTTGCCACAAAAAATAAGTTGTTGACACCATTGATTTTAGAATCCCAGTACCAGTTATGGTTTTGTTCGTCGTTAGTTAAATTATTTTCTGATTGTGTTGTGAATTTTGTGCAGCTATGGATACAACCGAGGGAAAAGCAGCGAACCTTGGACCATCTTCTATCAGTAGGTAAGAATTATTTTTTTTTTTAAAGTTGATCAATTTTCCTGCTTATTTAGAATTTTGGTTATCTTTTCCAAAATATTTATGTCGGTGCTAAATAAAAACCAAACGGATCTTAGATCATAAGAACACGCCGGGAAGATGGAATGCATTATGAAGGGCAACGACAACAACCTTTCTTTGGCTAGGGATAGGCGAAAGCACAACTCTTTCTGTCATTGTTGAGTCAAGTCATTGGATCTATAAAAAATAGCTAACTTTTTAGGATATAGAGTGAGGCTACGGTACTATGCATAGCACGGTTTGGTCCGTGCTACGGCTCAATCCGTTCTATGCATAGTACCGTAGCCTCACTCATTTATGTATACATTTAGGAGATGAACACAAGCAGCGAGATGTCACTTGGAGCTGCTCCAAGTAGCATGCCATCTTTAATTAGCTCAGCTCCCTCATTGGAATCGCCTATCAATGACAGCCATGGTCCCATAAAGCTCTGGGTAATAATTTTTTTTTCATGTTGTACTTTATTTTTTTCATGTTGTACTTTATTTTTTTCATGTTGTATTTTATTTGGTGATACACTTATATTTTATATCAAACAGATGGATTGCAATAACCCTTACATTGGGTTTGAGGATTTTCCAGCTTTGGAGTATCCCATACAACAAGGAAAAAGAGGAGACTTGGTAATAGAAGAAGGAGAAAAAGAAGAAGAAGAAGAAGAAGAAGAAGAAGAAGAAGAAGAGGAGGAGGAGGAGGAGGAAGAAGAAGCAGAAGAAGAAGGTGATGAGGAACGGCCACAATGCTTAAAACCTTGTGTCGGTATGGAATTTGGATCCACCAATGAGGCATACAATTTCTACAATGCTTATGGCGGCCACGTTGGATTTAGCATTCGTAAAAATACACAAACAAAATCCAAGTATGGTGTGTCATCTGTGAGATATGTTTGCTCAAAGGAAGGGTTTTCTAAGCGCCAGAGAGCTGAACAAAAAGGGTTGGGAGTGGGAAGTTCTACTAATCTAAAGACGCCTGAGAGAGAGCATGGGAGTACAAGAACTGGATGTAGGGCAAGTATGAGAGTAAAGCTAGTAAAAGAAGTAGTGTGGCAAGTGTCTACTTTCAGCGATGACCATAACCATGAATTGATCCTTTCTCCAGCTAAGAACCGAAATCTCCGATCCCAGAAATGCTTAGGTGCAGAAGAAAAGAAAATAATTGTCAATTTGAGTGCTCAAAATGTGGGCACTTCACAAATTTTGGAGTACATAGCTGATAAGCGGGGGGGAAAGAGAAAGTTGACCTTTAAGAAAAAGGACGTGATTAATCAAATAGCAACACAAAATAGAAAGATTATTGGGGTGGATGTTGAAACTACATTGGCTTACTTTCGGAAAAAACAAGAAGAAGATGTTGAGTTTTTCTATGCCATAGATGCGGATAAGAACGGAGCCGTACAACATATATTTTGGATAGATGGCAGGGCAAGAAGGGCATATTTAGAGTTTGGAGATGTTGTCACATTCGACACTACTTACAACACTAACAGATATAGCATGCCATTGGCGCCATTTATTGGGGTAAACCATCATCGACATTCTATTTTTTTTGGTATGGCGCTTCTCCGATCAGAGAAAGAAAATAATTTTACTTGGTTGTTCGAAACATGGTTGAGGGCAATGTACGAGAAACATCCAACAACTATCATCACAGATCAAGATCCAGCGATGAGGGTTGCTATTAGGAAGGTGTTTCCAAATACTATACACAGGTGTTGTCAGTGGCATGTGATGAGGAAAGCAAAGGAGAAGTTTTTGACCTTGTACAAATTAAAACCTGGTTTTCAAGAGCAATTAGGGTCTGTGATTAACCATAGCTTGACAGTATCGGATTTTGAGAAAGCTTGGGCAGCCATGTTGGAGATGTATGAAGTTAATGACAACAACCATCTAAAGGTAATGTATGCAAAACGTGCAGAGTGGGTTCCGGCATTCTTTCGTGGTACATTTTTTGCAGAGATGTCCACCACCCAACGAAGCGAGAGCATGAATGCTATATTGAAATTGTGGATCAACAATCATACCTCCATTTATCAATTTGTAAGGAAGATTGAAAGTATGGTTGAGGGAATCTGGCATAAAGAAAGCGATGAGGATATCAAAACCATGAATGAGATGCCACGACTATGGTCACGGTACCAAATAGAACAAGAGGCACGTCGAGTTTACACAAGAAGTAACTTTTCCGTGTTCAAGGAGATACTAATGAAGAGTACAGTAGGTGTTGTTGTTGAGCGAGAAAGAGATGTTCTATATGAGGTTGTTATAAGGAATTTGAAGGTTCCAGAAAATTACATTGTTGAAGTTGATAAAGCCAACGAAAGGTTCTCATGTAATTGTAAAGGGTTTGAATTTGAAGGTTTCCTATGTCAGCATGCAATAAAGGTGTTGCATCATGTTGGTATGGAGCACCTACCCTCGCAATATATTCTAAAGAGATGGTGCAAGGAAGCTAATGCTAATGCGAAGAGATCTATTTACGACCGAAGCATGGATGTAGGAGAATCTGAGGCACTGCAGGCATTTAGGAAGGCCACTTTACGCCTTGGGTTTAAAGAACTTGAAGACTTAGCATCAGATTCTAGTGCTGCCTTTAAGATTGTAAAGTCCAGGATTGGTGATATAATAAGGGAGGTAAGACTTATGGTACCAGACACCTTCAGCAAGCAATTAGAACTACCTGAAGCAAGGGAGACAGTACCACAGGAGGAAAGAGAGGAAGAAGACATAGTTAAGGAATCAATCTATCTTGATCCTCCCTTGTCACAGTGCAAAGGGAGAAAGAAGAGGCCAGCACGATTTAAATCTATTGTTGAAACTATAAAGGTACAACGAAGAACTTGCAGCTATTGTCAGAGAGTAGAGGCTCATGATGTTAGAAATTGCCCTAAGGTATTAGTTGTTCCAATTTACTATTTTTTTTATCACAAAATAGACTAATAATGTCATTATTTTAACAAAATTTGATTAATTTCAGAGGAAGGAAGATCTTGCTAAGGGAAAGAAATAGCGAGATGAAGATGAAGTTGTCAGCTGAGAGGATTAAATGATATGCTTTGAGCACTGTTTTATCTTCTTCATTTATGTGAACTTCATTTTGTATTTGATAATTAAGGGTCTAAATTGTAAAGGTCGTCGTTTTGGTGATATTTTGAAAGCTGAAATTAGATTGATTGTATATTCTAAGAACAAAAACAACTTGGTGTAAAGGTCGTTTTGATATTTTGAAAGCTGAAATTAGATTGATTGTATATTTTGATATAAGAACAAAAACAACTTAGTGTTTTGATAAGTTTGGGCACACAAGAACAACCTGCTGTACTCATGTATAAACTCTGAGTTTCATTAATGAAAAAACAATTTTTCTCAAACAAGAAGTTGCATACTTCCAATAATTTCAATGATGAAAAAGAAATTAACATTCTAATTATGTATAAACTAATCAATCCTTTGCTACTTACAATTACATACGCATCAATTATTACTGTACCAAGCAATGTTGTTGTTTTACAATTATTTATGTCACAATCAAATCTAACATTATGCCAATGAAAACACAGAAAACTTTAAGCCTCAAACTAAAGAAAATGGAAAATTACAACAAACTAACTACACAAGGATCTTCACTTGTCTCTAACTAACAAAATTTCAACCACAGAAGTGCATCCTGCACCTCTACCTCCCCCAAAACCCATACTGGTATCTCCTTTCCTTCAAAAATTTTCCGATTTCTTTGTTTCCATAAATTCCAGCATGTTGCCGCGAAAATACTGCTCCATTGATTCTTCCTCATACCTTTGTTACTCGCATTTTTGAAGGATATCATCCATGTTTGTTGAAGCTGGTGAAACTAGGGTGAAGTAGGCAAAAAATGAGGTAAGTATTAGTTCCAATCAACAAAGGAAACAAAAGCTAACCTGGCTAAGTATTTCAGTGAGATTTAGCTCGCAATATCCAACTAGAATGCTCTTTGAAAATTTGTTCATCTGAGAACAAAAAGCAAGTGCAGAACAAATAATAGAATGATATCCAATTGCTTAAATTACAAAGAATTAATGAAAAAATATATGCGAATTTAACCAGAAAAATGCCCAACAAACACTAGTTAGAATAAAATTCAGTTCATACCAGTAAAGGTACAAAAGAACTGAATAATTCAGTTCTGTAATTGCCATTTTTAATAAATTATCTCAATAGAATAAAATATTACCTTAAATGCCGAGATGTGCATAGTTCATACTGGTAATAGTACGATGGAATACAAATGGTTTGCTACTGTGATTCTAAGTTTAAGATGGGTAATAATTATCTTGACACAGTACAAATAGTACCTCAAATACAGAAATGCGTGCAATGGTAGGCCCACTTGCTTCCAATACAACCTTCTGTTCCTATGAGATAGCAACAAACAAAAGGACTAAGGAAAAGGAAAACTTCGACGTCTCCTCCCCCCTTCCCCCCCAACACACACACATCAAAAGAAAAAATGAAGCAAAATGAAGACAATAAAGGGGCAGCAGCTTCATGAAGCACTCATTTCGGGATTATTGCAATGTAATCATCAGCTCAATTTGAAATGTCACAGCACTACCAAATAAAATATAAAAATGTAAAAATACTCACTGATCTCCAGACTGGCTTCTCTGTTCTGTATCCAAGTCATGGCGCAATAAAGAAAAATAAGAGAAGACAGAAATCAGATACAATGAGAAAATAATAAATACAGCATGGAGATGAAATATACAAGCCAAGATGGTATACGCTTAAATAAGCATGAGTCAATTGAATAACTTAATACCTACGTTCATAGGTACTATACTGCTAAATGTTTAAGTACCAAATGAGATCTTAAATAACCTTGAGTAACCCCAAGTAATATCAAATTCAACAAAAGGAAACATAAAAGGTACAGGGATCAAGTGGCCGTGACAATAGTTTGGCTGGTTAAAAATTACCTCATTGATGCAACATGATACAATGCTTTAATAGTTTCCTAAGAGTTAGAGAACCAGATTTCCTGGTTAAAAATTACAATGTAACTAGAGACAAAATTTCATACTTAAAATAACCAAGAAAGGAATAATTAGGAATCAATCAATCATACAAAGTATTGACAGATTGAATTCTGAGCTTCTTAGTTTTATTTTTAACAATCTTTTCCTCCTTTTATTATAAAACTCGGTAGAAGAACAAATCATGACATTAATTTTACTGCTGGAACTGGTACACAAACCATACCACTAGGTATCGGGACAAAGCAGTTACACTAATTACAGTACTGGTCTTGGTAAAAAAATAATAAAACTAGGTACAAAAACAATAACATAAGATACTAAGTTTGGTACTCTTAATACAGATCCATAAATCTATAATATTAACACCGATATAAATATTTTGGAAAAGATAACCAAAATTCTAAATAAGCAGGAAAATTGATCAGGAAAAGATAACCAAAATTCTAAATAAGCAGGAAAATTTGATCAACTTTAAAAAAAAAAATAATAATTCTTACCAACTGATAGAAGATGGTCCAAGGTTCGCTGCTTTTCCCTCGGTTGTATCCATAGCTGCTCAAAATTCACAACACAATCAGAAAATAATTTAGCTAACGACGAACAAAACCATAACTGGTACTGGGATTCTAAAATCAATGGTGTCAACAACTTATTTTTTGTGGCAAATGATATTACTCAAGTGACTTTGTAGCTCACACACCTGCTTGGAAGATTGCTATTATCAAATGCATTTCTCTCTTCAATTTATTTCTTGGGCGCTAATACGTAATTGACTTGGGAAAAAGAAATTAATAAATATATTGAGGTGACTTAAAAGGACATGAAATGGGAGAAGCGAATTAATTCAATTAAGCTACCAATTCAAGGTCAGAGATAGCCCTAAATGTAGAACACGTAATATAATATGAAGTTGAGTAAATAAATTAAGAACAGAAAGCGACGTGCATGAATCGTACTTGCGTAATAAAAAAAAATATGCACATACCTCGAGCTTGCTTTACTTAGTATTGCTATTAATTTATGAATTCGTCAAGTATCAGAGAGCGTCGGCGACAAAGCGAGCTCCATACCTGTTCACTGTCGAATTCGCTAGGGTTTAGAAGAAAAAGGGAGGGGGCGGAAAAGGAAGGGGGCAGAAATGATTGGGACAGTGGATTGGAATGAGTTCTTTCATTTAAACTCTTAACGGAAGCTCTCCGTTAAACCTCATCCAGCGCCAGATGATGGCACGAATGTTAGCGCAGATCTGACGTTTCCTGTATTGAAGCACACCAGAGGCTGTACTACGCGTAGTACCGTAGCCTCACTCATATATATATATATATATGAATTGGCTACGGTGCTACGCATAGCATAGAGGGCCTCTATGCTGGCTCAATATTTGAGTTTTGAAAATCCTAACGGTCGATCCGAACCATTCAACATGATATCCATATGAATATGTACTTGCAAACCAAATTTTACATTTTTCAGAATTTTTTTACTATTTTTTTAGATATGTAGCAAAACACTTGATCTGAATGGTACAGAATTTTCAGATCAAGTGATTTTCTACCTATCTAAAAAAATAGTAAAAAAATTCTAAAAAATATAAAATTTGGTTTGCAAGTACATATTCATATGGAGATCATGTTGAATGGTTTGAATCAACCGTTAGGATTTTGAAAACTCAAATATTGAGCCGTAGCACGGAGGCCCTCTATACTACGCGTAGCATATTAGCCAGATTATATATATATATATATATATATATATATATATATATATATATATATGTATATATCTATATATATGGAATGTCGCCGATTAGAAATTCATGTAAGAATATTAAAATCTGGAAGACCTTTCTCTACAAAAAATTTATTATGTACAATTGTTATCAATCAATGGATATAAGTTTGTCTTGATGCGGACCAATATCATTTCATAATATATAACACGAGATATTACATATATGTTACAGTTGCTTTGGGGAAAAATAAAATAAAATGATAGTTAGGGCAGCTAAAACGTACGTTGACTTCGAACACTCGATATCCTTATTGCTTTGGTTGATGAAAAGCAATTCATGGCTTCGAACACTCAATAATTTTGAATTTGAATCTTCTTGTCCATAAAATGAGGGTGATCTGTCACATAACAAATTACATTATGTTCAGTAAGAATCACAGTTTAGGCCAAATCAGAAAACAAAAGGAAAAAAACAACAAAAATATTTGCATACTCACATTATTCTTGGAGGCTAGTTCAGGTTTGACGCCATGGGACAACCCAACCTAGAAAATGAAAAAAAAAAGAAAAGAGAAGAAAGTGGGACGCCATGGGACAACCTAACTCAGGAAATGAAAAAAGGAAACAAGTCCCCAAGATTGCAAAGACAAGATTTTTTCATTTCCTAGTTTCTCCCATGGCGGCCCACTTTCTTTTTTTCTTTCCTGGGTTGGATTGCCCCATGGCGGCCCACTTTCTTTTTTTCTTTCCTGGGTTGGATTGCCCCATGGCGTCCCACTTACGAAAAAAAAATTTCATTTTTTTTCACAGTGCCATTCCATTTTTCAAATTTCCACACGATATTTTCTATTTTTAATATTTTTTTTATTTTTCTATGTATAAAAATTTTGGGGGTGCCTACTTAGCTGGTGAGGATGTACTAGATTGTTTTATTTTATACATACAACTTGGCAGTCATTATCAAGACATGGAAAGGGACATACTATCTAAAAGCATCATTCATGATACATGTGTAGATTATTTTTTATGTTTTTCCAACTGGAGTGCAACGCATTTGTGGGACCTACAATGTCAATGGTTCAAAGATAACTTATGAAGTAGTTTGTCATTTACTATTGTCGTTTAGTACACTGTACACATGAGCCGCTGAGCACAGATCTGAACTCGACTAACTCAACAAAATTAAACAAATGAACGAGGCCTCGAGATGTGCCATTGAGTTTGAATAATGAATTAAAGACAACTGAGTAGTTGAAAACTGGCAATCGGTATTTATATATGCATGGTTCGCACATGGCTAGCTGGCTAGATGCTCTGTGTGTTTCTAGTTTTTCACCATACTTGTAAAATGAGGGATATTTCTGTTCAAAATGATATAGTCCAGGAATCCAAAATTCCATTACTTGTTGGGCCGAAGCCCATTGCTTCGTCTGGGCCTAATTAAGAAGTACAATACTTAGTCATAATTACTATCAACATAAGCAAAAGCACACACTAGTGAAGTACCAATATGATATCAACTCAACTATGAGGAGGGTTCAAATGTCTCCATTTTTTGTGCCTCCATTATGCCTCTATTTTTAAAAACTTTAATAACTCAAAATTTGAAACTTAAAATTCAAAATAAAACCTTTAGATATGGTTTACATCATTTTATCTATCCACATGTAAAAAATTACGACATCTCAACTTTGTTTTGATTGTCATCAAGAGCTTTTAAAAAATGTACTAATGGGGATAATTTCTAGACGTTGATCTTTCAACTTATTGATTCACATAAAAGTAAAATTAAAATGTGATAATTTTTTATGAGCACATAGAGAAAATAACATAGATCATATCTAACGGTTTTATTTTGACATTTATAATTTAAATTTTGAGTTATTAAAGTTTCTAAGAATGGAAGCATGGTGGAGGCACAAAAAATGGAGGCATTTGAACCCTCCTCCTCAACTATATATCAAGATTGATTTTAGTTAATCATAATGGTTTCAGAAAATCAATTCATGGCTTCCCTCGATAATTAAAAACTGAATTTACTTGACCATAAAGTGAAGGTGACCTATCATATAACAAATTACCTTATGTTAAATAAGAATCACAGTTTAGGCCAAACCAGAAAAAAAAGGAAGAAACATTAACAAAAAATTTAATACTAACATTCTTCTCTGAGGGCTGGTTCAGGTTCGGGAATATTGATATATAAAACTATCAACATACTATGAAGGCATGCTAATAAAGACAGTGAGATGCCTTTTTTTATAGAACTCCTGCTTCCCGACCACATCTTTTTTTTTGGATGCGAGAAAATGTGTATAGTGTTAGGGGGGAAACAAAAGAGTACAAGAAAGTAGTGGTTTGAAAAAAACCGAGCAGTCCAGGACCGGACCGGCCAACCCGTGGACCGGACCGTCCAAACGGGTGGGCCGGGTTAAGCAAGGCGCGGAACCGGGTTTTTGGACCCAACGCGCGATGACCCGTCCCATTTGAACCCCCGGTTCTGGACCGGACCTGACCGGACTTGACCGGACCCAACCCGTGCCAACCCTCGGACCCACCCTGTGCCAACCCGTGCCAACCCACGGACCCAACCCGTGCCAACCCGTTCCAACCCGTCGAAAATTCAAATTTTAAAAAAAAAAAAGGACCGAACCGTGGACCAAACCGTGGACCGGACTCGGACCGGACCAGACCGTGGACCCGTGGACCGGCTGGGTTGACCACGGATTTGGGTTGGCCGAACCAAACCCAACCCGTCGGACCCGGACCGTGCCGACCCGTCAACCCGTGGACCGGCCCGTTTTCAATTGCCTACAAGAAAGAGACTTCCTGGTTCGCCATCGCACGTAATATTGGTATGAGAGAGTTTATTAATTGTGAAACATTCATTCTTCCGGCATGCGCAAGCTCCTGCCGTAAATTACCGCGAGACTTTTAGGTCTCCAGCACCTCAACATTCTGATATATAGGACCTGTGAATTAAATAAGGAGTTGTTTAGTATGTCATCTACTTCCCTCCTTATTTATAATGCATATGCAATTAAGATATGCACTAAAGTTTCCTAGAGATTTAGACCCTTAATGTGTTTGTCCTTGGGTTAGTAATCTCGGAGGATTGGCAATTTTGCTCCATATTGGTCTATAAAGGTCGTAATTTTTACTACTTAATTTTACCATGAAATTCATAATTCCTCATCATAATATAACAATATATTGTATCATTTTTCTTGACATAATAATTTTCTGAAATTTATCTCTTAATTTTACCACCAATTCAGCTGTGCACCTTCTCTTCTCTTGTCAAATTTTGCCCACCAAACCGTCATATCTACATATCTGCCCTTTCCTTGAAGCTATAATTTATCGTAATTGTTTAAAGACAAGTTTACCTAACCCGCTAGAAATATTCAGCTTGTTTCTTGTCCAAAATATGCATCTTCCTGGTTCATAATATCAACAAATTTCTCGGGTGAGGATGTACTGCATTGTTTTGTATAATACGTACAACTTGTCAGCTATTATCAAGCGATTCAAAAAAAATATACTGAATAAGACATGGGAAAGGGACATACCATCTCAAAACATCATGCATGATACATGTGTAAATTAGTTATTATATTGTTCCAACAGGGAAGATGCCGGCAAGATTATTTCCCCATCCAACAACTCTGTTAGTTTATCATTTTAAATTGTTGTTTAGTGCACATCAGCAGCTGGGTTTGAATCAACTAAATTAAACAAATGTAGGAGACCTCGAGATCTGCCATTGAGTTTAACCAATGAACTAAAGACAAATGAGTAGTTGGAAGCTGGCAATTGGTATTTGTGGTTCGCTTAACGCTAGCTAGTTAGCTGCTCTGTGCGTGTCTAGTCTTTCACCACTTATCTAATTGGTCATAATTACTACCAAAAATTTGCAAAAAAATAAAATAAATAATTACTACCATACTTGTAAAATGAGTGTTTAATTTGGTTAAAATGGATATAATCCAGGAATCCAAAATTCCATTACTTGGTGAGCCGAAGCCAATTGCTTCGCCTGGGCCTAATTAAGAAGTTCAATTCTTAGTCATAATTACTATCAGTATATGCAAAAGCACCAAAGTCGAGATATAAAATTGAACAGAAGGGTCCATCCAATCAAGGCACCAAAGTCGATTCACTACAATTTTGCTTCAGCAAAGCTTTGACAGTTGTTCAAAATTTTGATCTCAAGCCTTTCTCCATCAACAATCTGGATAAAAAGAGACAGCTTTTGTACCTCTACTAAGAACAAATCCACCCAATACTATAAAAATAAAAATCAAGTAGATGAAACGAAAATAAACTTTAGCCTTGGGTTTGTATACTGTCTCTATTCATTATGATAATTTGTATATAAATTTTGAAAAGCACATGACCGCGTTGTGAGCTCCCATGCACTGATGTGAATATCTTGGAGAAGGACAAAGTCTTCTTCCAGTATAGTTATTCCTATTCTCAAATAAATTTTAAGATTGGTATCAATTTTTTTTAGTACATTAAGGTCGCCGGGTTTCATGCATTCACCTTGAAATCAGTATTAAATATTTGAGATGAACATGCATCACCTAAGAAAGTAACATGCAGCTGCCCGGTCCCTTCTCTCAACACATCTAAAGATAAACTGATCAAATTTGAAATATAATTTACAATTCAATTATGTGTTTAGAAATGATTAAAAAAATTAAAATTTAATACATATAGTTTCTCTAAACAATGATATATTAAATTCTAAATTTGATCTCTTTAACTTACATTTGCGTTACTTGATTTTTATCATTATCCACTAACCCATCCGCAAATCTCAATATTCTGCCAAAATTTATCATTGAAGCCTACCAACATAGATGTCACATCCTCTACCGCCTTCAAATTGTACACTCTCTATAATTTTCTCAAAGCTATAATTTATTCAAGAACTGGAAAGAAAGATCTATTTAAGCTCATGTCCAAGTTCAGGTAGATTGTTTTAGAAGTATATAGATATACACGTATTGACTCTTGAAATTCATATTTCAAGAGTTTATCGACAATTTTGGTTTAATATTTACTTGTCTATTTCAATATTATGATATATCGTCCAAACTAAAACAATTTCAATTAATAAAGAAACTGTTCATAGTTTCTACTGTATATATAGTACGTTCAATATTACTTGTCTATTTCAATATTATGATATTAGTACGTTCTTTTTCATGTCGTGTGGTTACAAAATATATATGCCAGCTTGAGTCTGTATATATATTATTTTTCATATCTTGAAAAGTCTGGTTAAATAATTTTGGAGAGAGGACACTGAAAGATTAAATTTAAAGTAAGACTAGGTAAAGCATTATTTTAATTCAAATCTGCGATCTTAGACTTTAAAAATAATTGCTTATTCTCTATTTCCAATCAATAGTTTTTAAATTGAATTAAATTTTAGGGGGCATTTCACGTATACCCCTAAAAAACTTCAAAATTACGTATTTCCCCTTCTAAACTTGAAATTACGAATTTCCCCCCTAAACTTCAAAAACTCACAAATTTAACCATTTTATTGTTTTTTATATTAAAACTCATTCTAAATTTATAAAATACCCATTTTACCCTTTATTAAAAACATAAAAAATCCATCGGACTCAAATTTGAATTTGAAGGGTTCATCTACTGTCTGAGCTGCTTTAAGATACGTGCATGCAAGATTAGCATGAATCTTAAAGCGAGCACACACAGATATTGAAGTGATGTACACGAATCTTAATGTGATTTGTGGGGGTCAAAATTGCTTTTAATTCCATGCATGCTAGATCAGTACGAATCTTGAAGCGAACACAAACGGATATTGAAGTGATGCGCACAGATATTAATCCAATGCGTGCGGATCGGATGGTAAGAGAACCCTTCAGATTCAAATTTGTGAATGATGGGCATTTTATGCTTTTAATAAAGGGTAAAATGGGTATTTTATAAATTTAGAATTAATTTTAATATAAAAGACAATAAAATGGGTAAATTTGTGATTTTTTGAAGTTTAGAGGGGGAAATATATAATTTCAAAATTTAGAGGGGAAATATGTAATTTTGAAGTTTTTGAGGGGTATACGTGAAATTCCCCCTAAATTTTATACACGATCTAGCTGCCGAATTTTTTTTGAAATCTTAGCAGCCGAAATTAAGGAGAACATTTTCATTTAACAAAATCATTATATTTGTTCTCATTGTTATCAACACATTTTTTTTGTTTAGTAAAGTTGGGTCAAGCCAATCAATTGTTTTTATATATACAAGGAATCCTCCATTAGAATTTCGAACCTGCAACCTCCCACACAAAGAGAATTTATTCTCATTGTTATCAACACATTTTCTTTTAAATTACGCACTATTTGTTTTTATACATGATTCTCTAAAAGAGTCCATATTCATTAATTACTGATTCAATGCTCTAATAGAATTTCGGCCCGTCTGACTAACTGGACTGAGTTGCAGTTTAATCTCTTTATGTGAAAGGGATTATATATCAACTCAGCCCAAGTAAGACGATCAGGTAGAACACCACATGGTCATGTTATTCTCCCCTCTACATTTTTTAATTCAATGTGCATTTTTTTAATCCCTGGAAGTGTTGAAATGACAAACTAATTACCTACAGATAAAACATGTTATAAATAAAAATTAAAGAAGTCATATCTCAAAATTCATATCTAATCAATTAAAGAAGAAAAAGAAAAAAAAGTAGATAAAACATGTTGAATATTTGTTATACATATATAGGAGTTATGAATGTATATGCATGTTGAGTATTTGTTGGACTATGAATGTATAGATATGTTGATTTAATGTTGAATATAATAATTGTTTCAGTAAGTTGAATGTTGAATGAATATTATTTTCTGTATGTTGCAAATGTTCAATATTTCTTGAATTATGGATGTGTAATATATTGTTTGTTTAATTAATAGTAACTATGGATCCTAGCTCATTATAAATTGAATAAAAAATATGTATCAATCATACACGGTTCTTGAAAACAAACAGTGTATGAAGTGTATGAAGGGTAACAAACACAGTTAATAAAAACCAACCTTGTATGTTTTCCACAAATCATACACGGTCTCTTGTAGAAACTGTGTATATAACTGTCGTTATTATACACGGTTACTATGACCGTATATTAATCAACTGTATCAATGCCTTTTTTGAGGTCTGACACGGTCCCCTTATAGGAACTATGTTTGTAACTTATTTATAGACACTTTCATATACGATGCGCGCAGACACGGTTGCAGAACTGTGTGTCATTAGTGAAATTTTGGCACACAAATTGAAAGTAATTATAGAAAAATGTATTTACCCAAATCATTTTCAGTAGCAGTGAAGATCGATCTATTAATGCGAATACTACGGGATAAGGAGATTAATTTCAGAAGTAGTGAAGTTTCTCAACGCTATTGTTACCGTGATTTTTATTAATACCCTAAAAAAATAGCAAATATGTCCTCACTATTAATTTATTTTTAAAAATGCCCTGACCGCCCCACAGTGGGGCGGTCCACTATTCCATCCAAACCGCCTCCCAGTGGGGCGGTCCGCTTCCTATACCAAACCACCCCATACGGGGGCGGTCTGCTATAAAACCTATATAAAAGTCACTTTTCTCTCTCCTGCCCACTCACAATTCATTCTAACTTAGTTGAAAGTGAAAGAGAAAGAAGAGGAAGAAGAGAAAAACGATTTTGTGGCGATTTCAAATAACAATAGAGGTAGATTTTCAATATTTTTTTTAATTTATTAGTTTAATTTGTCTTTTTAATTCATTTTTTTAATTCACTTTTTAAATTCATTTTTTTTGGACGAGAATGATGGACAATAAAAATCGAGGTAGAGAGAAAGAGAGCAACCGAGGTAGGTCGTCCTATCATGGCCTAGCGAGAGGAGGGTCAATTAGTGATCGAGATAAAAATAAGGGAAAAAAGTACAAGTGTCAACTATGCCCTGATACACAGACATGTCGATCATTCATACAGCCGGAATTCTTAGCTATGAAATTTCGGACGTTGACTTTGTGGAAAACTCCTGCGGCTATTTTTCAAAAAAAAAAGGTTGATCCAGAGCCTCCAGCATCGGACGATGTGTTTGTTAATTCTTGTGTACTTATGCTGGTAAGGCTACCACTTCGTCTGCTATGACTGATCCAGATCCGGCAAAATCTGATGATGACTTTGTTCCATGTACTTTCAAGGCTCGTTGTAAGTAGTACTACTTATTAAGAATTTATATTGTAGACTTTATTCCATGTAGTCTTTATTTCATCAATTTAGTGTTTATTTATATTTTATGTTGTCAATTTGTGTATATGTAATTAAGTTATGAAAATAACAAAACTCAAGCATATAAAATAATTTCACAAACTCTAAATTAAATAGATCCCAAACTACCAATTAAAATAGTTCACAACATACATCTTAATAAAATAGTTCACAACATGCATCTCAAGTAACTTGGTAATCCGCGACGATGTCCGGACAAACCAAGTCGATGAGTTCTGGGTCTGCTTCCAAATGGTTGTGCGACACTACCGAATGTCTCTCCATGGCTACTAGATGCTTGGCTTCCATCAGTGGACTGGCTACTACCGGTTGCCTCAGCAACAACTCTGGCGTTTTCTCTTTCATTGGCTTTGTTTATAGCATCTGTATTGCATTCCAGTTCACCAAATATGTATGATATTGAAATCGTAAAATATAAAGTCAAATATAAAATCAAATGTACCTGCTCGCTGCCTGTCAGAAGTTGAACGGCTAGCCTGATGTCCCATTCGCCTACCTTGCATGTTGTCCATGGTCATTACAGCATGCTTATGGGGCCTTCTCCCTAACTTGATTCACCCCTTTATGGGCATGATTTTATCCCCAACATAGGCCGGCCACGCATGCTGGTTGGGATTAAGATGTACCCCAAGTACTCGCAAGGTACTTGGTATGGTACATGCGACGACAAAATCATCCTCACAGAAGTTTCTCACTCGGTACACAGCCATAACATGAGAACAAGGTAGGTGAGCTAATTGGATTCCTTGCATGTACATGTTACAATATTGTTTGGTCCAAAAATAACAACATACTTGAACATAATTTTCACAAACTCCATAGTCCCATCCGGTTTATGGCTGGTTGAAACGTACTCACCTGAAATGTGCACTTCGAATTCCAAGTTGCCATCCCCGTACGGGACAACGTTCATAACTGAACCTTTCTCCCTATGTTTACTTAGTTTCTCCTCCACCCTTGTTGAAAATGTTTGATTCCTGGCCAATAATTCGAGGGCTTTAACACGCCGTTCAACAAATCATGCATTTAACTTGTAGAAGGTGTCCCCTACAATTGCTGCCACGGGCAACATCTGGCTCTGCTTGAAAACATTATTCAAGGACTCAGACCCATTTGTGGTCATAATTCTCCATCGGTAACCTCCATCACGGGCTTCAAATATTTTCTCATATGCGGGTGGCTCTTGCAGATCTCTGGGATTATTTTTGTCCACCTTGAGTAAGTACGCATTTGTCTTTGGACAGTACTACACAAAAATAAAATTTTGATGAGAAAATATAAGTAAATAATTCAGAAAAATTTCATCTACAATATGTTAAATACGACAAATAAAAATATACACACCTTGGCAAACTCTCTGAACATCTCTTCCACCTTTCTTGGCTTCTTCCTCCTATAACCAATTTTCAATGTATCTGCAACACATTTGTCGTATCTGGTATTCTTATTTAGGTTGTCTGCAATGTGTTGCATACACAACCTGTGCACACAGTCACCGTCCGTTGTCGACCGCCCGAAATCTCTAGATCAAAAACATATTTGATTCATTTGTGCTGGTCTGGTATGACACAAAAGAACATGTTCCCAACCACTTCTCTTCGTAAAAAGCTCATGAAAAATTCCTAATTTTCACCATCCTCCTTCTCAACAATTGAAAAGGCCAAAGGCAACAACTGGATTTTAGCATCATATGCACATGCTATCAACAGTCTCCTCTCGTAACGGCCAGACATAAAGCATGCGTTGTATTGATGACCAATATAATGTATGGCACAACTTGAATACATGGACCAAAAGCCCATGCTATGGCCTTGAATTGCAACCCGCCATCGACATCAGGTATGGTCAGATTCCAATATTCATATTTTGTGCCAGGATTTGTACTTGTTATGGCCTGGAGCAATAGTGCAAGCAAGTTGTATGAACCCTGCCAACTACCGAACATTCGGCAGATCGCAAATTCACACCCTCTCCACAACCTGTTGTATTTTGGGGTGACATGTTTGTAAACGCGTCTGACATGTCTAGCGACCTCCTTAATGCTCATCGATGGGTCATCCTTAACATCTGTCTCAATTACATCGGTAATAAGTGAAGTCGTAAGTTGTCCATGGTCTGTCCTTGACGACGAAGACTTGCATGTATGAGGTGGTTCACACTTCTTAATAATCCATGCCTTCCCCTTACCCACAGGGGTTGCAAAAAGACGAAACTCGCAACGCAGTGCGTCTTTTCAAACAACAACTAACCTTGTTCGGTCCCTTGTTTGTACTCTGCACTCCCAGTTGCCGTGAACACGAACTTCATTGATTTTCTTCACAAGTTTATCTGAGTTAGTATAAACCTGCTGCGAAGCAAGCTCTGAATTGTATACGACACGCTTCCCAAACCAACTTATGTATGCTTCTTCAAAACCAATGGTATCGTTGAATGTGAGGCACGAATGCCTATCTGTCTGACCTCTAATCTGAAATCTGTCTTTCCTAGGTAAATAATCTCCATCACCATCTGATAAGTGATCAGAATCCCAATCCCCGTCCCAATCATCACCCGTGTCCATTTTTTTTTCTGGTATGGCATTGATCGCTTCACTATCAATGTCAATATCACTCCGGGAAAAACGGGTAACAATATAGGTATTGATGGTGGTACAGATGGAAATATGGATTGGATTACGATTTCATGAGGAGGTGGTGGTGGTGGTAGCTCGGTGGTATAATCGTCCATGTTACAATTAGTGGCATAACAGGTACATATTTGTCATAAACGGGTGATACATACGGTTCATAACTCGAGTGGCGGGCCCGGGGTTGTCATAACTCGAGTGGCAGGGCCCCAGGTTGTCATAAACCGAGTTGTCATAACTCGTGTGGCGGGGCCTCGGGTTGTCATAACTCAAGTTGTCATAACTCGAGTGGCGGGGCCCTGGGTTGTCATAACCTGAGTTGTCATAACTCGAGTGGCGGTGCCCGGGTTGTCATAACTTGTATTTTTCCTACAAGTTCCAACCCCGGGTTGACGCGGAACTCTTCTGGAATATAAGTCCATTACCGGGGTACCCTGTGACTCAAAAGTATTGTAAATACCCCTCCATAACCTCTCATTTGTTATTGGATACCTGGTATAGTAAGGTCTAGACCCTCTTATTGTGTTAATCCGAGTAACTAAGTCTACGTCATACTGGTTGGGCTTTACACCAGTCTTTTCATACACCATTTGCTTAAGTTCCAGAAATGAGGTATTTTCATTAACCTCGAAGCCATAGGCTGCCTCTTTCGTGTACTGTGCTCCCTCTACACCCCGGACAAGCTTCCCGCCCATGTACAGTGTAACTAACATTTCTTCTTTTATGAGCTATATTAGTAAAAAAAACATTTATCAATGGTATATTAATAAAAAAAATTAAAAAATTAAATCTGGCTGCCTTTTGTAAAAATTATAAACTTGGTAAAGTAAATTTGATGTAAAAAAATAAATTAAAAAATTAAATATGTGAGAGGTTAATACAAATTAAACTAATAAATTAAAAAAAAATTGTGAAGATCTATCTCTATTGTTATCTAAAATCGCCACAAAATCGTCTTTCTCTTCTTCCTCTTTCTCTTTCAGCTAAGTTAGAATGAATTGTGAGTGGGCAGGAGAGAGAAAAGTGATTTTTATATAGGTTTTATAGTAGACCGCCCCCGTATGGAGTGGTTGGTATAGGAAGCGGACCGCCCCACTGAGGGGCGGTTTGGTTGGAATAGTGGATCGCCCCACTGTGGGGCGGTCAGGGCGTTTTTATAAATAAATTAACAGTGAGGGCAGATTTGCTATTTTCTTTTTCTTTTTAGGGTATTAATAAAAATCACGGCTATTGTTATTAATTAGCAGAAAATATCTTATTATATTATTGCCACTTCTGTTCAAAGGAAATGCTACATGGCACATGATCCGCATTGTGCATTCCCACGTCGAACTCATCATCAAATTTTGTTATTCAACCCTAGAGGAAATGTCAATTACTAATATTGTATATATGCTCAACTACTTTTTAAGATGGGTATCTTCCACCAAACTGAGTATTAAATATTGTGTTTTCCATCAGCTTCACCACTTCTCTCGGCATCTAATTAACGATAAACTAATTCAATTAATCTTAAATCTAATGTACGCATAAAATTGTGTCTAGAAAGAATTAAAATTTAAAAAAAAAATTAATGCTCCCACAAAAAAAAAATAACCGTACGTGACCATATATATTTATTTGTATGTAATGATACGGGGATGTTGAGGAATATTCATGTGTTTGCTAAGTTTAGACTTTAAAAATATAATTATTTGCATGTTTTCTATTTTGAATCCAGTCCGTTTCATTATTGTTATTTGTAAATTCAGCATTAATTTTTTTAACTTTTTATAAAAACTAATTATGCATATGTTTTGTGCACAGAGATAAGAATCCGGTCCTTACAACAAGATAGATAGATCCATCCACAAATGTTTTGTAATAAATTAAAGTGAATTACTACAAAAAATTGGTAGTCACTTGATGGATGATCAATGGTTTTAAAATTGAAATAAATAGACAATCTACAATTAGGAGAACATTTGGTATCTACAAGAAAGAGACCAAAAAGAGGGAGGAGACAAGGAGAGATAGAGAGAGAGAGACTTGGCAGCCACTGTCAAGGTTTAAAAAAGAGAGAGAGATAGAGAGAGTGAGAATGGAGATTAACTATGAGAAATGGAAAAACCGATGGAGCACAAACGAGATAATTGTTCTCGTCCTTCTCAGCCTTGGCATGCAAATAGGTCTCATCGTCTTGGCACCGTTTCGTAAACGCAGCAAGAACCCGGTGCTCAAGTTTACGCTCTGGCTGTTGTACCTGACTGCTGACTCTGTTGCTACATTAGCACTGGGTAACATCAGCCATCAGGCCGATCCTGCAGAAATTGTTGACAGTGGACCCATGCCAGGCAAACTCACTGTCTTGTGGGCCCCATTCCTCCTGCTTCACCTCGGGGGTCCCGATAGCATCACATCATACTCAGTTGAGGATAACGAGCTCTGGTGGCGTCACCTTTTGGGGCTAGTTGTTCAGGTTGTTGTTACAATTTATGTATTTTGGCAATCACCACCAAAGGGGAGGATGTGGGTACCAACAATGTTAGTTTTCATCCCTGGACTAATAAAGTTTGCCGAAAGGACCCATGCTCTCCGCTTAGGAAGCAAGGACAATCTCAAGGACAAAATTATCTCAGAAGTCGGCCTAGGAAATGAAAAAAAGAAGGTACACATATATCCCAACCTTCCACTAACATCCGGTTAACAAAATTATCCTGAGTGAAATCTTATTTTTTCGAAGAGTACCTTATTGTTTGATTTAATTGTTCTCCACTCAGACAGTGACGGTAATACTACTTCAAACACCGACAACCCAGCAAATGGAACTACTAAAGGTACATATATCCCTAGCTTCCAATAGCATCCAGTTAATAATATTAACTTGAGCAGAATCTTATTATTCTTGCTAATACATTAAGATTTTATTTAATTGTTCTCCCCTCAGGTATATGGGGCATTCTCAAGGATAAAATTTTGGTACTCTTCCCAGCAAAAGACACTACAGGTACATATATCCCAACCTTCCACTAACATCCGGTTAACAAAATTATCTCGAGTGAAATCTTATTTTTTCTAAGAGTCCCTTATTGTTTGATTTAATTGTTCTCCACTCAGATAGTAATGGTAATACTACTTCGAACACCGTCGACCCAGCAAATGGAACTACTAAAGGTACATATATCCCTAGCTTCCAATAGCATCCAGTTAATAATATTAACTTGAGCAAAATCTTATTATTCTTGCTAATACCTTAAGATTTGATTCAATTGTTCTCCTCTCAGGTATATGGGGCACTCTCAAGGATAAAATTTTGGTACTCTTCCCAGCAAAAGACACTACAGGTACATATATCTCAACCTTCCACTAACATCCGGTTAACAAAATTATCTCGTGTGAAATCTTATTTTTTCTAATAGTACCTTATTGTTTGATTTAATTGTTGTCCACTCAGATAGCAACGATAATACTACCTCGAATCCCGTCGAACCAGCAAATGGAACTACTGAAGGTACATATATCCCAACCTTCCACTAACATCCGGTTACCAAAATTATCTCGAGTGAAATCTTATTTTTTCTAAGAGTACCTTATTGTTTGATTTAATTGTTGTCCACTCAGATAGGAACGATAATACTACTTCGATCACCGTCGACCCACCAAATGGAACTACTAAAGGTACATATATCCCAACCTTCCACTAACATCCGGTTAACAAAATTATCTCGAGTGAAATCTTATTTTTTCTAAGAGTACCTTATTGTTTGATTTAATTGTTGTCCACTCAGATAGCAACAATAATACTACCTCGAATCCCATCGAACCAGCGAACGGAACTACTGAAGGTACATATCCCAACCTTCCACTAACATCCGGTGACCAAAATTATCTCGAGTGAAATCTTATTTTTTCGAAGAGTACCTTATTAATTGTTTGATTTAATTGTTCTCCACTCAGATAGTAACGATAATACTACTTCGAACACCGACAACCCAGCAAATGGAACTACTAAAGGTACATATATCTTTAGCTTCCAATAGCATCCAGTTAATAATATTAACTTGAGCAAAATCTTATTATTCTTGCTAATACATTAAGATTTTATTTAATTGTTCTCCCCTCAGGTATATGGGGCATTCTCAAGGATAAAATTTTGGTACTCTTCCCAGCGAAAGACACTACAGGTACATATATCCCAACCTTCCTCCAACTTCTGGTTAACTGTATTAACTCGAGCGAAATCTTACCTCCTGTTAATAATAACTTAAGATTTGATTTCGATATTCTGTTGATTTTTAGAGTTCATTTGACTATAAACTTTGTTGCTCAAAATAGTTATATTTATAATCTACAATCTCAAATCTAAATATACAGTCCAAATCTTTCGACCCGTTGAAAATGATGCTGGAAATGGAAATTTAGACGGTTGCTTAATTTTAATTTACGTAAATTATCGGGAGCAGGTTAGAAAGATAAGGGAGTAGAGAGTTAATTCGGAAAATTCAAGTGTGGTTATGCTGCGTGTACTTGGTTTTATTACCTCCAGTATATTTAAATATATGACGAGTTTGGGATTATTATAAGGACATTATATAGATTGTTGTCAAAAAAAAAAAAAAATAGCTTAGTTGCCTGTGGATACAGTTTCCAAATTTAGAAGGTTCTAAATTTAAACTAAGTATTGTTTGTGACATTTTCAAACAGTATAATATAAAATAAAAGCAAATAAATTCTGATCTTATCAGAAATCGAAGTTGTTGAACTGAATAGAATTAGTCAACATTATTGTGTCCAACAAATTTACATAGTAAGGTTCGTTTTCCAGGTACCCAAAATGAAGACTTTATATCTTTATTACCATAAACATATATATAACAAACAACAACAACAATAACAAAGCCTTTAGTCCAAAACAAGTTGGGGTAGGCCAGAAATGAAACCCAACCGGAGTCACAAAACCAAGGTAGATAGTAATAAAAATAAAAATAAAAGTGATAATACTAATACAAGTATAACTAAGGTGTTCTTATCCTCACCAAGTCCATTTGTGAGCTTAACACAAAAACCTATCGGATTGACTTCAAAAGACACATCCAAACTGTTGAAATTGACCTACTTCATGAGTGATGCGTTTACATGTCAAATTTTTAAATTTTTGAACTAATTTAGTATGAAGTCAAGCGGTCAAAAAAAGATGATGTATAAATTTTTTGATGAGTTCATTTTTCATTATTTTTTGACCGCTTGACTTTATACTAAACTAGTTCGAAAAATTATAAATTTGACATGCAAATGATTCACTCATGAAGTACAATGGTTTCAACGGTTTGGATGTGCCGTTTGAAGTCAATCTAATAGGTTTTTGAGTTAAGCTCACAAAGGGGCTTGGTGAGCTTAAGAACACCTCAGTTCTACTCATACTAATAATAATAATGGTACCAATAATAATAGTAATAATATTAATAACAATGCTAACAATATTATTGTTGGAAAGAACTTAAGATTGCGGAAATTGAAAGAGTTGAATTTGCTGCAGAAATTCTTATTAACTCAATGATTATTTCGGACTACAACTCAAGTATTTAACATAAAACAGAAACTAAAAAAGGAAACTGCTGTTCCCCCACATCCACTACTCTAATCTACTCTAAAAATAGGAAATTAACCAGCCCACTAACTCTCCTAATTAAAGACACATACTCTCCACTAAGTAATCTAATTATAGGACTCCTAGAACATGTTACACGTTTCTATTCTTGATAAAAACTGCAACTCTAAATCTGGCCAGCAGTACCAGTGCCTCTAGAACCTTCAATCTAATTTTGTATCACATTTTTAACACTCCCCCTTGATGCAAAATTTCTAACTCCAAGTGCTGATCTGAATTGTTCGAACTTGCTACGTGCCAATGCCTTCGTAAGCACATCTGCTGCTTGTTCGTCCGTATTAACATATTTAATCTCAACATCACCATTTGTCACAAGATCACGAATGAAATGAACACGTATGTCGATATGCTTGGTTCTTCCATGAAATGCTGGATTTTGCGTCATTGCTATTGTGGATTGGTTGTCACAAAATATCACTGTAGGCTGCTGTTGTTCTTGTTCAAAATCTGCTAGTATGCGCCTCAACCAAACTGCTTGACATGCGGCTGAACTGACTGCTGAATATTCGGCTTCAGTGGATGACAGCGCCACGGTTGCTTGCTTCTTTGAACTCCATGAAACTGCACTTGTGCCTAGCGTAAACATGTACCCGGATGTGCTCTTTCGATCCTCTGTACTGCCTGCCCAATCACTGTCACTGTAGCCGACCAGGTTGAAGTTTTTCGAGCTTCCATACCACACACCATAATCTGTTGTACCTGCAACATAATTTAAAATTCTTTTGGCTGTGCCAAAGTGATGTTTTGTTGGATTTTGCATGTGTCTTGAGACCACTCCAACTGCGTAAGAAATATCCGGCCTTGTGTGAGTTAAATACATCAACCCTCCAATCAAGCTTCTGTACTTGGTAGCATCGGTTGGACCTGAGCCATCATCCTTTATCAGCTTCTCATTCACATTCATTGGAGTTGTTGCTATCTTGCTTTCCTTAATCCCAAATTTCTTTAGAAGATCAATTGCATACTTTCTTTGTGATACAAAAATGCTACCATGTTCTTGCTCTACTTCCAAACCGAGAAAATAATGTAACAGCCCAAAATCAGTCATCTCAAACTCTCCTTTCATGTTGATCCGAAATTCATCCAACAACCTTTCACTTGTGCCCATATAAATCATATCATCCACATATAAGCACACAATTAACAATTCTCCTTTTTCACCCCTTTTAACATACAAATTGGGTTCACTCTTGCTTCTCTCAAAACCCGAATTGATGAAGTATGAATCAATTTTGCTATACCATGCCCTTGGTGCTTGCTTCAAACCATACAATGCCTTTGTTAGCTTGTATACACAACCCTCCTTGCCTTTTACTTCAAAACCTCTTGGTTGCTCAACATAGACTTCCTCTATCAATTCTCCATTGAGAAAGGCAGATTTGACATCAAATTGGTACACATTTCTTTTTAATTGGGCAGCCAAGGCTAACAACAATCTCACTGTTTCAAACCGTGCAACCGGTGAAAATGTTTCTTCATAATCTATGCCATATTCTTGTGCATAACCCTTTGCCACAAGTCTAGCTTTGAACTTTTGAACACTACCATCTGGACCAAATTTAGTTTTGAAAACCCATTTTAAACCAATGACATTTTTACCTTTAGGAAGTTCCATCAATTGCCAAGTTTTGTTCTTTTCGATTGCTTGTATCTCTTCTTCCATTGCCTTGCGCCATTCTCCCATTCTTGCGGCTTCTTCATAGGTTGTTGGGTCTGCAACGAGAAGGACTTGAGTTGTTTCGTACAGCTCTTGTACAGTTTTGAATTTTCTTGAAGGCATGTCGGGTATAGACCCATCATTTGATGCACTTGAATCATCCAAACTGGAACCGCTGCTGGCTGGTTCTTCTTGTGCAGTTGCTGCTTCAACTTCTTCCATCGTTTCTTCAATTTGTGGTTGATGCACATCATCCTCCCACTGCCATCTTGATTCTTCATCGAATACCACATTTCTACTTACCAAAAACTTGCCATTTTCTGGATTAAACAGCCGGTATCCCTTGGATTGTGAACAATACCCGATGAAAATACATTTTTCAGATTTTTCATCAAGTTTGGTTCTCTTTTGTGGATTGACCAATGCATAGGCTATACATCCAAATACTTTTAGATGACTTACCCCTGGTTTCCTCTCAAACCATGCCTCAAACGGAGTTTTATTCATCACAGCTTTCGTTGGTGAAACATTCAACACATACACCGCAGTTGCAACTGCCTCAGCCCAGAATTTGTTCGGTAGGTTCTTGCATTTGAGCATGCTTCTACCCATCTCTACAACTGTTCTATTTTTTCTCTCTGCAACCCCATTTTGCTCAGGTGTATAGGGTGTGGTTAACTCACGGTGAATCCCTTCGTTTTCACAGAAATTTATAAATTCTTTTGAGAGAAACTCACCTCCTCGGTCCGTTCTTAACACCTTCAGTTTCTTTTCAGATTGCTTCTCTACAAAAGCTTTAAACACCTTGAAATTTTTGAATGCCTCTCCTTTGGTTTGTAGGAAATACACCCAACTCATCCTACTGTAATCATCTGTGAAAAGAAGAAAGTATTTGCTGCCTCCAAGAGATTCGGTTTGCATTGGACCACACAAATCCGCATGAACTAATTCAAGTACTTGTGTTGCTCTCTTGGCTTGGCCTTTTGGGAATGGAAACTTGGCTTGTTTACCGAATATACACCCTTCACAAACACCTATTTGGTTGATTTCGGGTAGACCATGGACCATTTGTTTTTGGTTCAACAATTTAAGACCATTGATATTCAAATGACCATATCTAAGATGCCATAACTCAGATTGGTTCAAATCTCTTGCAACCATTGCTTTTTCCTTTACATTTGAAACCTCCAAGGGAAACAATTTATTGGTTGCCATGTTCACCTCTACCAATACCTGGTTTTCGGATTTTATTACACAAGTTTTTCCTTCAAATACAATGGAGTAACCACCTTCCATCAATTGCCCGATACTCATCAGATTTTGAGTCAAGTCCGGGATGTAATATACATTGTGCAAGAGTTTCGTACCTTTTCCTTTGGTGCGCACTGCCACTGTGCCCTTTCCTTCTACCTGAATTTGTTTGTTGTCACCAAGTTTAACCTTCAACTTGTATGTTTCATCAAGCTCTTCAAACAACTGCTTGAACCCGGTCATGTGATTTGAACACCCGCTATCGAGATACCAAATGCTGCTTGCATCAATCTTGTCATCCGACCTACTAGCCATGAAGAGGGTCGGTTGTGCATCATCTTCTTCTGCATAATTGGCCTGACTTTCGTCCCTTTGTTTCTTATAGCACTCTGCTTGATAGTGCCCGTACTTGTTGCAATAGTAGCATTGGACGTCCTTCTTAGAATCGTCGTATGAGTTTGCTTGATCACCTCTACCTCCTCTGCTGGAATTAGCCCGTCCTCTGCTGGGATTGTGGCTGCCTCGGCTTGAGTTGTTGCTTCCTCTGCCTCGGCCTCTTGGGTAGCCATTAGATCTGCCTCTTGATGACTCCCCCTTCGTGTAAAACGCCTTGTCGTCACCTTTATCTTCAGCTTTTGACATCCTTGCTTCATGAGTCTGCAGTGACCCCATGAGTTCATCAAAAGTGTAGGTTGCTAGATCTTTGGACTCTTCGATTGCCGCCACCACATGATCAAACTTCGTTGTTAGACTTCTTAGCACCTTGGCCACCACGGTTTGCTCTGAGATGGTATCTCCATATGCTCGAATTTGGTTGACAACTCCTTGTACTCTTGACAGAAAAATCTGCACCGATTCTTCTTTGTCCATCTGCAATGTTTCAAAATCTCTGCGTAGACCTTGAAGCTTAATTGCCATAACCCGAGAACTTCCTTGAAATGCTGTTTTCAAGGTTGTCCATGCCTCCTTTGCGTTGGTGGCTGCTGCAATTTTCGAGAAGATGGTATCATGAACTGCTTGTTGGATGAAGAACAGCGCCCTTGCATCTTTCTTCTGAGTTTCTTGCTGGTTCGGATCTGGTTCTGGTGCACCATTTGCTATCAAGTCCCATAGACCATGTGACTTGAACAAGGTTGACATCTTGATACTCCAAAACTCATAATTATCGCCTTTGAACAGAGGAATTGCTGGTTGAGTAACATTGACTGTGGTGGAGCTGCTGTCCGCCATTTCAGAGTTTTTGGAGTTTGTTGATCGAAGTTTGCTCTGATACCAAATGTTGGAAAGAACTTAAGATTGCGGAAATTGAAAGAGTTGAATTTGCTGCAGAAATTCTTATTAACTCAATGATTATTTCGGACTACAACTCAAGTATTTAACATAAAACAGAAACTAAAAAAGGAAACTGCTGTTCCCCCACATCCACTACTCTAATCTACTCTAAAAATAGGAAATTAACCAGCCCACTAACTCTCCTAATTAAAGACACATACTCTCCACTAAGTAATCTAATTATAGGACTCCTAGAACATGTTACACGTTTCTATTCTTGATAAAAACTGCAACTCTAAATCTGGCCAGCAGTACCAGTGCCTCTAGAACCTTCAATCTAATTTTGTATCACATTTTTAACAATTATACCTGCACTGTAAATCTTAGGGGTCAAAGTCGTAAGTCCAACATTCTTAATCCCGAATCAAAAGCTTAGGACCTAAAGCCTATAAATATACCCCTAAATCCTGATTCCTAGGTTATGGTTATAGTACATGGATCACTAACTTCCATGCGCTCATGTCTGAATCCAACTCTTTGGATACATTTCATTCCTTCATGTCCCTTTTTACTACTTTCTCCCTTGTTATCTTGGCTGACCTCTGCCTCTCCATCTTCATTCGAAACAACTTATAATTCCAGTACGCACCGGTACCTTGGGAGGTCCCCATTGGAGATGCCCAAACCATCTCAAGCTATGTTGGACAAATTTCTCCTCAATCGGTAGAACCCAAACCCTGTCACATATATCACGTTTTTTATTTGATCCCTTCTTGTATGACCACAGATCCACCGCAACATACGTATCTCTGCTACACTTATCTTCTGGACATGTTGTCTTTTAGTAGCCCAACATAGGATGCCAGATGTATGCCGCCGTTTCACTCACCCAGCTCTTATCCTATGGCTAAGATTTTCATCAATCTCGTCATCAATCATTAGCATTGACCCCAAATATCGAAATGTGTCCTTCTTGTGCACTACTTGTCCAGCCAAAGTGACATCTCCATCCTCTTATTTGACACCGTTGAACTCGCATTTCATATACTCAGTTTTGGGTCTACTAATTCTAAAACCCATCGATTGTAAAGTCCGTCTCCACAACTATAGTTTCCTATGAACCCCTATCCTACCCAAATCAATTAGCACCACATCATTAGCAAAGAGCATGCACCAGGGAATCTCCCCTTGTATGTCCCTCATGAATTCTTCCACCACTAGGCTGACTCTTGATGTAATCTTATCTTAAGAGGAAAGTCACTAGTTTCAAGAGCCCACCACATGACCTATCTCGGTTGGTTTGGTTTGTTTGACGATAAATTTATATATAATATTTCTAATTATTATGCTTTGTTTCAGTCAGCTTAGTTTGTTTATTTACTTGTTGTTCAACCATAAAAATGAAAAGTTCTACTATGTCATCTTTTGTTAAAAAAGTATTTAAGGAGAATCAGTTTTATACTAGTAGTTATGGCAGCGCTATTCGTTCAGGAGAGTAGGTTCGGAATTGGGTTAATTTTTTTTTGAATATTTAAAGTTGAGAAAGTCAACTCTCATCTTTATCTAAAAGTGAAGTATCTAAGCCGAACAGAGGTTGATAGCAGAAAGTTCCCCAAAACAAACGTAGAGAACCAACATGTGCGCAACATGTACTATGGGTACAATAATCAGGAGCTATTTAGAGAATCAACATCGCCCCTTTAGTGTTGGTCAATTAATCAACTGTCTTCTTTTGAAAAAAGAAAAAGAATGGTTTACTAATATGACCAACTTTTAAGTTTATACACGATTAAACATATGACAAATAAACAGATTTTGTTATATAATTATCTACTAATTTTACTTTGTACTGTAATGGGTATGAAACAGCATTTCCCTAAATCCATAGTCGGTAAATAAATTAAGAAATCAAAATATTTTACCAGTACCGTCGAGATTGTCATTAGCCAAGAAGAAAATATTTTACCACGTTGTTGAGGAAATATTTTTTATTATCCTCTATGCTATCCCCAGACAAAAAACCTCATGTTTTTCTGGTGAAACAAATGCATTACGAAATGGTTTACCCCAAGGATTTTGTGTTAGAAGAAAAATTGTCGAACTGGACAAGATACATATGTTTCCAACCAAAAGTGATGTACAGCTCACAAATTCAAAATAAGCATGGTACCAAAATTAGGATTTCCCCAATTTAAAACTTCACTCTAGCCATCCTAGCTTAAGACTGAATGCTAACCATAATGTATCTGACAAAATTATAACATCATCACAGACAATTGATCAAGCAAACACAGAGATTTTAACGTGGTATCGCCTATAGCGCACTCCACGGATCAAGACACACACACACTCTTCTATTTCATAATAATTTCTGATTACAACTCACACAACACTGAATTGTATTTTTCTTTCTTAGTTTTTCTGCTCAAAGAGAAACTTAGATTTATAACCCAAATCCAAGCTGTACACGTTCTCTATTTTTAGGAAATAACCAAACATGGTATTTTATCAATCAATCAACCAAACATAGTAATAAGTATCAATTGCAGCGGTATCACCCAGCAGCAAATCAATCAAGATAAGTATGGTAATAATCCAGCAGCAGTATCAATCAATTAAGGTAAGGTTCAATCCATCCAGCAGGACTTTCTTGATTTTCTCCTTTAGATCCGGTGTGACACTAACTACACGTGTCAACTTGTAGTTCCAACATCCCCCCTCAAGTTGGCACGTAAATATCGATCATACCCAATTTGCACAGAGACTCATTAAACACCTTGCTTGACACAACTTTGGTTAGCATGTCTGCTAGCTGCTCACCCGACCTTACAAACGGAATTTCAATGATCTTTGAGTCTATTTTTTCTCTGATAAAATGCCTATCTACTTCAATGTGCTTTGTTCTGTCATGTTGTACCGGGTTATGAGAGATGTCTATTGCAGCCTTGTTATCACAAAACAATTTCATTTCACTGGTTGGTTCAAAACCGAGTTCGGTTAAAAGTCTTTGTAACCACAATAATTCACAAATACCTTTTACCACTCCTCTAAATTCTGCTTCGGCACTGGACAAGGTTACCACATTTTGTTTCTTACTTCTCCAAGTAACTAGGTTTCCGCCCACAAATGTGAAGTAACCTGCCGTTGACTTCCGGTCACTCACACTTCCAGCCCAATCTGCGTCGGTATAGCCAGCTATTTCTAGATGTCCATGTTTCTCAAACATTATCCCTCTTCCAGGGGCGCCTTTTAGGTACCTAAGAATCCTCATTACCGCCTCCATATGTTCTTCACTTGGAGAATGCATGAATTGGCTGACAACACTCACTGCATAAGCTATGTCAGGTCTAGTATGAGATAAATAAATCAATTTTCCAACTAACCTTTGGTACCTTTCTCTGTTGGCTGGACTTTGATTCGGATCTAATCCCAACTTGTGATTTTGGATCATTGGTGTGTCAGCTGGTTTGCACTCTAGCATTCCAACCTCAGCAAGTAGGTCGAGAATATAATTCCTTTGAGATAGGAAAATACCTTTGTTACTCCGAGCTACTTCAATTCCTAGAAAGTATTTCAAGCCACCCAAATCTTTCATTTCAAATTCTTTAGACAGTTTTGTCTCTAGCAATTTGATCTCCTCATGATCATTACCTGTAATAATCATATCATCCACATATATGATTAGCACTGTAAGTTTACCTTGGTTCCGTTTAAAGAACAGAGTGTGATCGCAGTTGCTTTGTTCGTACTCATACCCCTTCATTGCACTGCAAAACCTACCAAACCATGCTCTAGGAGATTGTTTCAAGCCATACAAGGACCTCTCTAATTTGCACACTTTCTGTTTTGTTTCAGAACATTGGTACCCGGGTGGAAGATCCATGTAGATCTCTTCTTTTAGATCACCATGTAGGAAGGCATTCTTTACACCAAATTGGTGTAAGGGCCAATCAAAATTTGCTGCAAGGGATAAGAGAACTCGCACAGTATTTAGTTTAGCAACTGGTGAGAAAGTTTCTTGGAAATCAATTCCATATGTCTGAGTATATCCTTTGGCCACGAGTCGTGCTTTATATCTCTCAATTTTTCCCTCTACATTGTACTTTATAGAGTAGACCCATTTACATCCCACAGTTTTCTTTCCCTCGGGTAAATCCACTAACTTCCAAGTTTGGTTTTTTTCTAGTGCATCCATTTCTATTTCCATTGCTTCTACCCATTTTGGATCTTTAATAGCTTCCTCTACCCTTTCTGGTACAACTACCAAAGAGACTTGATGGGCAAAACTTCTCAAGGGTTCAGAGAGTCGGTCAGTTGTTATGTAATTTGCAATAGGGTAGTTATTTTCGTTGTTTGTTCCGTTCTCATGAATGTACCGTTTTGGTGGTTTACCTCTATTGGTTCTTGGTGGTAACCTAGATTGTATAATAGAATTTGAGTTCTGTGGATTTACCTCATGAATATCTCCGGGAGATTCCGGGCCATGTGGTTGCGATTTAGATTGTATTACTTCTGCATTACTCATATCTATTTCAATCCAGATGTTAACTCCAGGAGACTCTGCACTATGCTCTGTTTCGGTTCTGTTTCTGACTGGGTCGATTTCTGAAATTTTAGGTTCTGCACAAGGCTCTGTTTCTGAATGTGCTCTGTTTTGGTTTTCTGCTGAGTTTGGTTCTGTTTCAGCATGATTCAGCTCTGTTTCTGAATGTGCTCTGTTTCGGTTTTCTGCTGGGTTTGGGTCTGTTTCAGCATGTTTCAGCTCTGTTTCTTTGGCTGACTGGGTTCGGTTTGTGACCGAATTCATATGTTCACAACTTGGGCCAGTTAACTCACTAAACAACAGTTCAGGTTCATACTCTGTTTCCCCCTGAACAGGAACTTGGTGTTTATTAAAATAAGGTTCGGTTTCAAGAAAAGTTACATCCATTGTTGTGTAGAATTTCCGAGTGGAAGGATTATAACATTTATACCCTTTCTGTTGTGACCCAAAACCCAAAAAAACACACTTTTCGGCACAAGGTTCTACTTTGGAACGAAAATTCTTTTGGACATGAACATACACGGTACATCCAAATATTTTTGGGGACATGTTTAGGATAGACGGGATGTTTACATGATCAGCTAACCTTTGTAACGGGGTTTTGAATTGGTTGGTTTTCGTAGGAGTCCGGTTGATCAAATAGACGGCAGTGGACACAGCATTATCCCAAAAGATTTGTGGTACATTGTTTTCAAATAGAAGTGATCTAGCGGTTTCAATGATATGTCTATTTTTTCGTTCTGCAATTCCATTTTGTTGGGGTGTTCCTACACACGAGGTTTCATGTACTATGCCATTGTCTTTAAAAAAATCTTGTAGATTTTTATTAATTTACTCCCTACCATTATCACTTCTTACCACCTTTATTTCTTTCTCAAATTGTGTTTTTATCATTTTGTAAAAAACTTTGAACACGTTTGGTACTTCATCTTTGGACTTGAGAAGATAAAGCCATGTCATACGAGTACAATCATCAGTAAAAAGGATAAACCATCTACAACCAGATTTAGACACAACTGGGCATGGTCCCCAAACATCAGTATGAATTAAATCAAAAGGAACAAGACTTTTATTCAAGCTAGCAGGGTAAGTTGCACGATGGCTCTTGGCCTTAATACATGTTTCACAAAAAAATTCTTCATTATTTAAACCCAAAAATAACGTAGGGGATAATTTTCTCATGTACCCAAATGAGGGATGCCCAAGTCTCCTATGCCACAACCAAACTTTGTTTTTCAAACTTTCGGATTCACTTCTTGCAATGCATGTATGTCCCATTTTTGAGTTGTCCAAGTAATACAATCCTCCCCGCTTAGTACCACGCCCAATAATCTCCCTCGTCAGAACATCCTGGAAGATACAAAATTCAGGAAACATTAAGACTGCACAGTTCAATTCCTCTGTAATCTGACTAACCGATATCAGTCTTGTAGACAACGATGGAACAAGTAGGGTATTCCTAAGAGTTATGTTTTGAGAAATGGGTACATCTCCAGTTCCTTTTACTGGATAAGAAATTCCGTTTGCATTTAGAATCTCATTCTTCCTAGGTCCAGTAATGTTTACGAGGTCTTTTTTCTGAAAAGGTCATATGGTCAGTTGCTCCAGAATCAATCACCCATTTTTGCAAACTTTGAAACTCACAATTATTTTCAGAAATTGAAACATTACCTTGAGCTAACTGTTTACCTTCTGTACGAGAATTAGAACTCAAAACTAACCGATCGTGAGGCACTGCTGTTATAGTATGCGCGACTCCACTGTTCTGACCCTAGCCGTTCTGACCCGAGGTGCTGTTCTGACCCTGCTGGTTCGGTTCTGCTGGTCCAGACGTCACGACAGTTGCACACCCTTTTTGACCATCTTGTTTCTTCTTTTTCTGTTCTTTCCACCACTCGGGATATCCAACCAACTTAAAACAATTTTCTCTGGTATGCTTTGAACCCCCACAATGAGTGCAAGTCAGATTGTTCTTCGGTCCTGTTTTAGTAAGGGTCAAATTTACCTCAGCTGGCTTGTAGCCACGCGAGACTAAGGCCATCGGATTGTTGCCCACCTCGTCTCCCTTCACCATCACCATTTGACGCATCTCTTCCCTTCAAACTCGTGCAAAGGCTTGTTCGACAGTGGGAAATGGTTTCATTTGAAGCACATCAGCTCTCACGTTGTCGAGACGATCGTCAAGTCCGTCTAGGAAAGTGTATACCCTGCTCTCTTGAATATAAGAGTTGAATTTCTCAATGTCGCTGGAGTACTCCATCGGATTAGGACGTCGAAAATCTATCTCCCGCCAAAGGGTTTGCAACTTGCTGTAGTATCCTTCAACTGGTCCCCCCTCTTGATTGAGTTTTGCAACTCTCTTGTTCAAATCATACACGAGAGATGCATCGTTGCCGTCGAAGAATGTTGTAGCTATTGCGTCCCAAACATCTTTTGCAGTCGGGAAACGGATGAAATTGCCAACTAACCTTGGTTCAAGCGAATTAATGAGCCATCCCTTCACAATTGAGTCATCAATACTCCACTTTCGATATAGTGGATCTGTTGGCAGCGGTTGGTTCGGGATGCCGGTGATATGTCTCAACTTATCTCGTCCTTTGATGTGCATCTCTACCACCTGAGACCACAGCCCATAATTTGTACCATCTAGTTTCACGGAAATAGGTGGTGCAGATCCTTCGGTTGAGGGTGTAGTGCTAGGGGATGATTGCTGTAGGATGAGTTGAGTTAATTTTTCTAAGAGAGCAGTAGTAGTTGAAGGCTCTCCTAATTCAAAGGTTGGAAGAGGTTTTTCAGGTGGCATCTCTGCCATTGTTTCAATGACAGAAATTTTGGGTTGGTTTTTGTGGTTTCGGCGAGATTAGTCGAACACGCTTGGTCCTAGAATCCCTGCTCTGATACCATGACAAAATTATAACATCATCACAGACAATTGATCAAGCAAACACAGAGATTTTAACGTGGTATCGCCTATAGCGCACTCCACGGATCAAGACACACACACACACTCTTTTATTTCATAATAATTTCTGATTACAACTCACACAACACTGAATTGTATTTTTCTTTCTTAGTTTTTCTGCTCAAAGAGAAACTTAGATTTATAACCCAAATCCAAGCTGTACACGTTCTCTATTTTTAGGAAATAACCAAACATGGTATTTTATCAATCAATCAACCAAACATAGTAATAAGGATCAATTGCAGCGGTATCACCCAGCAGCAAATCAATCAAGATAAGTATGGTAATAATCCAGCAGCAGTATCAATCAATTAAGGTAAGGTTCAATCCATCCAGCAGGACTTTCTTGATTTTCTCCTTTAGATCCGGTGTGACACTAACTACACGTGTCAACTTGTAGTTCCAACATCAAACGACACGTACACATCTGAAGCAAATACACATAAAATGCTTCTGCAAATTAAGAACAAAAGTGGAGAGGGACATGAAGCATTATTGGTAACTACATTGACAAAATATCATGTATGAGTGTGGACCCATTAATCTAATATTATTTATGTAATAGTTAAGAGTTAACAGATATTATATTCTATATACTTTCGTTTACTATGGTGCCGTATGAAAAAAATAGCCAGTTCTTCTAGCTCAAACTGTCAATAATGTCATTCAAATTTTTCCAGTCTTGTCAAATTTTTGTTTCTCTACCTTGTAACGGTCTTTTTGCAGTACTAAATTACATTGTGCTGAAGCCCAACTCTTTTTGTTTAATCTAGTAGTTAAGGCAGCGTTTTTCATGTGGGAAGTTGTAGGTTCGGAATTGGGTGCAAATATTTTTATGAATATTTAAAGTTGAGAGCTCAACCCTCATCTTTATTTAAAAACAAAAGTGCTAAAGCCCAAACGAGGTAGGTTGCAGAAAGCTCACAAAACTAAATGTTCAGAACTGCGGTATGTGCACAATACCAATTATTTAAACTCGGGGTAGGGGGGGATAATCAACTCTTCTTAAAAATAAAAATAAAAGATATGAAAGGTTTACTAATATGACCCACTTGCATGTAATATTATACACCATCAAACATACGTCAAACAGATTATGTTTTATAATTTCCTACTGATTTTAGTCTGTAGTACAATGGGTATGAAACATTAATTTATCTATATCCATAGTTGATATATAATTAGGAATGAAAATATGACATTAGCTAATAAGAATAAATATTACATAGATCCACATAAATTAAGAAATGAAAATATACATTAGCTAGGAAGAATAAATATTACATAGATCCACGTTGTTCAGTATTAATTCATTAGTGCAGACACCCCACACCTGACTCGTAGTCGTAGAGAATGAAAGATAAATATAAGTAGTTGCTCTTCATAATACTCTGTGTTATTCTTCAGTAAAATTCATTGTATGTACTAAATTACTGTACGGTACCAAAAAAACAAATGTTTGAATGAATTCTGAAATTGTTTAACACAAGGACTTTTTCTTAAAAGACAAATATCGGACTGAAACTTCACCAGATGGATATGTTCTATCAGGAATTAGTTTAAAAAGAACTTTAATATGATCCCGACAACTATCACAAATAGTGTCTACCCAAAAGCGATATGCCTCAAACATTAAAAATATGCAAGGTACCGATATTTGGATGTCACAAGAAAAAAAGGGTGATATTAGTGATTGAGAGAGCAATGATTAACAAAATACTTTTTTAACTTTATGCAGCTGAGTTAAGCGAAAGCGAAAAGAAAAGCAAGGCCATTTGTGACGGTTATTATTGGTTCAATAAGTTCAAGCGCCTTTTGGTAGATGTAACTTTTTCTGCAGATCTGTTAATGGAGAGTCAGGATTACTTCTCAGAAATGAATGCAAAGGATGCACTTGAATTGGTCGCCATAGAGCTCGCATTCCTGTATGACATCCTACATACGAAGGCAGGCCACATGCACAGCAATTCAGGCCGTGCATTGCGCTGTTTATCTATTGTCTCCATCATAGTAGCACTGGCTGTATTTCATCATCTTGACATGCAAAAATATGCATCTAAAGATATTACCATAACCTATATCCTATTCGGTGCAGGCCTCATCCTTGAGGTCATCGCTGCCATGCTTCTTGTATCCTCTGACTGGACAGTTGTGTCTCTTAGTAAGAAGCGTTGGAGAAAGTGGTTTGCACATGCTATAACCTCAATGGTGAAAGCAATTACCTTCAGCAAGGGAAAAAGTCGGTGGTCGAAAAACATTGGGCAGTTCAATCTTGTTGGTCTCTGCCTAAGAGAAAGGTATACACTACGTACATGGATCTTGAAACCAATAATTAAAATAAAACAAAAATGGGACAACATGCGTGAGAGCAGGTCAATTCCCTTACAGGAGACATTGGAGAATATTATGTACACTGAGGCAAAAAGGAGAGCACAAAACGTTCATATATACAAAGTGTTACTAGAGGCAAGAGCATATAGGGGAGGTAAATCATTGGAACGTCACAACCAACTGGAGACTCTCAAGTGGAGCATGGAAAGGGAATTTGATGAGTCAATTATTTTGTGGCATGTTGCCACAGACATTTGTTATTATAACAAAAAACCTTCCAACCAACCTAATGGACAAAATCAGCAACCTTCCAACCAACCTAATGGACAAAATCAACAACCTTCCAACCAACCTAATGGACAAAATCAACAACCTTCCAACCAACCTAATGGACAAAATCCAGAATCTTCCAACCCACCTAATGGACAAAATCCAGAATCTTCCAACCCACCTAATGAACAAAATCCAGAACGTTCCAACCCACCTAATGGAGAAAATCCAGAATCTTCCAACCCACCTAAAGGAAGAAACAATTGTTGGTCTCTGCCTAAGAGAAAGGAACAACCCAATGAAAAAATTGACATTGAGCGTGATGTTAGTTGGATGACATCCAATTACATGGTCTATCTCCTAACCCAGCAGCAGTCAATGATGCAGCTCGGATATGGTAAAACAAGATTTGAGGGCACATGTACTGTGGTCAAGAAGATACTTCAGGCTCAGAGAAAGCTCGATAATAAGGCAGCACCCAACGAGCAGTCAATGATGCAGTCCGCATGTTCTGTAGTCAAGAAGATATTTAAGGGTCAGAGAAAGCTTGATGATGAGAAAGCACGCCGAGTGCTTTACGACGAAGCAAAGGGCATTGTTGATGAATCAACTAAGGATGAGAGGGAGAAAAATGGCCAAATATTATTAAGGGACAGCCATCGACTTGCAGAACAGTTGCTTAAACTCAAACCAGAAATAAAATGGAAGTTAATTAGCGAGACCTGGATGGAGATGCTGGGATATGCCGCCATTCATTGTGATTCATACCAACATGCCAAGTCCCTGAGGAGAGGTGGTGAATTACTCACTCATTTTTGGTTGCTGATGTCTCAATTGGGAGTTGTCGAGGAGCACAAGATGCAGCAATACCAATCTGGGACCGTCTAATTGATACATAATTTTGTGTTCTTTCTATTATTTCAACGAACATAGATTGTTGTTATGTGTTCTTTCTCTTATTATGCATTCGTTACCTTTTTCTTTTATTGGCAAAGGATTTACATGTTGGATATTTTTTCTTTCTTTTTAGTGTTTTATTTATATGTAACAATTGTTGTTTCGTATTGGAAGTGTTATGGGCCTTTTAATTTGTATTTCTTTTATTTATCAATGTGTTTGATGAGCAAAAAGTGGCAAGGAGAATGCATGCATCTGCATGAAGTAAACATTACACTCCTATGCTAATGAGTATTTAGTTATTAAATAACAGGGAATTCAAATATTACATAAACAAAGAAATGAGAACGAGCATTCTACTAGACCTTAATTTGCCACTATCTAAGTTGCAGCTGCAACAGTCGGAAATAAATATGTTGTTATTCCGATCCCAACCGTTCAAAACTTTTTCATGCGTGAATCTTAACAAAGTAAATTTTTGGTGCACGAATCTGAATAAAGATCAACAGTTGGGATCGGAATAACAGGTTCCTGATATTCCAAAGGAATAACAGCAGAATTATTTCCGCAACAGTCAGGTGTATATCCCATCAGCCCTAGAAACTAACTCAGCAGGAATGCCACAGTGACACCATTATTTCCAATAGGCGATAATTCCAAATGTACTCGCAGTAAATAAAACACCCTCCTGTTGCACAAGACCAAATTCATGTTGAGTCTCGTGATATCCTGCTGGTATATGTCCCTTTTTCTCTTTCAATGGCTGACTAAAAGTCTAAAAGGTTAAATGCGTGCTTGCTTGCTTGGTTCCTTGCTGGCAGTGGAGGCTGTGTCAATTATCTTGATTTAATTGTTTTTTTTTCTGGTTTTCTGTCTTTTCTGGTTTGACTGGTTCCCAGTTGTCGTGTAAAATTTGTGAAATTGGGATTTGTTGTTGATATTCTCTATGATCTGTGGAAAATCCGAAATGATTGAAATTTTGGAAACACGATTTTATAAGTTACATATGAACACAATAAAGATTTTTATACACTGTCAACTGAAGTTTTACAACTCAGCATGATAAATTGCCGAAATTTTTTATTAATATCCAAAATTAATAATTAATTTACAAATCTACACCCTGTTGAACAGGATTTTGAAAAATGTCCAAACTGTGAATTAAAATTGTAGTTTTGGGCCTACTTTCTGCAATTTTAATTCGCGGTTTTGGAGATAGAAAACTGCAAATTTGATTTCCTGTTTTGGGTTCGGAAATAAAATTTGCGGTTTTGAGCTAAAACTGTTAATTTTTGTGCGGTTTTACCATTTCCACTTTCTGATTTTAATGATTTGTGGCATAAAAATAAAAATTAAATATAAGGATATGGTATGAAAGGAATTAAAAGAGAGAAAAATTGACGAAGAAAGGCTGTCCCTCTCATCTGGGAATTCACATCTTCCCCATACCGTAAAAGGGAATCTTTTAGAATTAGTGGATCTGGACCGTTATTTTAACTTTGCACAAATCTCAAAGTTCAAAGAATACTGCCCCTGTGCTAGTCCGAATCTCAAAGCGAATGAGAGTAAATCAGAAACCGTAAAGTGAAGGGAATCTTTTACACATATTGGAGAGAGAGGATACTCTCCCCTCATCTGGGAGAAGTCAAAATCTTTTTGCAACCAAACAGCCTACAGCTGTCCCTCTCATCCTCTCAGTTATTTAACACAAGTCTCTTTCTGTTCTATTTTAAATAGGAGCCTTTATTTTCATGCCACAAATTAAGAAAGTGAAAACGGTGAAACCGCAAAAAAATTTAACGGTTTTAGCCCAAAACCGCAAATTTTATGTCCGGATCCAAAACCGGAAAATGATATTTGTAGTTTTGTGCTAAAATCGTGAAATTTTTTGCGGTTTCCCATTTCCAAAATCTTGAATAAAATTGCGGAAAGTAGGTCCAAATTAAACCGCAATTTTAATTCACAGTTTGGGTACTTTTTTGAAATCCTGTCCAACTGGGTGTAGATTTATAAATTAATTATAATCTTTGGATATTAATAAAAAATTTGGGATAAATTGAGTGGCTTCCTGAAGTCGGTCTTTGTTTAGAAGATTTGGTAGTGCTATTATGTTAATGGGTTTAATAGTTTTGGGTTTTGACCAAAAATCTAAAACTGAGCATAAATTAAATTACAAATCAGCTCTACAAAATGTGAATTTTTGTTTATAGGCTGAATAATTGGTTGGATATATAGGAAAATCTCTGTTAAATTCTCTAAGCATTCCAAATGGCATGCCGGGTTTATAATTAAACCCAAAACCACTAACGAGTGGTACATGACCAGATCATGTATTTTAAGCAAGGTTCTAAATAGCGATTATAGCGGCACAGCGGGGAGACAAAAAAAAAAGCTATCGCGAATAGCGTAGCAATAGCAAAAGCTATCCTACATAGCGTTTTTTTATTTTCAAAAATTTTATTTTATATTTCTACTAATAATAAACATAACTAAAGTCTCATAAATAACAAAAACAACTAGGTTTTGTTTTAGTTTCTAGAGAGCCCAACGCACAGCCCATGATACAAATAATTTAATTGATATATGCCAACGCACATTGTTCAAGTTTATTGATTGACAAAATTATATCATCATCACAGAAAATTGATCAAGCGAACACAGAGATTTTAACGTGGTATCGCCTATAGCGCACTCCACGGATCAACACACACACACACTCTTTTATTTCATAATAATTTCTGATTACAACTCACTCAATACTCAATTGAATTTTAGAACAGAGGGTTACAAGGTTTATATAGGCTGTTTTGGAGCTTCACACGAATTTGGTAAGTTTTCCCCCTGTACATGGTTTTGGTAATAAATCAGCCAATATGGTAATAAATCAGCCAATATGGTGGACAATATTCAATCAATCAATTATGGTAATAATTGATTTAATTCCAGCAGGATCATTCAATTTCAGCAGGAATTCGGTTTTGGTAAGAATCTTGATCTTCTCCTTTAGATCCGGTGTGACACCAACTACACGTGTCAACTTGTAATTCCAACATCCCCCCTCAAGTTGGCACGTAAATATCGATCATACCCAATTTGCACAGAGACTCATTAAACACCTTGCTTGATACGGCTTTGGTTAGCATGTCTGCTAGCTGCTCACCCGATCTTACAAACGGAATTTCAATGACCTTTGAGTCTATTTTCTCTCTGATAAAATGCCTATCTACTTCAATGTGCTTTGTTCTGTCATGCTGTACTGGGTTATGAGAGATGTCTATTGCAGCCTTGTTATCACAAAACAATTTCATTTCACTGGTTGGTTCAAAACCAAGTTCGGTTAAAAGTCTTTGTAACCATAATAATTCACAAATACCTTTTACCACTCCTCTAAATTCTGCTTCGGCACTGGACAAGGTTACCACATTTTGTTTCTTACTTCTCCAAGTAACTAGGTTTCCCCCCACAAATGTGAAGTAACCTGCCGTTGACTTCCGGTCGCTCACACTCCCAGCCCAATCTGCGTCGGTATAGCCAGCTATTTCAAGATGTCCATGTTTCTCAAACATTATCCCTCTTCCAGGGGCGCCTTTTAGATACCTCAGAATCCTCATTACAGCCTCCATATGTTCTTCACTCGGAGAATGCATGAATTGGCTAACAACACTTACTGCATAAGCTATGTCAGGTCTAGTATGAGATAAATAAATCAATTTCCCAACTAACCTTTGGTACCTTTCTCTGTTGGCTGGTCTCTGGTTCGGATCTAACCCCAACTTGTGATTTTGGATCATTGGTGTGTCAGCTGGTTTGCACTCTAGCATTCCAACCTCAGCAAGTAAGTCGAGAATATAATTCCTTTGAGATAGGAAAATACCTTTGTTACTCCGAGCTACTTCAATTCCTAGAAAGTATTTCAAGCCACCCAAATCTTTCATTTCAAATTCTTTAGACAGTTTTGTCTCTAGCAATTTGATCTCCTCATGATCGTTACCTGTAATAATCATATCACCCACATATATGATTAGCACTGTAAGTTTACCTTGGTTCCGTTTGAAGAACAGAGTGTGATCGCAGTTGCTTTGTTCGTACTCATATCCTTTCATTGCATTGCAAAACCTACCAAACCACGCTCTAGGAGATTGTTTCAAGCCATACAAGGACCTCTCTAATTTGCACACTTTTCGTTTTGTTTCAGAACAATTGTACCCAGGTGGAAGATCCATGTAAATCTCTTCTTTTAGATCACCATGTAGAAAGGCATTCTTTACATCAAATTGGTGTAGTGGCCAATCAAAATTCGCTGCAAGAGATAAGAGAACTCGCACAGTATTTAGTTTAGCAACTGGTGAGAAAGTTTCTTGGAAATCAATTCCGTATGTCTGAGTATACCCTTTGGCTACAAGTCGTGCTTTATATCTCTCAATTCTTCCCTCTACATTATATTTTATAGAAAAGACCCATTTACACCCCACAGTTTTCTTTCCCTCGGGTAAATCCACTAACTTCCAAGTTCGGTTTTTCTCTAGTGCATCCATTTCTATTTCCATTGCTTCTACCCATTTTGGATCTTTAATAGCTTCCTCTACCCTTTCTGGTACAACTACCGAAGAGACTTGATGGGCAAAACTTCTCAAGGGTTCAGAGAGTCGGTCAGTGGTTGTGTAATTTGCAATAGGATAGTTACTTTCGTTGTTTGTTCCATTTTCATGAATGTACCGTTTTGGTGGTTTACCTCTATTGATTCTTGGTGGTAACCTAGATTGTATAATAGAGTCTGAGTTCTGTGGACTTACCTCATGAATAACTCTGGGAGACTCTGGGCCATGTGGTTGCGGTTCAGATTGTATTACTTCTGCATTACTCGTATCCAACTCAATCCAGATGTTAACTCCAGGAGATTGCGCACTAGGGTCTGTTTCAGACCCGTTTCTGACTGGGCAAGATTCTGAAATTTCAGGTTCTGCAGGCTCTGTTCTGTTTCGAATTATGTTCAGCTCATGCTCTGTTTCTGTTTCGAGCAGTGCTCTGTTTCGGTTTATGTTTGGGTTCGGCTCTGTTTCAGATTGCTCTGTTTCTGTTTCGGATAGTGCTCTATTTTGGTTTATACCTGGGTCCGGCTCTGTTTCTTGCGCTGACTGGGTTCGGTTTGTGACTGAATTTAAATGTTCACAACTTGGGCCAGTTAACTCACTAAACAACAGTTCAGGTTCATACTTTGTTTCCCCCTGAACGGGAACTTGGTGTTTATTAAAATAGGGTTCGGTTTCAATGAAAGTTACATCCATTGTTGTGTAGAATTTTCGAGTTGAAGGATTATAACATTTATACCCTTTCTGTTGTGACCCGAAACCCAAAAAAACACACTTCTCCGCACAAGGCTCTACTTTGGAACGAAAATTCTTTTGAACATGAACATACACGGTACATCCAAATATTTTGGGGGACATGTTTAGGATAGATGGGATGTTTACATGATCAGCTAACCTTTGTAATGGAGTTTTGAATTGGTTGGTTTTTATAGGAGTCCGGTTGATCAAATAGACGGCAGTGGACACAGCATTATCCCAAAATGTTTGTGGTACATTGTTTTCAAATAGAAGTGATCTAGCGGTTTCAAGGATATGTCTATTTTTCCGTTCTGCAATTCCATTTTGTTGGGGTGTTCCTATACACGAGGTTTCATGTACTATGCCATTGTCTTTAAAAAAATCTTGTAGATTTTTGTTAATGTACTCCCTACCATTATCACTTCTTACCACCTTTATTTCTTTCTCAAATTGGGTTTTTACCATTTTGTAAAAAACTTTGAACACGTTTGGTACTTCTTCTTTAGACTTGAGGAGATAAAGCCATGTCATACGAGTACAATCATCAGTAAAAAGGATAAACCATCTACAACCAGATTTAGACACAACTGGGCACGGACCCCAAACATCGGTATGAATTAAATCAAAAGGAACAAGACTTTTATTCAAGCTATCAGGATAAGTTGCACGATGGCTCTTGGCCTTAATACACGTTTCACAAACAAATTCTTCATTATTTAAACCCAAAAATAACGTAGGGGATAATTTTCTCATGTACCCAAATGAGGGATGCCCAAGCCTCCTATGCCACAACCAAACTTTGTTTCTCAAATTTTCGGATTCACTTCTTGCAATGCATGTATGTCCCATTTTCGAGTTGTCCAAGTAATACAATCCTCCCCGCTTAGTACCACGCCCAATAATCTCCCTCGTCAGAACATCCTGGAAGATACAAAATTCAAGAAACATTAAGACTGCACAGTTCAATTCCTTTGTAATCTGACTAACCGATATCAGTCTAGTAGACAATGATGGAACAAATAGGGTATTTCTAAGAGTTAAGTTTTGAGAAATAGGTACATCTCCAGTTCCTTTTACTGGATAAGAAATCCCGTTTGCATTTAGAATCTCATTCTTCTGAGGTCCAGTAATGTTTACAAGGTCTTTTTCTGAAAAGGTCATGTGGTCAGTTGCTCCAGAATCAATCACCCATTTTCGCAAGTTTTGGAACTCACAATTATTTTCAGAAATTGAAACATTACCTTGAGCTGACTGTTTACCTGCTGGACCAGAATTAGAACCCAAAACTAACCGATCCCGAGGCATTGCTGTAGTGGTATGTGCGACTCCACTGTTCTGACCTGTTTCTGCATTCTGACCCGAGCCACTATTCTGACCGGAGCCACTGTTCTGACCCCTCTGGTTCGGTTCTGCTGGTCCAGACGTCACGACAGTTGCACGCCCTTTTTGACCATCTTGTTTCCGTTTTTTCTGTTCTTTCCACCAGTCGGGATATCCAACCAACTTAAAGCAATTTTCTCTAGTATGCTTTGAACCCCCACAATGAGTGCACATCAAATTGTTCTTTGGTCCTGTTTTAGTAAGGGTCAAATTTACCTCAGCTGGCTTGTAGCCACGCGAGACTAAGGCCATCGGGTTGTTGCCCACCTCGTCTCCTTTTACCATCACCATCTGGCGCATCTCTTCCCTTCGAACTCGTGCAAAGGCTTGTTCGACAGTGGGAAATGGGTTCATTTGAAGCACATCAGCTCTCACATTGTCGAGACGATCATCAAGTCCGTCTAGAAAGGTGTATACCCTGCTCTCTTGAATATAAGAGTTGAATTTCTCGATGTCGCTGGAGTACTCCATCGGATTTGGACGTCGAAAATCTATCTCCCGCCAAAGGGTTTGCAACTTGCTGTAGTATCCTTCAACTGGTCCCCCCTCTTGCTTGAGTTTTGCAACTCTCTTGTTCAAATCATACACGAGAGATGCATCATTGCCATCAGAGAAGGTTGTAGCTATTGCGTCCCAAACATCTTTTGCAGTCGGGAAACGGATGAAATTGCCAATTAACCTTGGTTCAAGCGAATTAATGAGCCATCCCTTCACAATTGAGTCATCGATACTCCACTTTCGATATGATGGATCTGTTGGCAGCGGTTGATTTGAGGTGCCGGTGATATGTCTCAACTTATCTTGTCCTTTGATGTGCATCTCCACCACCTGAGACCACAGCCCATAATTTGTACCATCTAGTTTCACGGAAATAGGTGGTGCAGATCCTTCGGTTGAGGGTGTAGTGCTAGGGGGTGATTGCTGTAGGATGAGGAGTTGAGTTAATTTTTCTAAGAGAGCGGTAGTGGTTGAAGACTCTCGTAATTCATTTGTTGGAAGGGGTTTTTCAGGTGGTGTATCTGCCATGGTTTCAATGACAGAAATTTCAGGTTGGTTTTTGTGGTTTCGGCGAGATTAGTCGAACACGCTTGGTCCTAGAATCCCCGCTCTGATACCATGACAAAATTATATCATCATCACAGAAAATTGATCAAGCGAACACAGAGATTTTAACGTGGTATCGCCTATAGCGCACTCCACGGATCAACACACACACACACTCTTTTATTTCATAATAATTTCTGATTACAACTCACTCAATACTCAATTGAATTTTAGAACAGAGGGTTACAAGGTTTATATAGGCTGTTTTGGAGCTTCACACGAATTTGGTAAGTTTTCCCCCTGTACATGGTTTTGGTAATAAATCAGCCAATATGGTAATAAATCAGCCAATATGGTGGACAATATTCAATCATTTCCATGCACTACCCGTTGGAAATAGGTTTTTTGGCTTTTCCCATGAGATTCCCCTTGGAAAAGGAACGCATGGAAAAAGTTTCACACCTGGCCCCTGTCTGGATTATTTCCAAGAGCATGTGAACGGGGCCCACTTGATTATTTTCAAGGGTTGGCGAACCTAGCACCCACTGAGTATTTCCAAGGATGACTGAGGTGGGTCCCACTTGATTATTTCCAAGGGGAAGCGAACCTGAGACACCGAGTATTTTCAAGGCTGGTTAAGGTGGGGCCCACTGAGTTTTTTCCAAGGGGTAGCAAACTTGGGACCCACTAAGTATTTCCAAGGGTCGATATGGTTATTTCCAAGGACATCTAACGTGGGACCCATCTGGTTATTTCCAAGGGAGTGTAGGTGGGTCCCACCTGAGTATTTCCAAGGCAAGGACATGTGGGCCCGACAGTATATTTCCAAGGGAAGACAGCGTGGGACCCACTTAACTTATTCCATGCGTGAATATTTCCATGGAATGTTGTTCTCATTGTTCGTAGGATATACCCATGGAAATTCCATACTAACTGGTACTGTATCAGTTTGCTCCCAATCTGCAATCCTCCCTGTACCAACCCTGTACTGTTCCATATTCCCCATTTCCCATTATATCAAATAAACACAAACACATTAATATCTAATTCGATCGAAAGCATATAATTAACCTTAACACAATCATCATACATTGTACCAAAATATGTGCAAAACACATTACTAAAATATGTCTACATTGCACTTGTAAATATACCAAAATATACCCCCCACCTATTAACAAAAAGTCACAAAATATGTTACCCTATGATGAGCATTTGTTAGAACTAAAATATATATTAAGTCCTAACATGCACACATTTGCACTCTAGAAGGGTGAGTTCACGTTGAAGCTGGACTGACCGAACCATTGGTTCATCCCAACTCCATCTGTGGCAAGTTCATCATTTCCAGCTTGATTTAATAATGCGGTGAAAGACCCTCCCTGATTTTCTGGTATAAGACATGGCATACCCTAAATACATAATATGGAGAGAACATGTTATTGTATATGAAAATAATTTTTGCTAAACCCCCCCCCCCCTAAAAAAATAAAAGTTTGCACTGAACTTGGTAATTGGAATCACAAATAACAACAACAGCAATAGAAACCCTCAATGTGGTTATAATTCACCTTTTATTATTTATAACCCCCCGCCCTCAATTAGCTGCTTGTTTTCATAAGAAATTAAAGATCGCCTTGTAAAACTCTTTACCTGGGAGATGTCCGGCTGAGTGTGTGAAGCTCCTTCATGAGATGGTTGAGAGGTGGAGCCGTGACCCTAAGCATTGAAAATGCAAGCATGTGTTTTATAATTTGTAAATGAAAAAAGTACGCTCTGATTTATAATAGTTAAAACATTAATTCTTAAGTAAAAAATGGCACCTGAAAAGTAGTTAAATTGTGTACTTGAGCCTAAGTTGAACAACGAAAAAAATATTTATTTAGTATAGAATGCCACTATGCCACTATATCTCAGTAGCAAAGGCAACACATTACTGTTGTGCAACTACGTCAAAAGAATAATAAATATGTAAGTGTTGTGCAACTATGTCAATAACTTGAGGGGTGACTTAATTTGTGAATTTCTATATAACAATTTTCAAGTAATATATATGGCTAATGTAGCAGCACCAATCAAACCTTACTAGATTGATGAATTTTATTGTAATCACTATGGCTAAGAAGTAATTTTTTTTTGTAATGTAGCAACACCACACAAATGTACAAGTAATGAATATGGCTAATGTAGGAGCACCACACAAACCTTACTTAATTTGCTACACAATACTCTCCACATGCAAATTGTATCATTTTTTTTATTGGTCATGATTTATTTCTATTTTTTAAATGTCATTTATGGAATTTTGAATTGATTGGTAATGTTTCGTTTCTTTCTATTTTTGTTATATTATTTACGGAATGTTATTTGTCATTTAATATGTCATTTTGTATGAGATTTTTTTATGGAAATATATCAAAAAGAAAAAAAAATAATGTCATTTAATGAATGCTAACATTATTTACATGTTGATGCCATTTAATATGTCATTTAAGAAATGTTATTTGTCATTTAGTCTAATTTTTTCATAAAAATATGTTATTTTGTATGAAAACAAATTTTCACATAATATGTCCCCGTTGCAATGCACAGGTACGATACTAGTACTTATATAAGTACAGTAGCCAATTTGATAAGCTTAACAACATACTAATTTTGTTGTTTTTGTAACGTAAAAATGTGGGTCAAGTTTTTTAATTAAATTATTCACTAAAAATCACCTAACTAGATATCAAATTTATACCTTTCACACGGGTACATTGTTTTTATCGCTTATCTTTTAAATTTTGTATATTTTAGTTAGTTTGATTTTTGCTACGATACTTAGCTTATGATTCCCTAACAAGACTTGTGTGCTAAAGGAACAAATTTGGCGTGGAATTAATCGATCTCTTCCGCCATTTTGCAGCTAATGAGTTAAAAAAAAGTACTTATTTATTGATCTCTTAAAAATTTCAAAGTTTGTCAATTAAATAATTTTTAGTATACAACCTAATATAATTTTCTCTGTATGTATTTGAAGGTAATTAATTAGAAGCTCTATTTTCATCTGTATTCCAAAAATAAAATTTGCAGTATGACTTTACAATTTGATTTCATGAAAACTCACATCTAGAATCTGAGCTTAATGAACTAAGGAGTTTGAATTATTTTTACTTATATGTTTCTACAATGGAGTTTATTTCCAACAAGCTCTCATCTGATATTTAGACCCAAACTAAATTAAAGGCCCATTGATTTGTCATTTATTTTGTCGTAACAAATCAGTGGGCCAAATTTTTAACAAATTATAACATCCATCCAACCGGCCCACTAAGGAGTTAATAAAATAGTAGTAATCTTTCACTGTTAAATAAGAGAAAAGGTTATGATACCCAGCTCTTCATCCCCGCTTTTTACCCAAATTAATTAGATAAGAGTTCAACTGATTTAAACCGTCATTAACTTCTTATTTAACGGTCCACCTCCAACTTTCTTAATTGCCACAACCCTCTCCTTCTTTTTTAAATTCCGATCTCATCATCTCTTATCTTTCTCCTTCCCAGACCGCACCTTCTCCCAAACCCGCTCAGATCTCCCTCATCTCATTCAATCCGCACCTTCTCCCAGATCGCACCGAGACACCGCCTCCTCTCCAGCTCTACACCGAGGCGTAGCTCTGTCGATCGGGCCATCCGCCGAGCTAGGGTTCCAGCTCCGTCGATCTCTCCGTTGTATGTCTCCGCTCGTCCTCTCATCGGATTAGCGCACGGCGTTCTTTTGCTCTCTCCCCTCTTCTCTCCTCTCAACTCCCGGTGGATCATGTGCTGCTCCCGGCGCGCGACGGCAGCGACGGTGACGCGCGACGGCAGCGTGCGACAGCAACGACAGGTGACGCACGGCGGCACAGATCTAGGGTGCAGAAGTCAGGTTCGGGCCTTTCTCTGGCGCTCTTTCTCTCTCCTAAGGAAAAAATAATTTGTCGTTCACAACTTTTTCACAATTTGATGGCCTCTGTCTATTATTTTTCTTGCCGATTGTTGCACTGAGTTCGTCTCTTTCCCCTCTTCATTTTGCAATCCCAATTGGATCTGATTTTTTTCAATCGATTTCTTCAAGTTGCACCGCATCCTGAAGCTGGACGGGCTTCGGAAATTACACTGGCATCGAGCTCCGATGGATCTTAGGTCACTGCTATCAGAGAGGATGGCATGCTCTCAATCCGGCAAGGAGTGTGTGCCCCTGGGTTAATTAGTTGATTTCATAGATAAGCACCAACAGCTAATGGACTATGGTATCGTTCTTGTTTTCTCAACTTTACGTAGTCATGGCAATTAGAAAAATTTATTTTGTTTTAAAAAAAAAATATAAAGATGATTCAGTCATTGCGTTGTCCACTTGGTTATTTCTAATTTGAGGCAAATGTGAATAGGGCAATACATCATGTGGAGAACGAGCTAGATTTTAATGTGATCATGTTTCTAATTTGGTGGAAATATAAAGATTGAGTTTTTCCTAACTGTCAGCATGAAACTGAAATGAAGCTTTTGTTTTACATTTTCCAACCTTCTTATTTCACATTCTCATTAACTATACAACTTGGAGTAGTAAGAAAAATTTCTTTCATTCTTTAAGGTTTGTGGAAAATACAGAAATGCAGGAAAGTTTCTTTTCTATTAGAAATTAACTGTCTTTTAAAACTTGAATTTGTATGCATAATTTAATTTTTGCTTGGTGCAGATCTTAGGAGAAGAGGATAAACCTTGTGTCAATCAGTGTCATGGCAAGTTCACAACATGGTACCGAGCCAATTGTACCAGTTGATGATTTCATCAACCCAAGGGTGAAATCTCTGAACCCGTCAAAGACTGACAATTACTGATCATGCAACTGCACTTGTACTAGCTGGAGTTATAGTAATATGACATCCATCTGGTGAGCCTGATTTCGACGCACCTGCTGCCATCAGTGTGGTAATAACTGTAACTTCTTTGTCCAATTTTGGATAATTTATTCAATCTAATTAGGGAAAGTAATTTGTACAAGTGGAGCATGACATGTCAAGTGTCTCTGACACTGTCCCTGTTCCCACTTAGAAATACCTTAGAGATAACCAGGTCTTGTACCAGTGAAAAAAACAAAGAAATGCAAAAGAATCTCCAACTGGTACACAAAACGACCAAAAAAGACAGCTAAAAGAAAGTTGAACTAACGGTTTGTAAGAAGACTTTATTCATTCATTTTGTGCTAGCAACCTAACGCTTTTAAACCTATGCAAAGAACTACATAACAGGCCTGATTTATGTCAACAAGATGGCAGATTGATGTGAGCACGGTTAGATTGACTAATCCGCCGATGCAAGCTTCTCTCCACCAATGCAATGTTTGTAGTAGTGCTATATCGCTACCGATCCGCTGCTTCTGGCGGACTTGATCCGATCTGGTAAAATTTAAAGTCTGATCTGATATGATCTAACGATCAGCTGTCGATCTGGTCTAGTTTTGTAAATTTTTTATTTTTCTGATTTAAATTTTCAGAATTTATCTAATAGGTTTACATGATCTATACAGTATTTTATATGATCTATCAATCAGGTTTAAAGGTTCTGTAGAGTATTTTACAGGATCTATTTAACATTTTTACATGATATATTCAATAGTTTATATGATCTATGCATTATTTTTCTTTTCTTTATTTTACAGTATATGTTTAACAGTTTTACAGGATATATGCAATAGTTTACAGGATATATGCAATTATTTTTACATATCTCGTATTATCTGAATGTCTGTTTTTATTTACATTATTCGACATGTAAATTTTGCTGATTTAAAGTCTTCTATACATTGTTTTACAGAATTTTGCCAATGATTTACAGGATTAGAATTTGAAATGCATTAAACTATTACACGATCTACTTAATAGTTTTATAGGATATATCAGTTATTTTACAAGTTTTATGCAAAAGTTTTATAGGATGTATCAGTTATTTTACATGTTTTATTTAATAGTTTTTCAGGTTTCATGCAATAGTTTTATAGGATATATCAATTATTTTACAGGTTTCATGCAATAATTGTATAGGATGTATCAGTTATTTTATAGGTTTCATGCAATAGTTTTATATGATGTATCAGTTATTTTACAGGTTTCATTCAATAGTTTTTCAGGTTTCATGCAATAATTTTATAGGATATATCAGTTATTTTACATGTTTCATGCAATAGTTGTTCAACTATTTTTTTTAGAATTTTGTTAATAATTTACAGAATTAGGACATTTTTAGTTTACAGCAGATGTGCAATTGTACATGATACATATCACAATTTTACAGGATACATAGAACAATTTTACAGGTTACATAATTTAGACAGTTTTTACTGTGATTCACTTTGGTTACAGTATTCTTTTATTGTGATTCACTTTGGTTACAGCATATGTGCTTATTTTACAGGATACATCTAACAATTTTACAGGATATATATGACCATTTTACAGGGTACATATAACAATTTTAGATTACAGCTTATGTGCAATTTTACATGATAAATTTCACAGGATACATCAACAATTTTGCAGGATACATATAACAATTTTGCAGTATGTTGCTTTGATTGTTTGCATCTGCTAATGGTTCATAACTCCAATATTTAACCTTGCTTATTTTTTTTTTTTTGCAGGATGATATATCAAAAGAGCGTGTGGTTCTAGCGATGAAACTTCTCACTCATCCGAATAATGTGCACCAGAGGGTTATGAAGTGAAGAAGCCATGTTTGTATTGATGTATTAGCCATGTTTTTTTCTTGAATTTTTCTCTGTGCTTGTGAACAGTATGATGTTACAGTATGTTAAGAAGTGAAGAAGCCATGTTTGTATTGATGTATCAGTGGTAACAATTATGGGTGGTAACAGTTATGGGTGGTGACATCTTATAGTTGATTGTTATAGTTTATGGTTGTGAACAGTTTATTTTGTGATTAATATATGTCAGTTTTATAGTTTGCATCTGCTAATTTTACAGTATGTCAGTTTATTTTGTGATTAATATATGTCAGTTTTATATTTTGCTATTAACATATGTCAGTTTTATAGTTTGCATCTGCTAATTTTACAGTATGTAAGCCTTATTTTACAGTATGTCAGTTTATTTTGTGATTAATATATGTCAGTTTTACATTTTGCTATTAACATATGTCAGTTTTATAGTATACATCTGCTAATTTTACAGTATGTAAGCCTTATTTTACATGATATAGATCGATATACAAATATTAATAATTGAAGAAAAAAGAGAAATACGAAAAAAAAAAATTTAAAATTTAATATCGAAAAAAAAAATTAATTTTGATGCAAAAAAATTAATTTTGCACAATTTTAGGTTTGTTTTTGAAACCTTCTAGAAGCCGTCAGGTTTTCAAGTACAGCCGGAAGTACAGTGGCTTTGCAAGTTGCTAACTGTTTGTAACTAACTTGGGGACCACTTCCAACTAACTTGGATTTTTGGACTTTTAAACATCTTATTATACATGATCTGTCGTTGAAGTTACAGTATTGGTTGCAGAGTTTTACAGTATTCGCGCAAGTCAAATGACAGTTTTTTTGGGGAAAAACTGGGGATTGAAGCTTGGGGACAATTAGTCGGATCCGTTAAATAAATTGCTTTTCCTTTAGATATCGGTACAATTTATGTACTATTTGACCCGCTCTGGTTGCCTTGCATTTCACCGATCTAGAGAGTCAATAAAAATAATAATATTTCACTGTTAAATTGACTAGCATGTAATAGTCAAGTGTATTTGAAAAGTTGCATTTTATGTGTTTTACGAGAATTAATACTGAGTAATTTAGGTTACATTAGGTTTTACAAATTATGCACCATGGTTATTGTTATTGTATGATTTTATTTGGGGAGTTTAAATCTTGAAAAATCGTATTATAATCTATATAAAAAGTTGATTTCATTTATATGAATAATGTACAAGATGTTACATGTGTGGTAGTAAACAATTAATTAAAAAAATAGAAACGCCATTAATAAGAAAATGGGAATTTCTAATAAATAAATCTAGGATGGTTATACATTCTTGTCATTTATCAAACTTTCTTGGTGAGCACAACACACGTTAGCTTTACTCTAAAATTATTGTATTGTTTTATGACAATGACAGTAGAATTGGACATTTCTTAACCATTTTATAATAAAGTAGGACATAATTAGTTCTTCAAAAAAAATTTTGAGAAGCATGGTAGTAGCTACTAGCGTACAGAAAAAATAAATTTAACAAATCCCATGCAGATCGATAATGCAGTTAATGCCCCGAAGTATAAACCCTAACCCTCTAATAAACATGAAATTTGTCATCCCCTCTACAAAATTCAATCCATAGATCTCCTTTCACTTTGATCCTTCTACACTATCTCCACCGTAAGTTCAGCTCCTCTGAAAATCTTCTCATTTCTCTGCCGCCATAAGAATTTTAGTTCTTCAAGTTGATCTTATAAAAAACAGTAATATATGATAAGAATAAACGGAAACAAAAATATTGACATCTTGGCTCATAGAGAATCCAAAAAAATTATAGGTTCCAAGCCAAGCTGCACAAATAAAAGAAAATGTTTTAATATGGAGAACATATTGTGCACTACAGATCAACTATATACTCTCATATGTTTATATAAGTAGAGTCCTACGTAGATAAAAATGCATGAGGCATTTAATGCCATTAATGTCACAACTTGATAGCAACTACCAAGATCTTAAAAAAAACAAATATATATGTTACCTCCCGCTGGTCAATCTCATTGAAAGATGAGACTGAGCCATTTGTTAATTTTCCATTGATCTGCGTGCACAAGATTGATCTGCGTGCAAAAAAAAAATTGTCGGTACTTTGCATTTATGCTACTTTGCCGAGGATTTCAATGATAGGTATGAGCTGAAATATTGATGTTTATCTTGTTTATCAAATTATATTAATTTGTATATTTTTTTGTTTAGAAGAATACAAAAATTAATCCTTTAGAATTGACAAATTCAAACCGTTTAAAATTATAACGATCTAGTAATGTTATTATATTTTAAACTTTATTATTATCGAATTTATTCAGTACAAAATTAAATGTACAATAAAATCACTATTAATAAGTTATTTTTTTACACTAATTTTTATCATTTTAGATTATTTGATTTTACAAGAAATAAAATTGAAAGGACACTAGTTTAATATATAAACGCGTCAGTATATTAAGTTCACCAATCAATTTAATAAGCTTAACTACATACTAATTTTGTTCTTTTTGTAAGGTAAAAATTTGTACTAGTTTTTTAATTTAAATATTCACTAAAAATCTCCTAAGTGGATTTCAAATTTAAACCTTTCAAAGTGGTACATTGTTTTTATCGCAATCTTTTTACTTTTGTATATTTTAATTAGTTTGATTTGTGCTACGATACTTAGCTTGAAATATGATTCCCTAACAAGAGTTGCGTTCTAAAGGAACAGATTTGGCGTGGAATTAATCGATCTCATATAAATTTCGAAGCTAACGGGTTTTATATCAGAACCCGATCTTTTGTAAACACCGTTTGCAATATATAAATAGGGACCTGATTCCTATTTTTTATCAAAAAAAAAAACAATTTAAGCTAATGAGTTGATGAAAAAAATATTTATTAATGGATCTGTATTCCAAAAAAAAAAGGAACTTGCAGTAGGACTTTACAATTTGTTTTCATGAAAACACACATTTAGAATATTTAACTAATATGTGAACCACTATCAATTGCAAATTTCGACAATCTGAGGTGAATAAATTAAGGAGTTTGAATTATTTTTACTAAAAGGTTTCTACAATATATTGAGTTATTTCCAAGAAGCTCTCATCTGATATTTTGACCCAAACTAAATTAAAGGCCCATTGATTTGTCATTTATTTTGTCAAAACAAATCATTGGGCCACGTTCTAACAAATTACAACCTCCATCTAACCGGCCCACTAAAGTGTCAATACAATAATAATAATCTTTCACTGTTAAATAAATTGCTTTTCCTTTAGATATGGGCACAATTTATGTACTATTTGACCCGCTTCGGTTGCCTTGGATTTCACCGATCTAAAGAATCAATAAAAATAATAATATTTCACTGTTAAATTGACTAGCATGTAATAGTCAAGTGTATTTGAAAAGTTGCATTTTGTGTCTTTTACGAGAATTAATACTGAGTAATTTAGGTTACATTGGGTTTTACAAATTATGCACCATGGTTCTGGTTATTCTATCATTTTATTTGGGGAGTTTAAATCTTGAAAAATCGTATTATAATCTATATAAAAAGTTGATTTCATTCATATGAATAATGTAAAAGATTTTAAATTATTGTAAGAGATTTGAAGAATACGAGAGAACAAAATTTTAAATGAAATTTTTAGAAAATATTGAACTTTGTTTCATCGAAAAAACAATCACAAGAGAAACAGTAAATTGACCATAAAAATATTAATAATACAATAAAATTCATATCTTGATATTGTATTAATCTGTGAAATTAATTTTGATGAAATAAGAGAGGGAGGAAGCAGTAGAGATAGAGCCATAGAGGCCGCTTCAGTTATATATTTAGAGCAAAATATACAAAATAAAAGATAGAGAACATAGAGAAGTTAAAATTGAAATATGTTTCTATACCCCAAATGGATTGAAGAGAGAAAGAAAGCTTCATGAGTGGGTAAATGGAAAATGAGGCCAAAAGAAATGAAAAAAAAAATAAAACTATGGAGAAGGACCAATGCGAAATAAAAATTATTAGTTCCAACACGAACGTGGCAATAAGGATTTGATATGAAAATATTATCTTTTATCTATACATATTTAACTAAGAGTGAGGCTATGGTGCTATGCATAGTATGGATGGGGTCCGTGCTACGGCTCAAAATTTGACTTTTTAAAATCCTAATGGTCGATCCAACCGTTCAATGTGATACCCATATGAATATGTACTTGAAAACTAAATTTTATATTTTTTCGAATTTTTTTACTAGATAGGTAGAATTTTGATGGTCCAGAATTTTCAGAAAACACTGATTTTTCTACCTATCTAAAAAAATAGTAAAAAAATTCGAAAAAATATAAAATTTAGTTTGCAAGTACATATTCATATGGTTATCACATTGAACGGTTGGATCGACCGTTAGGATTTTAAAAAGTCAAATTTTGAGCCGTAGCACGGACCCCATCCGTGCTATGCATAGCACCATAGGCTCACTCTTTAACTAATATAATAACCACTGTATGAAAATTGAATGGCAAATTTTTACAAGTAATTGAGGTTTACAAAATAATTAAGGGGTTTGAATTGTTTTTACTAAACAGTTTGTTGAATCCAGTTATTTCCAACAACCTCTCATCTTATATTTAGACCCAAACTAAATTCAACACTATTAATTTGTAGGGCTAATAGCAGTAAGAAGCAGCTCTTCATTGGGCCCTGTTTTAATCAAACAACAACCATCCAACCGGCCCAAGAAAGAGTTGATAATATAATTATCTTTAACAGTTAAATAAATTGTTCTTCCTTATTTGATATCAGTACAATATATGCACTACTTAGCCCCACTCCGGTTTCCTTGTGAAGAGAGAAAGACATAGACTTGTAAGCAAGCAAATGGAATAAGAAACTAAAAAGAGAGATGCCAACTCTTGAACTGTGTGGAATCTTGAAATTGCTTTACTCAGTAGCCTACATCTTTGAACGAAACCCAAGCCACTACAAACAATCTTTTAATATTAAATTTAAAAGTAATCTTTAATTTTGAAGATTATTAAAACTATAACTCATCTCTTCTTTTAATATTAAATTTAAAAGTAATCTTTAGTTTTGAAGATTATTACACTACTAGAATCCCCAGTAAAGGCAACGGCAGAAATTGGCTTATTGCAACGGCTTACGCTTGCTAAAAGCCAGAAAAACCCCATTAGCAAGCGCTACGCTTGCAAATCCTACCGTTGCTTTAAACCCCAATGCAAATACTCATTTTCAGACTTTTTGCAAGGGCTTACGCTTGCTAATACATTTTTCTATACTATTCGCAAGGGTCGCCGTTGCAAAAAGTACGCTTGCTAATACTTTGGTTTTTGGCGCCCCACTGGGTATTAGCAAGGAGATGTAGTGTAGGCCCCACTGGGTATTAGCAAGGAGATGTAGTGTAGGCCCCACTGAGTATTAGCAAGGAGATGTAGTGTAGGCCCCACTGAGTATTAGCAAGGAGTGGTAGTGTAGGCCCCACTGAGTATTAGCAAGGAGATGTAGTGTAGGCCCCACTGAGTATTAGCAAGGATATCAGTTGTGGGACCCACTTACTATTTGCAAGGAGATGTAGTGTAGGCCCCACTGAGTATTAGCAAGGAGTGGTAGTGTAGGCCCCACTGAGTATTAGCAAGGAGTGGTAGTGTAGGTCCCACTGAGTATTAGCAAGGAGATGTAGTGTAGGCCCCACTGAGTATTAGCAAGGAGAGGTAGTGTAGGCCCCACTGAGTATTAGCAAGGATATCAGTTGTGGGACCCACTGACTATTTGCAAGGATAGCCCACCTTATTTTTGGCAAGGATAGTGATAGTGGGTCCCATCATTTTTTTGCAAGGGTAGCTGCTGTGGATCCCACCAGATTATTTGCATGCTCTAGAATTTCATCATATTCCTCTTGATAATCCGACAAAAATAATTACATTTAATACCAGCAAATACGCAACCCCATTTCTAAAATCTTCTCATTACCTATCGGGTACCAACCCGGTAATATGATACATTTCCCAATGAAAGAAATAACAATAACATGACACCTTGAAATTTAATAAGAAAGCTTGAAATTAGCATTATAATATTACAGCCACACTATAATATCAGAAGACCAACTGTATTATACCATTACAGCCACACTAATATGCAGCAATAATTTACAAAAAAGAAACATTACCCTAGCTCAAAATATAAGCACCACCCATCAACAAAAATTTACAAAAAAGAAACATAACCTGTGGTGTTAATGTATAAATCCAAAAATCTATAATTATCCATTAAAGGTTGGCAATACCCCAGACCATTAATGCCGGTTGTTGTTCGAGATGTCATCTGCAAACCAATCGGTCGTTGACGCTTCGGCCCCTAAAAGGTTGGCCACCTCTTGTCCAGAATTTGCCTTCAGTAGTGCTTGGAATCCCCCCTCTTGATTTGATGATGGCAGCACATATGGTGGACCCTACATATACCACATTCCCGAAGCGAGCAAGTTAGTACCGGTATTGGAAGACAGAATGGCTGCTCAAGGGCAGTATCAATATGAATTTGGTACAAGTTTGGCTTACGGTACCAGTTTAACTTAGTACTCAATTAAAAGTTGTACAGGTTTGTTTGTTGGTACAATATGAATAAGGTACTAGTATGTTTTGATGGGGTTTGAATTTGGTACTAGGGCAATAGAAGTTTTAAGTCTTCCCAAGTTGGGAGTTAGGGGCAGTACCAGTTGTAAGCTTCCCAAGTTCAGATTTAGGGCAGTACCAGTTTTAAGGTTTCTCAAGTTAATTTCCATTGAAAGATAAAAATGCATAAAAAATCTAAAAATCTAATAATGATAAACAAGGCATCATAAGTGATAAACAAGGTATGAGCAGTCCCCATCCAGTTATTAGACACGTTTCAATCGAAAAGATAATAATGTAGCTTTCATTAAACTGATTTTGAGATCGTCATTAGCAATGTATTTTTTTCACCAAATCCAGAGAAAATAAACCAGCACCACTATGTTGAAACTCCCGCAAAAATTAATTATGGCAAAAATCACTAAAAATAACTAAAAAGTGATTTTGGCCAGAATCCACCCTCGATGAAAATGATTTTGCACCATACTCATTGTATTCACTCAAATCACTAAAAATAAAGGAATAAAAGAGAGTTTGCACAGTACTATATATCAGTTCTTGTCGTTGCTGAAATATTTGAACTCGATGGTTCTGTCTTACCTAATTATGTTTATACATTGCGTATATAAATAAGTACTAATAAATCTCCTTACTTGAGAGTGGGCAAACTGCATTAGTGGGGCTCCTTCCTGAGATTGAGGTAGAGGGGTAGGATCCTGACACTAGTCAATATTCAAGCGCACTGTTATCATTTGGATAGCACAACATCTGATCGTAGAGAAATAATTAAAAGGATTGAGTTGTTAAGTTCAAAGATTTCACCTGGAGAGTTTGCATATTCCCCATTACCCCCTCATGAGCACTGTTAACCTGTGCCTGTGTTAAATATGCACAAGAAAGGTTAGTACTAGGATGTAGCATGGTATGAGTTCAGTAATAAGCAGGATAAAAAAGGGATGGCCTTACATCGTGCAATGCCAATAAGAGAGAACTACCAAAGTGAAACAGTTAACTAAACTTAGTGTATATAAACTCGTAATCTTGAAACAATATAGTACTATGCAACAGTCAACATATTTGGGTATGTACAAATTATATGACTTAACCAATTGTAGTCGCCACCTTTTAATTCTACAAGATTGATGTTTTCTGACGCCCATCTTGTAACGGTTCAAATTATTCCTATTGTTAAACGGATAGACTAAACATGTTTGTGATAAGTTTGCAAATAAGTTAAAACAGCAGGCAATTGGTTGGGCTCTCAAGAACCTATTGAAAATGTTGCCGGCTTTGTTCCATCGGTGTGAAATACGTAACCGATAGGATAGATTTACCTTTTTCTATTAGGTCTAGAGGTAAAACCTTTTTCTATCAAGTTAACCCTTAGGCTTACACCTTAGGCTTACACAGTCCCCTCTTAATTAAGCTTACACAGTCCATATTTTTATCATGCTTACACAGTCCTCTATTGAACAAGTTATGGTAAAGTGATAAGCTGAAAAATGGATATTTGAAGAATAGTTAAAAGGAAATAAAAGCAAACTATCAATTGATTCTCTTTTTGCATTCTAAGCATATGAATGGAACTATAACAGATGAAGGACAAACAGGCATGTTGAAAAGAACAAAGAAATACAAGTTGTAGTAAAAGCAGTGAGTGGAAGTATAAAATTGAAGACTCTTGCATAGTCGGACTAACCTGTACAGCTGGGTTTTGCTGTCCAACCAGACTGAATAATTTGGTGAAGAGCATGTTGTATCTTTCTTGCTCTATTTTCCTCTCTTGTCTTTCCTCGGCCAGTCGCATATCACGTTCGTTTAACATTCCAACTAGGACATCATCCGTGAAGATCCTTTTGCTTCCAATATTTGTGACATCAGAAAGGTCGGACTGTGCAGGGGTGGCCCGTCCTCGTCCAGCTGTTTTCGGCAACTTCGGGTCGAGGACGCATCCAAAGCCTCTGACCCGGCCATGGTAGCTACCGCCAACCGCTGACATAAACAGGTCAGCCTCATCCACGTCAGCATGGTCCTCGTGAGCAGTCATACCCGTAACATCTGTCTATTATATGCAATAGTCGAGAAATATATATTATTGCTAAATATTTGTTTCCAAAATTGTAATGTTTGTTTTTGCCAAACTGGTATTGTACATTTATTGGTACTCACTTGACAGTTGGTGAAAACAGTCATCGGCATCATTTTGAGGGTCGTTTCTATAAATTCCCAACTTCCTATACTACTTTGAATGAATTATGTTAAATGTAGGGGCTAAAATGCAAAATTTCTGTTCTGACAGGATTAGGGGACTTAGCTGTGATAGATAATAAGTTCATCTAGAGATATGGTGCTTGGGCAGGTACATTTTTGTATCTGATTTTTGAAAATGTTAAAAAAAGTCATTTTAAATATAATTTGAAGTATAGTCGGAAAAAAGGACCGGCAACAGTTCCAAGCACAAACCTAGCACGTGCAAACTAAACTCATAACCAATGGCATGTGTAATAGTATGGAATAGTAATTTCAGTTGAAGCATATATTATGGACAAATTTATTCAGTACCGTTTAGGTATATGGAAAAATAAAAGGCTTCCGGCAATATGATTATTTTTCTTTAGGAGTTGTTAGAAAGGCTTCAATTGGATGGTGTTTGTCCAATTGACCTGGTCGATTGAGACCTCTGCCATGCAAGCTTGTACTTCTGATAATCACATTAGATTTTTAATATTTGTATGAAATTTTCTAAGGTGATCATCCAGTCTTCAATTTGACCATAGTTTCAGAGGTGTAACAATGGACCAGGTCAAGTCAGAGGAACAAGGATATATTTGTCAAAATACTTGTAACATTCTCCTCTAATTTTTATAGAATAAATATGTAAATATAATTTATTTGATAAATTAGTCATATATATATAAAGTTAATTATGTTGAAAGATTTAAAATGCATTAAAATTTTAATTGAAGGAGTTAGGTCAAGAAAAAGGTGTAACTATATTTTTCTAAATTGATATACATATATATGATTATATATGAAAATATATATTAGAATTGATTTTGTAAGAGTTAATATGCATTAAAAATAAATACAAGGCTATATGGGTAAGATACACACCCTTTATAATAATTGAAAGTTTGGAGGGCTTATTAATAAAAATCCATATATCACCTTGAAAGTATCTCCTTCTCTTCATTTCCACCGATCCCATCTGTTTTTTTTAGTGTGTGTGGGTGTGTTGCCGAAGAGAAAGAAAAAGAGAGAGATAGGGTGAGAACTTGAGCGGATTATCGAATCGATCGCATTTTCGGAATCAGAGCGACGTTCTCTACTTAGTTGTAACCTCTAATTTGGTATATTTCTATCTTAGTGATTCCTTATAAACCCTATAACTTGTTTCTTTGAATTTTGAGTTTGTAATTCTGAAATTGGGTTGATTTTATTTAGTTTAATTCGATTTTCGGTTCGATTGCGATAAGGATTGCTTGAATTTGATCATTTGAAATGAATGGGTTGAGCTAGGGTTTTGGGACTTGAGAAAAAGGAAAATTATGTTGAATTGAGCTTGGTATAACTCAATTTAACCATTTAGAATTAATATCTTGAACTGATTGAGTGTTATCGCAATCGGAATCGATCGAATCGAATTAAAACACAACTTGTCAAAATTCTGTGAAGGGTTTTCGGGCCGCAAGAAAAACACTAAATTTTCCAGAAATTGTTGATCTAAAACCCAATTAATATTAATAGTAGGTGTCGAAACGATCCGACGAGGTATTCCGGGACCCTCTGAGACGTCTGAACCTTAAGCGAGAGTACGTGGTACGCTAAGGTGCGGGATTTCTGGACTTGTTTGATACTTTACTTTCAAAATTAAATTGTGTTTCGATTGACATGTTGAATATTCTTGTTATTGCATTATGTGAATTGTGCATTGCATTGCATACCCTATTATTCTTGAACTCTAATTGCGGTAAGCTGATTGACCTGCATATTGGTATTGATTTCGTTTGTGTCGATCCATCGTGATCTGATTTTAGATGATAAGTCACCATAATTGGAAATGAAATGATTGTTGTGTGTTATGGATCACCAAAGTGTGACCAATTTACAAAACCTGGTGCACGGGTTTTGGGAGGATTCTAAAGCTTTAGTCTACCTGGGCCCGCGTAAGACCCCAAACCGGTTGGGGCAAGGGTAGTATGAAACGATTGTGAGATAAGAACTGTAGGAATATGGGTGACTAGTGTGAAATGTCACATGCATGATCCTTTGTGATATGCGTTTGAATGATCGATTGGAAATGTGATTCCTAATGAATTTTCTGAATATGACCTGTAACCAGAATAAAATGAATATGGTTAAGCCTAGCTCTACCGATGGGTGTCTTATATAGCAGGGTAGGGTTGCCTTCTGTAGGTGTCTGGAACCCTACAGTTGTCGACGGGTTTGTGGTACAGCTGGGTGGTACATCGGTAGTTGCTACCAGACCAATTAAAATGATTAAGCCTAACTGTTGTTGATTCGAATTTCGATTGAATAATTCTTGTGTTGTATTTCACTTGATTATCTACTGTCAGGTATGCACTCATGTTTATATTCTGTTATATGTATTATGCATTTATTGATAGTTTAATTATGAAAATAAAGTTTGATTGCAAGTCCAGGGGTTCATTTGTGGAAAGTAACGCACTGAGAATTTATTCTCACGCCCGTTGGGTTATCTTTTTCAGGTTTTGGTGCGACTGATGCAGGAGAGACACGACAGCCGTAGGTCACCTGTCTACTTAGTTCGGTATGGTATTTGACTAGAGATGTATATATGTTTTTGTTGTATTATATATTCTCTATGTCATGAACCACTTTTGTACCTGTATGGAATACTGATCGGTATGACATACTTGTCGGTTTCTGTGATGACTTGTGGTGATATGGATTTTATTACTTGATTATATATGTGGTATGTTTTATGTTGTGATTATATATGTGCTTATGTTTGGGTTATGATTTGGGAATTATTTTGGGGTATATATATATTGGTATGCATGATATGGGGTATCTTTTGGGTTAGGTTTGGGGATGGTAGAAATTAATCGTAATTGCCTAGTAGGCATACGGGAAACCGTATGTTTACGGCAGGGTGCCGGTTGCATTCCGTAGCTGGTGGCCACGGGGTGTGACAGGTCTCCCTTCGGTGGTATCAGAGCATGGTTAAACTTAAACCTAAACCAGTCCGGTAGGATACGTGAGAGTGAATGCGTAATAATGGGAATAGTCGCGACTAGACGATATAGCTCGTATAATAAGAATAGTAGATAAAATTTTATGAACTAATTTTGTTATACAGAAACATGAATAGACGTCAAGGAAGAGGCAGACCTCGTAATGAAGATCGTGAACCTAGTCCGGATCCATTTGTTGAACAGGCCGCTGGTGGACCTGAAGGACCGGATAGGAATCGAGAATTAGATGACCGTTTGATCGCGGCCTATGAGAGAGGTCGACAAGCGGCAGAAAGAAGAAATGTGGGACCGGAAGCACCGGCAGCACAAGTAGATGGACCTGAAAATTTCCGCAAGCTGTATGATTCGTTCATGCGATTAAACCCACCGCAGTTTGATGGCACCGGTGGATACTCAGAAGCAGAAGAGTGGTTAGAAAAGATGAATGCTAAACTCGTATTGTGTCGGGCACCGGAAGAGAATATGGTGGAGTTAGTAGAACAACAGTTGGATGGGGATGCAAGATTTTGGTGGAATGGGGCCCGACGGAACTATGTCGGGGATGCTGGTAGGATTCCGTGGGAATGGTTCGAACTGCAGTTTACACGGAGATTCTTAAGTAACATTCATAGAGAAGCTTTGAGAAGAAAATTTCTGGAGTTGAAGCAAAATGGGCGACCGATAGCCGAGTACAACAATGAGTTCCTAACCTTATCCAGATATGCGACAGACGTGCAAAATGATCGAGCGAGATATCACAGACAGTATTTGGATGGATTGGATGGGACCATATCAATGGTAGTCGATACTCCTATAGCTACGGAGTTACAAGCAATGATGGATCATGCGGAGCAAGTGGAGATGCACGCGAAAAGAAGGAAAGAACAATATGCTGAAAGAAATGTGAAACAACGGGCTGATCAGAGTCGGCCGGTTGTGAGGTCAAGAGGAAGTTCGTCATCAGCTAGACCCCCTCAAAGACAAACTTTTACACCTAGACCACCTTACGGACCAGCAGCTACCTCGGGCTTTAGGCCTGGATTTCAGCCGAATTATGTGTGGTGCCGATCTTGTAATCAGGCGCACAACGAGATGGAGTGCAGACGCCGTACTGGAGTATGTTATTTATGTGGTAGTGCAGCTCATTGGGCAAATGAGTGCCCGAATGCAATGAGTAGGTTTCAAAGAGATAGCGGTGCGGGAGGATCCGCTAGTGGGGGACGTGGTGGACCGTCGTTTCGTGGACAAGGCGGTTCTCAAGCAAGCGGGGGTAGCACTAGCCGAGCGGGCAGCAGAAATAGTACTGCTAGGACGGGTGCACAAGTAGCGGTACATGCTTTGGATGTAGCGGAAGATGTGCCCAACATTGAGGAGGTGGCCCCGGAAGGTGAGGAAAATACGGGATATCCGACGGATGTGATGACAGGTATAATCTCTATCTCGGAGCATGATACATACTGCTTGATAGATACAGGGTGCAGTCATTCTATCGTATCGAGAGAGCTAGTTGAGAGTTGTCGATGGCCCGTTGAAACGAATAATCAAGTTTTGAAGGTTCAAACTCCATTCAGTTCCACCGACCAAACTATTATGATCTGCCGAAACCGAAAAGTGAGAATAGATGGAAGAGACTTTGAAGTAAATTTGTTGGTGATGGAAATTGCCGGGTATGACGTGTTATTAGGAATGGATTGGTTAACTCGGCACAAAGCAACAATTGATTGTATGCATCGCCGAATTTATTTTCGACTACAAAAGGGTTCTCATGTATGCTCAATTGTAGAAAAGTTGGAGGAGTGGTACCTTTTGTATCGGCCGTAGAGATGAGGCGGCTGATAGAATCCGGATGCACAGCTTATTTAGCAGCAGTGGTTTACGCTACTACGGAAGTTCCAGCAATTAATACCATTCCAGTTGTATCTGAATTTGTAGATGTATTTCCCGATGAGATAGCGGGGCTACCACCTGAACGGGAACTAGAATTTGGCATTGAGTTGATACCGGGTACAACACCAATTTCGAAAACCCCTTACCGAATGGCTCCAGCCGAATTGAAGGAACTCAAAGCGCAATTAGAAGATATGTTGGAACATGGGTTTATTAGGCCGAGCACATCGCCTTGGGGTGCTCCGGTTTTGTTTGTAAAAAAGAAGGATGGAACCTTGAGACTATGCATAGACTATCGAGAGCTGAATAAAGTAACCGTGAAAAACAAATACCCGTTACCCCGTATTGATGATTTATTTGATCAGCTGCAAGGTTCTTCTATTTATTCGAAGATTGATTTGCGGACCGGGTATCATCAGTTGAGAATCCGGCCGAGTGATGTAGACAAGACCGCATTCCGTACGCGGTACGGGCATTATGAGTATCTAGTCATGCCGTTTGGGCTAACGAATGCACCAGCCGCATTCATGGATTTGATGCATCGGGTGTTTCATGACTTGTTGGATTCAACGGTGGTAGTTTTTATTGATGATATACTAGTATACTCGAAATCGCGAGAAGAGCATGAAATGCATTTGCGAATGGTGTTACAGAGGCTAAGAGAACATCAGTTATTTGCGAAATTTTCGAAGTGTGAATTTTGGTTGGAGAAAGTAGCGTTCCTTGGACATGTGATTTCGAGAGAGGGGTTAGCGGTGGATTCAGAGAAGACCCGAGCTGTGACAGAATGGAAAAGACCCGAAACAGTTACGGAGATTCGTAGCTTTCTGGGCTTGGCGGGATATTATAGGAGATTTGTACCCAGATTTTCGCAGTTAGCGGCTCCACTTACGAGATTGTTACACAAAGGCGTAAAATTTGATTGGGGTACTAAACAAGATCAAAGTTTCCAAGAATTGAAGAATCGACTTGTGTCAGCACCCGTGCTTACCATGCCAATAACCGACAAAGAATACACAGTTTTTACTGATGCATCCCGATCAGGACTCGGGTGCGTATTGATGCAAGATGATCATGTAATTGCCTATGCATCTCGGCAGTTACGACCGCACGAGCAAAATTATCCAACACATGACTTGGAGCTAGCAGCAGTAATATTTGCGTTGAAAATTTGGCGGCATTACTTATATGGCGTGAAATGCCGTATCTTCACCGATCATCAAAGCTTGAAATATGTATTCACGCAAAAGGAATTAAATCTGAGACAGAGACGGTGGTTAGAGCTAATGAAAGACTATGATCTCGACATCCAATATCATGCGGGAAAAGCAAATGTAGTAGCAGACGCATTAAGCAGAAAGAGTCAGGTAAACCTGGCATCTATCATTACAACCGAAACCCATCTATTGGAAGAAATGCGTAAAATGAGTCTGTATGTTGGTGCTTCTCGAGAATTTGCGTTGGAGGTGGCAAATAAGAATATTGGGGGTAGAGTTGAGGCGAGTACATCGGCAGTTGTGTCGGTGATTATGGCGTCAGTTGAAATCCGATCAGAGTTATTAGACCAAATTCGAACCGAGCAACAAGATGACCCAAAATGTCAACATTTCCGAAAACACTATGAATCAAATGCCGATTCACCATTCCAAGTTCAAACCGACGGAATTTTGCGGTTTCATGACCGCATATGTGTTCCAAATAATGCTGAATTGAAAACTTTAATTCTGGCTGAAGCACACGAATCGGGGTACGCTATTCACCCTGGAGAAGTGAAAATGTATCAAGACTTGAAGAAATACTTTTGGTGGCCGAAGATGAAACGAAATGTGCAGAGCTATATTGAGAAGTGTCAGACGTGTCAGCAAGTCAAAGCTGACAGACGGACAAAGGCAGGATTACTTAGACCGTTGGAAATACCGCTCAAGAAGTTTGAGTCAATCACAATGGATTTCGTGACCGGATTACCAAGGACCATAGGAAGGTATGATGCTATATGGGTTATTGTAGATCGGTTAACGAAAATAGCTCATTTTATTCCGCTTCGGATTGAGACTTCCGGTAGAGAGCTAGCGGAATTGTTTATGAAATATCAATTCAAGTATCACGGTTGTTCGAGGAATATCATTTCAGATCGTGATCCTCGGTTTACTTCACATTTTTGGGAAAGTTTCCAAGAGGCGATGGGTACTAAGTTGAGATTCAGTACAGCGCACCATCCGCAAACCGACGGACAATCCGAGAGAACCATTCAGACATTGGAAGATATGCTTAGATCGTGTGCATTAGAGTTTCGCGGTTCATGGATTGATCACCTATACCTAGTGGAGTTTGCGTACAATAATAGCTATCATTCTAGCATCGGTATGTCACCGCAAGAAGCATTAACCGGACAACAATGTCGTACTCCGCTTTGGTGGGGACCGGCGGGTACGTATGTACCGACAGGACCACAAATGTTGGAAGAAGTGGCGGCCAAAACAAAAGTTGTATTAAATCGGCTCAAGTCCGCTCAAGATAGACAAAAGAAATATGCGGATATACATCGAAGACCGTTGGAATTTCCGGATGGAGATCACGTATGGCTACGAGTTTCACCCGTTAGAGGTGTGCATAGATTCGGTGTTTCGGGGAAGTTGAGTCCTCGATACATCGGACCTTTTCAGATTTTGAGACGAGTTGGGCCGGTAGCCTATGAGTTAGCATTACCTCCGGCGTTAGACCGGGTTCACCCGGTGTTTCACATATCACAGTTACGCCGATATGTACGCGACCCGTCACATTGCATCGATCACTCGAATCTACATGTGCAAGATGATTTAACTTATCAAGAGGAGCCGATGCAAATTCTGGACCGAAAGGAACAAAGGTTGCGAACGAAAGTGATTAAGCTTGTGTTAGTCAAATGGGGCCGTCATTCGAACAAGGAAGCGACGTGGGAAAGTGAAGAAAACATACGAGCGAAGTATCCGGAGTTATTCGACAATTAAGGTACGTAATCAAGTTCAGCGGACTGAACTTTATTTTTAAGAGGGGGAGAAATGTAACATTCTCCTCTAATTTTTATAGAATAAATATGTAAATATAATTTATTTGATAAATTAGTCATATATATATAAAGTTAATTATGTTGAAAGATTTAAAATGCATTAAAATTTTAATTGAAGGAGTTAGGTCAAGAAAAAGGTGTAACTATATTTTTCTAAATTGATATACATATATATGATTATATATGAAAATATATATTAGAATTGATTTTGTAAGAGTTAATATGCATTAAAAATAAATACAAGGCTATATGGGTAAGATACACACCCTTTATAATAATTGAAAGTTTGGAGGGCTTATTAATAAAAATCCATATATCACCTTGAAAGTATCTCCTTCTCTTCATTTCCACCGATCCCATCTGTTTTTTTTAGTGTGTGTGGGTGTGTTGCCGAAGAGAAAGAAAAAGAGAGAGATAGGGTGAGAACTTGAGCGGATTATCGAATCGATCGCATTTTCGGAATCAGAGCGACGTTCTCTACTTAGTTGTAACCTCTAATTTGGTATATTTCTATCTTAGTGATTCCTTATAAACCCTATAACTTGTTTCTTTGAATTTTGAGTTTGTAATTCTGAAATTGGGTTGATTTTATTTAGTTTAATTCGATTTTCGGTTCGATTGCGATAAGGATTGCTTGAATTTGATCATTTGAAATGAATGGGTTGAGCTAGGGTTTTGGGACTTGAGAAAAAGGAAAATTATGTTGAATTGAGCTTGGTATAACTCAATTTAACCATTTAGAATTAATATCTTGAACTGATTGAGTGTTATCGCAATCGGAATCGATCGAATCGAATTAAAACACAACTTGTCAAAATTCTGTGAAGGGTTTTCGGGCCGCAAGAAAAACACTAAATTTTCCAGAAATTGTTGATCTAAAACCCAATTAATATTAATAGTAGGTGTCGAAACGATCCGACGAGGTATTCCGGGACCCTCTGAGACGTCTGAACCTTAAGCGAGAGTACGTGGTACGCTAAGGTGCGGGATTTCTGGACTTGTTTGATACTTTACTTTCAAAATTAAATTGTGTTTCGATTGACATGTTGAATATTCTTGTTATTGCATTATGTGAATTGTGCATTGCATTGCATACCCTATTATTCTTGAACTCTAATTGCGGTAAGCTGATTGACCTGCATATTGGTATTGATTTCGTTTGTGTCGATCCATCGTGATCTGATTTTAGATGATAAGTCACCATAATTGGAAATGAAATGATTGTTGTGTGTTATGGATCACCAAAGTGTGACCAATTTACAAAACCTGGTGCACGGGTTTTGGGAGGATTCTAAAGCTTTAGTCTACCTGGGCCCGCGTAAGACCCCAAACCGGTTGGGGCAAGGGTAGTATGAAACGATTGTGAGATAAGAACTGTAGGAATATGGGTGACTAGTGTGAAATGTCACATGCATGATCCTTTGTGATATGCGTTTGAATGATCGATTGGAAATGTGATTCCTAATGAATTTTCTGAATATGACCTGTAACCAGAATAAAATGAATATGGTTAAGCCTAGCTCTACCGATGGGTGTCTTATATAGCAGGGTAGGGTTGCCTTCTGTAGGTGTCTGGAACCCTACAGTTGTCGACGGGTTTGTGGTACAGCTGGGTGGTACATCGGTAGTTGCTACCAGACCAATTAAAATGATTAAGCCTAACTGTTGTTGATTCGAATTTCGATTGAATAATTCTTGTGTTGTATTTCACTTGATTATCTACTGTCAGGTATGCACTCATGTTTATATTCTGTTATATGTATTATGCATTTATTGATAGTTTAATTATGAAAATAAAGTTTGATTGCAAGTCCAGGGGTTCATTTGTGGAAAGTAACGCACTGAGAATTTATTCTCACGCCCGTTGGGTTATCTTTTTCAGGTTTTGGTGCGACTGATGCAGGAGAGACACGACAGCCGTAGGTCACCTGTCTACTTAGTTCGGTATGGTATTTGACTAGAGATGTATATATGTTTTTGTTGTATTATATATTCTCTATGTCATGAACCACTTTTGTACCTGTATGGAATACTGATCGGTATGACATACTTGTCGGTTTCTGTGATGACTTGTGGTGATATGGATTTTATTACTTGATTATATATGTGGTATGTTTTATGTTGTGATTATATATGTGCTTATGTTTGGGTTATGATTTGGGAATTATTTTGGGGTATATATATATTGGTATGCATGATATGGGGTATCTTTTGGGTTAGGTTTGGGGATGGTAGAAATTAATCGTAATTGCCTAGTAGGCATACGGGAAACCGTATGTTTACGGCAGGGTGCCGGTTGCATTCCGTAGCTGGTGGCCACGGGGTGTGACAATACTAGTTAAAATAATTAAAGGACAACTTAAATAGATAGAAGGGGAAATTAGAAATATTATGCTTATCATGGAGGTGATGTCGGAAAAAAACTTACAAATACTTTTTCTGCTTTCTCCGTGGTGAATTTCAAGGAGGTGATGTCAAAGTCTATGGGTTGCAGCGACACAGTACCCTCATCGTTATCATTGAGTTCAGATGCACCCTCCACGGATTCGTTGTATTTGGCCAGCACCGGTGATTTCCCGTCTGCAGTTCTACCGTGAAGATGGACGTAGAGCTCCCTCATAGTTGGTGCTCCTCCCTTTTTCAGAGTTTTCTCCACAAGGAAAAACAGTAATAAATTAGTCAACACGAATAGAGTAGTGACTACATTTTACAGTGTTTTATATTTTTAACACAAGTGCAGTTCATCTAATTACCAGTTTGTTAAGATGCTGGTGTGCGCTTGAACAACCACCGTAGTGGGGGACCGCAAAGCCAGATGCAAGGCGGTTTTCTTTGTTTTGTTTGCTCAGGCCTTTCCAATCCTCGGTGTTAAAGATATCACAGAGACCAGCCCAATGGGAGGGTTGAAGACACCAGTGAGGAACCATGCTCTTCCATGAATCTATATCATCTCCAAATTTCTTTATGCATTTAGTTCTAGCTTTGTTCAGCTCCTCGGTGTATCGTTTGGCTGCAATGGCATCTAGAACGGCCCGACAACGGCTGACATCTTGATCTGCCCGGTACCTGAATCTTTCCTGTAAAATTTGGAAATTATGGAGCGACACCCAACATGCATATTAGCTGGTAAGTTGAACTTTTGTTGAATAATTTAAATCATGCGGTGTACGATATGGAGCGACACCCAAATCGGCACCAAAATAACCCCAGCATAGTCACTTGTTACTTATGCTGTAAGCATTCCTTTTCATAATATATAGTCCACACAACAGTTGGTAAAAATGCATTACCAGAAGAGGCTAAAAGTGTGATGCATGGTACGATGTGGTCAACTCGAGTTGTAGCCACAGTTCTATCATTTTATATATTGGTCAGTACCTCATAGCTAACTAGATGCAGTATGTTTTGTTCTCAAAAGCACAGAATAGAGCACATAATAGAAAGGAATTACACCCGCTATTTTCAATTTGCAATAAAAAGTGTTTGGTTACCAAGAACGCATTCTCGAAAATGTCCTTCCACGATTTGTCCCAGTTGTGATAACTTCTTATTGGTCCTGGCATGAAGTTGAGAGCTAGCCTAGTGATCGATGCGGTGATATCCTTTGGTTTGATTTTTGGTTTGATTGCACAGGTGAACTCCTTTTTCCCAACCACCCAAATTTCAGGACGTTGTTCGACATCCTCGGTCGCGTCTCGCACAATTCCAGGGCCTCTGCCCTTTTTCGTTGGTGGTTGTACTTCACCTTCTATTGGACCCATAGAACTCTCCCCGATTTCATTACGTTCATCTATCGTGCGTTTTTTCTTTTTGTATGTTGCTGATTTTGCTCTTTTCAGAGCAGATTTTCTGGGAGCCATATGTTTAATTTTGTCCACCTCTTGCAAAAAAAAAACAACAAAAATTCTGGTTAGTTTTGGGCAGCTGCATAAATTCGGCATCAAAGGAAATTTTCACCAACATTCATGCAAGTTTACGCTGCATGAAATAGTAATCTTATAGTTTCTTAAGCCAACATCAAGTGCAGCATTTGATTGACTGAATGGACATAAGGACTGACATGGATGGCATCTACACCAACATTCATGCAAGTTTACAACTACATGTCTTTTACATATAAAACCTATGGAGACAGTGTATAAACTCTAGCACAGGCAATCATTGAAAAAAACTTTGATAATTTAAAATTATTAGTTTTGGTCAACAACAGAGAGGTATTAATCGGGAAAACAATTAACTTAATGCACAAATTCCAGGTTATAACATAATGCCATACATTGGTCAGCCATATATATATAGACAAATAAATTCGAATAGTACCTGAACTCAAAGCTAGTACAGTCAAGCAAACTGGATAGTTTGATTTAATACACTTTATGTTCAAAAAAAATTAAGAACATCTTTTGGTCTTGTAATAGGACTCCTTTGTTAGTCGTAATAGTCTATTACTACTAATATCCTGTAATTGCTAAATTAGTATTTAATTACAGTCCAATAAGTGACAACTACTTGAGCATGGATTTGTTACTTTTTGTTACTTTAAGAAAGATAGATAAATCCAAAAGGAAATCAAGACCAGAATAAAAAGAATTCCATGAAATTCTAGTTAGGGGTTCCAATTTGAGGTAAATTTTGGAAAGAATCACCCGAAATACTTTTCTTATCTCAAGGCCTTACCTCTAGTTCTGAACCCAAAGCCAGAATTTAAGAAAACTAGTTCGACGAAAGTAATTTTGCTGAAATGTCAAAGAGTAACAATGTACTTACAAATAGAGCTAAAAGTGTGATGATCCTGGGTTCAGATCTGATACGGCCTCAAAAGCCGTCAAGGTCGTAAGCGCCAAAACGCTCACCAACCATCTCCAAGGGAGGCGCGACAGGTGAACTTAGTTTCAGTGGAAATGAAATGTGGGTGCGATAGAAATGGCTTTTGCGCTAAAGGGGGGTTTCATCTGTCTGGACTTCACAGGCTCGGAGTTACCTCGCAATTTTGCCAAGTTGTTTGACAAATCTCAACCGTGGTGATGCGTTCTCTACAAATCTTAGAGCAAACATGATCGGGACACGTGCGCCCTCCCGAGTATAACAACAGACACGTCGGCAACGTATAGTATGAGGTACCTTAGAGGCGAATTCGATATATTTGGGGGGAAAATGAAATTTCCCAGGGGCCATTTGGGGGGAAATCCCAATTCCATTGTGCTAAATGGAGAGCTGTTTTTACTTAATGTTCGGCACTTGTAGTGTGGGAGCTTGCTCTAAGAGAATAATATGTGCACTGCGCAAAGCCATTAATGCTCTGTTAACAAAACGCCTTCATTTGTACCAAATATCACCCATTGCCACTGCACTAAGCAAAATAGTACAAATTTATTAATATATGGTGAGTTACTTAATTTTTAAATTTCTTTTGTCACATTTTATTTTATACAATGAGAAATTAATGTATTCACTTAGGTAATTTCGAAATATATTTGATATTAATGTTTATTTGTTTTCTTTAATAAAAAATAAAGTTGTATTGTTTTGATTCCAATTTTAGTGTATATTCATTTCAAGGTCGGGATGTTGAATTTATACATGTATGGCGACACGTTCACGTGTTTAGATTTTTGGTTTGATAAATGTAAGAAAAATGAAATGTATAAAAGCAATTACTAATGAATCGTGTCGTTAATTGAGAGTTTATGGTAAAAAATATCGAATAAACAGTAGGATGTATTGATTATGAGTAACCCTGAATTTAGTTGATACTTAAATAATACGTACGTAATTTATCGAATTTTTCTCATATTTTAGGAATTACATACATTGAAAATTAAATTAACAGAATATATACAAAATAATTGATGATTAAGAATGTATATTGCATTAGTAATTGATTTTGACCCATAATGTTGATATATATATAGGAATGCATGGTCTTCATTAAAACAATTACATCTTTTATACATGAACATGTAACATGAACTATGGTTGTATGAGTCAATGAAGGCTCGTGTATATTTATGTGCAACGTTGATCGATCGGAACCGTTCAAATAAAAATTTATCGAATTTAATTGATTCTCGGAAAGTTTGATTACATTTTATGCTAATTTACCTATCCATCCAACCGACGAAATACCTTAACATCGTAGGGCTATAAATACTTATCGTTAGATCGAAGTCTGTTCGAGTCGAAACCTAAATTTTCTCTTTTTCATTAAGTTAAATTATTTACTTTGATCATTTCAAAACCAAATTAGGATGATTTTATCGCAAATCGACCGTTGAGATTTAATGCGAAAACGAACGGTTCACAAGTAATCAAGATGTTTTCAAATGCAAATATTAAGGGAATTTAATAAAAATTACAATTATATGCATTATTTGTCTACATAATATTTTAAAAAATTAAATATGTTTTTTTTTCGATTTATTGAAATTAATTTCTTTACATGCATCATCAAAATAGGTTGGCTGTAACCCTGAGCCGTCCGATAGTCAATCAACATCACTTGATTTGCAATGGATGTCTCCATTTAGTAGTCCTGGGATAGCGCCTCTTTGTCTCTAAGGTAACATAATACATATATTCATGACCGCTGTCTTGTGATGCTTATTTACTCTTCAAGATTCGTGCGGATCCACATAGAACGGTTTGGATTTTAACATAAACGTAACCTTACCGCATTTTTTGACCCGATCCGAGTAGGTGTGTCAAAGTAAATGCGAGGCAGAGGGGTTTCACTTTCAATACCCCGGACTTAAGCGTTTTTCAAAACCCTCATACTCCCTTTCTTTAGTCGCACCTGTGACGATTTCCCTCCCTCTCTACTCGCACCATTTCCCTCTCTAGTCTCTACTCCCTCTCACTACTCTCGAAGACGCACCGCCAGCCCCCTCTCCTCTCCTCTCCCCTCTCTCGAAGGCTGTAAGTAGGAAACCCGGCCGTTCTCTCTACCACCTTGCCTTCCCCGATCTCTCACACCTCAACCTAGGCCGGTGGCTACTCCGCCGATCGGAGATCTGTTGATTTGGACCAAGACCGCGCTCAATCGAGAGGAGACTGCCTCAAACAGGAAAAATCGTAAGTTTTCATCGATCTAGGGTTTTTGTATTTCAATAGTAGGGCCTTGCTGTTACAACGTAATCCAATTGATCAAGGGTTTGAAATGTTGGGTTAGCGGCTCTTTTGAACACTGGATTAGTATCGACCCTCGCTCGCATTGAAAAGTTACCTTATCTGGCGAGCCAGGAAATTTTGGTTACCTTAGTTTGTTAATTTTAAGTTAGGCTACTGATATTAACTGTTAATTTAGGCTATTGATATTAACTTTTAGGCTGAACAGAATCTATAGCTAGTATCGAATTTTGTTACATTTACAGAATCTATAACATTTACTGATATTAACATTTACTGTAAGAAGTTGTAACATTTAACATTTAGGCTTAAGGGCATCTACTGATGATGACAGTTGTGAAAGCTGGAAAATTTACAAATTTACACTAGCTTGCTTTAGATAATCCTAATTTCTCTCTTATAGCTTAACTGAACACAGGACTAAGAAAGACAAATGTATGTGAATTGTGGTAATTGCTTCGTAGTAATAGTACTAAAGCAATAACCGACTATACCAATTCAAATTGTTCATATATACTATGTCTATACTATATGGGGTATGAATCATAAATTTTTATTACATTTATTAATTTATAAGTATTCGTATTATATTTGTATAGAATTTCTCAAAAGGTCTGTACCTAAGCAAATTTTTCGATAGAATAATTTTTAAATTTTGTCCGGTGGAAGCACACTTTCTTCATGTCCACCTTAAAATTTGCTTAACTTCTTTTCACGCCAAGGTTAATATGGTTCTAGTCAATATGTTAACCCCAATTGTTTTTAATTTCCGGTGGACAATTACATCATAGTACACATTCTTTTTTTTTTTCTTTAGGATGAACCTAATCTAGTTATATCCAGGAAACACTTCTTAAATTATATTGTGAGAGTTAAATTGCTAGTACGCGAGTACTCAATTATTTGTACCACTGCCTCTGCTTCTAACTTGTTCTTGTAATTTACCAGTAAATCAAATTACTTGTACTTTGTTGGAGAGGATGACTACATTAAATGATAAGAAAAATATTTGATAAAGAGTATTTCAGTCTTTGCATACTGCAACATTAATTTAATCATGGTAAGTCTTCAATCTTAATTCTATCACTCTACCTAAACAAATTTACTGTCACAGATTAGCATGGCCGGGACTGACAATGTCCAGCGCCGGAAATCCAAGCGGCTCAATCCCAGTACTGAGCCTGCGCCGCTGCCAACCCAGGCAGCAACGCCTGCTCCGCAACTAATAATTTTAAATTATCAAAGTTTCTCGCGCTTATAACTTACCACCGGGGATGATAATGAAAGAGGAAAGCATGTTTCTCGCGCTTGTCATACCGGGACCGAAGCATCCTTTGGAAAGCCCACAACTTCTTTGGAAAGCCCGTCAAGATCTGTTCGCAGAGTGGTTACGACAAAAGGTAATAACCGACCGTGAATGCGACCCATGCGTTCGAAAGGCAGCAATCAAACCACTCAAAAGAGCTAGCTGTTACGAAGGGTTCGAAATCAACGGGTACCGATATCACACTGAAACACATGGACAGAACAAGTCGTCAAGAAATAGCGGTGTCTGCATCAAAGGAGAGTGGGAATTAGGTGACACTCCTCACGACTACTATGGAGTTCTTGAAGAGGTCATTGAGCTCTCATACGAAGGAGGCAACAAGGTGGTTCTCTTTAGGTGTTATTGGTTTGACATAACAAATGGTGTGAAGGTCGACCGCCAACATGGGATTGTGGAGGTTAAGCATGCTTCTCGGCTAAAAACTTATGAGCCATTTGTATTGGCATGTCAAGCGGTCCCAGTGAGCTACCTTCCTTATGCCTCTCCGGACCGTGAAAGACAAAAATGGTGGGTTGCTTTCAAAACAACCCCGAAAGGCCAGTTTCGTGACGAGGAAGACGATGCAAACCTCGAATTTTACCAAGAGGAAATGATGGACAATCACATCGAGGTCTCGGACGGACCCGGTTTTGATTGGGATAATACGGTCATTCAAGAAGACGAGTTCGACCTAGTGGACGATATCATGGAGGTCACACAACCAATTAGGTCGAACGACGGTAACCCGATAGAGCAAGATGAGGCAGAGAATGACATGGAGCCAGCTGGGCAAGAAGCTCATTGGGGGGCCTTTTATGAATCTGAGGAGGATGGTTTCTAATTGGTAAGAAGTCACATATTTACAATTTCTTCAATACATGCTTAGTTTGGGACTTAATTGAATATTGTTAGTACCGGGCGATCCATATCGAGGATTAGGAATAGTGTTTGAAGGATTAGTATTAGGATTACCATTTTCCATTCTATTAATCGTTTTTTTTTTCTGATCACAAAATTAATATTGTGTTTGTTGCAGAGAATAGAAGATTGTGGGGGGCAATGGTGCAGCAATTAAATAGTGTTTGAAGGATGAACAGCCACCCCTTCATATGCCCTTGGCACCCTTTCGTTGGCATGGGCTCTTTTGTGTTAAGGCAACCAAAGTGAACATAATTAATGTATGCTATTATTTATGACACATTAAATTTCTAGTTATTTTTGTTTGTTGGATTGGTTTCATTATTTATGTAATATCATTTCCCTTCTCCTTAACCACGATATTAAAACTATTTGACTGTTGTCATTTATATTACTGTTTCGTATCCAAGGGAATATCAAATATAATATATGGGGCTATAATCTTATATATTGTTATACATGGTACATAATTTTTCAGCAAGTGTTAGAAAAATAACAAAAATCAGCCAAAGGGCGATTTTGAACCAGTGACCACTGAAATATGGACCACCTTGAACAATTTTACAGATATTGTCTCATAATATAACAAAAAAATATAAGCCGAAACTAAACAACAATTGCAACGGTGTCTCTTGCAAATAGTTAGGACTGTTACAATAAAATAATATAAACCCATCCTGAAGAGGCATTAGCAACGGTGGCTCTTGCAAAATGTTATGACCTTTACAATTAAAAAATATAAAGAAACAACTTAAAAACATTAGAAACGGTGCCCCTTGCTAATAGTTAGTCATTTTACATTAAATTAATATAAACTTAAACTTAAAATCAATTGCAACGGTGTCGCTTGCAAATAGTTAGGGCGTTTGGAATATAATAATAGAAGAAATATACTTAAAATAATTTGCAACGGGAACCCTTGCAAATAGTAATGTCTTGGTGAATATAATAATAGAAAACAAATCCTAAAATAATTGCAACGGTGTCGCTTGCAAATAGTTAGGCTGTTTGGAATATAATAATATAAGAAATAAATGTAAAATCATTTGCAACGGGGACCCTTGCAAATAGTTAGGGCATTTACAATAAAATAATAAAAACATCATCTTAAAAACATTTGCAACGGGAACCCTTGCAAATAGTAATGTCTTGGTGAATATAATAATATAAAAAACAAATCCAAAAACAATTGCAACGGTGTCGCTTGCAAAAAGTTAGGGCGTTTGGAATATAATAATATAAGAAATAAACGTAAAATCATTTGCAACGGGGACCCTTGCAAATAGTTAGTGCATTTACAATAAAATAATAAAAACATCATCTTAAAAACATTTGCAACGGGAACCCTTGCAAATAGTAATGTCTTGGTGAATATAATAATATAAAAAACATTGTTAAAAACAATTGCAACGGTGCCGCTTGCAAATAGTAACACAATTCACAATAAAATAATATCTATCGTGTTTGGGGTGGGTATTATTATTTGCAAGGGCCAATAGGAGACATTAGCAAGGGGATCCATCACATATTTGCAAGCGTGATTATTTGCAAGGGCCTCCCGTTGCAGTTGTATTAATTTAATCAGAAAACCAAAATCTTTTGCAACGACCCTTCCTACGCTTGCAAAAAGCACTTGCTCCCGTTGCCTTTACTGGGGATTCTAGTAGTGTTAGAACTATAACTGATCTCTTCATTTAATATTAAATTTAAAAGTAATCTTGTGCATTATGTTGTCGGTGGTTAAACATCAGAAAGAGGAATCACTTGATAGTTTATAATCTTCAAAATTAAAATTTAATTTTAAATATGATATTATAAGTATGATTTATATTATTCACATAGCTTGTATGTTTGGTTAATCTAGAGAGCTAGTCAGCCATTTATTAATTTTCCATTGAATTGATTGCACACTACTACAAAAATGGTCATTGTACACTGCACATTGTACACGGATTTGACAATTTTATATAAAAACCGTGGCGAAATATCTGTGGGATCTCTACACGGGATCTCTACACGGATATTTATTAAAGAATCAGTGTAGAAAGCCTTGAGAAAGCTACACGGATGTTTATTAGGAATTGTACACGGATTATTGTTTAAATAACAGTGTAGAAAGCCTTGAGAGAGCTACACGGACCTTTATATAAAGAACTATGTAGAAAGGTAGGAATTGTACACGGATTGTTGTTTAAATAACAGTGTAGAAAGCTTGAGAGAGCTACACGGACGTTTAATAAAGAGCCGTGTCGAAAGGTAGAAATTGTACACGGATTATTGTTTAAATAACAGTGTAGAAAGCTTGAGAGAGCTACACGGACGTTTAATAAAGAGCCGTGTCGAAAGGTAGAAATTGTACACGGTTTTTTGTTTAAATAACAGTGTAGAAAGCCTTGAGAGAGCTACACGGACTTTTAATAAAGAGCCGTGTAGAAAGGTTATTCTAGGGTTTTTGTTATATAAAATGCCTTCTCCTTCCAGCGCTGTTTTGATCAATTAATACTCTCCGTATAGAAAGGTTATTCTAGGGTTTTTTGAAAGTGAGAAGTAAAGAAAACTCCTAAGGTTTCCATCATCAGATCTGAGGAAAATCGTTGAAGATCAGTACTAATGCTTTCGCCTTAAGATGTCTGCACTTCAGAACTGTAAGATTTAAATTACTTTGCCATTTTATTTTGGATTTACGGATTCTGGATTGCTTGCGTTTTTTAATTACAAAAGGCAATATCTATATATGTTGCATGAATTGTAATATCTTAATATTTTCTATGGTTTTTGATGCAATATGGGCCTGCGCACGCTTCAGAAAAAGGGGTGTAACTTTTGATCCGTCCGTCGGATCGGGCTGAAATTTTGACAGGAACTCCACAACCCAAAGTCGGATTCGCAACGGATCTATGATCCGTTTCGCCCATTTTTCGGGCTCGGATTCGCGATCCAACCGTCGGATCTGGACTTTTGGACCTTTCTTTATAATTTTTGCATTTTTAGGGTCTTGGATGTATCTTTTATACATTTTCTGTTTAGGGTTTGTAATGCTAAATATGGATTTGTATAATTTTGTATAATGGAGTGTACATGAATTATTTATACTGTTGTATAGTTTTGGAATTCTAAGTTTAAAAGGCCTCTGTTTAATGTTTCTCTGTTTTGGAATTCTAATTTTAAATGGGTAGCAAAACTGGAGGCTAGTCACAAAAAAAAAAAATGGAAAAAAAAAACAATTTTACACGGACATAACGTATTTAAAAAAAAAAAAAAGACAATTCTACACGGACATTTAACTAAAGTCCGTGTAGAAAGGTATTTAAACATTAAAAAAAATGGAAAAAAAAAACAATTTTACACGGACATAAGGTATTTAAAAAAAAAAAAAAAAAGACAATTCTACACGGACATTTAACTAAAGTCCGTGTAGAAAGGTATTTAAACATTAAAAAAAATAAAAAAAAAATAAGAGAGCTACACGGACATTTAGCTAAATGTCCGTGTAGAAAGAGTAATTGTACACGGTTAATTAGGGGATATCCGTGTAGCTCTCTAGGTCTTTGTACACGGTTAATTAGGGAATATCCGTGTAGAAATCATCATAATCACACACGGTTAAATATCCGTGTGTAGTTCCTGACCTATTATACACCCTGGCTTTAAACACAGCAGGAAATCCGTGTAGCTCTTCCATTAATGTCCGTGTGTAATCTGTTTTTCTGTAGTAGTGGCACAAGATTAATTCATGTTTATGCACGGGCTGTGGTGCAAATAAATTGTCCTGTACTATGGATTTACGTGCTACTTTGAGGAGGATTTCAATGTTAAGTATGAGCACAATTGATGCTCGATCCTCGTCTCTTTGAAATTATATATGTTAATTTGTATATTAACATTTTGTTTTGACGAATATTAAAATTAACTCTCATGAAAAATTTAAATAGTTTAAATTAATCTACTTGAGTGATATATTATATTTAAAATTTATATATTATCAAATTTATTTAGTACAAAGTTCATTATTTTATTGCATATATTCATGTTTTATCATTTTATGACTGCTTGATACACTAAATAAAATTGAAATTGAAGAAACTTAGTGATGAAACCAAAACATATAGAGAAAATCACTATCTTTTCTTCAAAAAAATGGCGAAAAGTGAATGCAAAGCAGTCATTTCCCAATTTATTTACCGCAAACGTGTTATTAGGTCTTTTTGGCAGGTTTTTGAGAAAGTTGCGTATTTAGAGAAAAAACAGAGAAAAAGTGTCGTATTTAGGCGATTGCTGAATAAGGCGCCAAATTAAAATAACACATTATATGGAGAGCATGCAACACCTCACATGAAGTGCACAACATGCGAAATGGAGAAAATACAAGAAAATCCTCTATGCCTCATGCGGCATACTCTGATGCCGCACGATCCGTGGACTGTCTAAAAATGGGCTTTCTCTTATGGGCCTTCCAGAAAAATGCGAATTCCTGATGGGCCTTCTAGAATGACGTGTTTTCTTATGAGCCAAGCTATTTTTGGCTTCATCTATCCAATCATGGATGGACCCCACGCCCCCTACCACTTCCACTACTCCACCTCTCATTTAGGAAGGCTATAAATACCCCTCTTGTAATAGGATTTAGTGTGCGTGTTTAAGTGTGTCAAGTCCAGAATTGTAGACTAGAAATCCTCATTTCAGGTGAGGTTAGAGAGTTACATATATAGAGAGAGAAGGGTAGCCATTAGAAGTCAAGCAAGAGAAGAAGGCGTCATATAAGGAGGCAGAGGTTCTTCCATCTTCAATTGGGTTGTAATTTGTGTTCTCCTTATTTTATTTCTTTTATTTTGCCATGGCTATGAGAAGCTAAACTTCTCATCTCTTTGGTGAGAGTTGTACTAGAATTCTTAATTATGTTTTAATATATGTTTATGTTTTGTTTATGTTATGGTTTGAGTTTTCCATTGTACTTTAAAGTTCTTTTTGTTGTATCCTTGCATACATAGTTCTGTCTACTATATGCCAATGATCTCCACATATCAATAGGTGTTAAGTCGTTGAATCCTTCTGTGAGAAGAATAATGCATTTAAGTACTCCAAACACTTCTACTAACGAGGCTTAGTAGCGGTTCAAAGACTAGAGTTAGAACCCAGTGGGCTCCCTTGCCAGGATAACGTAAATTGTACTTTAAATAACATTAGAAAGTACTTAGATTAAGTAGGGTCTTTGGGATATTTCAACTACGAGATAGTATAAGAAAATAATATAATTACGTACCTAAAATACTTTACCCTTGGTAACCCAAAAGCCGATTGATCTAGGGCACCATCGATTTCGTACGTGTTACTTAAATCTTGGTGGTACCCAGAGTCAAAGGGAGATAAATCTCCCTACCATAGTGAGAGGGTTTAATGAGATATGAGAAGGATGAAGAGGGCATGACTTAAATTGATTGAAGACGGGAAGGTGAAGAGGCATGTGGGCATAACGAGGGGGCGGCCCTTCAAGAAATTAAATTTTTACAAGGTTTTGGTTTGAGAAAGAGCGAATGATGCGTATGCGGTTACTAACAAAAATCCGTGTTTGGATATATAACATTGTTGTACATGGTTTATACCTTAAAGACAGTGTATGTTCGTCTAAAATCGTATATGGTTCAGTATTAACAAACTGTGTATAAATATTGGTGACTTTCGTACACGGTTCGGTACTAATGGACGTGTGGGTATGTATGAGCTTTTTTCGCTCAAGCATTTTCTCCCATTACACACTGTTAATGTGCAATTTTTTTTCATCTGTGTATGATATGCCGTGTATGGTCGTGTTTTCAGTACTAGTGTATTTTAATATTTTATTATCATCTCTCTCCCTCACCAACAGATTCCCAGATAAGAAAGAAAGTATCTCCTCTCCTCTCCGCCTATGATCGACGGTGCTTCATTGACGGACACATTAAACCGACGCCATAAAATGTTGTCGTAATATACATACTAATTTCTTTATTTTTTAAAGTAAAAATGTGTTTCAAGATTTTTAACTCAAATATTCACTAAAAATCACCTAACAGGATTTCAAACTTAAAACCTTTCACACGGAACACATTGTCTTTATTGCTACTTTTTTACCTTGTATATTTTTAGTTTTGATTTGTGCTACTATACTTGCGTGATTGATTACCTAACGAGAGTTGTGGGCTAAAGAAACAGATTTCGCGTGGAATTTCTTAAAGCTCCTGGTCTTAATTTTTGCCATTTTGAAGCTCCTATTCTTCCCTGGACAAACATTGCAATGGAACCTGAGTTCAGAAAAGAAAATACTTATTAACCGACATCTCAAAGATTTGAAAAAGAATTACTATTTATTATACTGGTTAATATAATTTACTATGTATGAGGGAGGTAAGAAATTCAACATCCGACTGAGAGATTTTTTGTAAATATTTTTTATGATGAGAAGCTCGATTTAATTTCATATGTATTAAAAAAAAAAATTGGCAGTATGACTTTACAATTTGTTTTGATGAAAACTCACATCTAGCATATTTAATTAATATAATAACCATTCACTGTATGAAACTTAAATTGCAAATTTCTACAATTGTGGTTTATAAAATAAAGGGGTTTCAATTCTTTTTACTAAAAAGTTTCTACAATTTAGTTATTTCCATCAAGCTCTCATCTGATATTTAAACTAAATTAAACACTGTTAATATGGAGCTATACTAGTAAGCAGCCCAATAAAGATCGAGTCGATAAAATAATGATCTTTCACAGTTAAATTGTTTTTCCTTATCCGATATCAGTACAATAATATATGTACTACTTAAACCCGCTTCGGTTGCCTTGTGAAGAGAGAAAGATATAGCCTCATAAGCAAGCAATATGCAAATGGAGAAAGATACTAAAACAAGAGATGCCAACTCTTGAAAGTGTAAATGAAGATAATAAAGCAAAAACATGTGTTGAGTTTGCATATTACAAGAACTTGAGGATGTGTGGAATCATGAAGTTGCTTTATTCAGTGGAGCTACATCTTTGAGCGAAGCCGAAGCCACTACAAGAATCTTATAATATTATATTTAAAATTAATCATTATTTTGAAGATTATTAAAACTACAAAGTGATTCCTTTTATGATCTTTAACCGCCTCACAACGGAACTCACACACAATGTTATCTACTTAGTATGTCTTGTTTGCTATGTTGTGAGGTGGTTAAAGATCAGAAAAGGGGATGATCGCTTGGTAGTTTTAATAATCTTCAAAAAAAATTAATTTCAAATTTAATATTATGAGCATAATTTATATTATTCACATAGTATATCTGCAATCTTTCTTGAGAGAAAAGAGACGGAGCCATGTATTAATTAATTTTCCATTGAATTGAGTGCACAAGATTAATTCATGTTTATGCACGGGCTGTCTGGTGCGCAAAAACTTTCCTGTACATATTGGATTTACGTGCTACTTTGGGGAAGATTTCAATGTGTATGAGCTCAATTGATGCTCCTCTATCTTTTTTTTTTCTAATTATATGTATTAATTTGAATATTAACTTTTTGTTGTAACAAATATTAAAATTGACTCTCATATTTTTGAATTGACAAATTGTTTGACCCTAAAAAGTTGCTACTTAAAATTCAATATAATAAGTAGCTATCTTTTGTTTGAAAAAAATACCAAAATCACACATGGGACCCTAAAATGAATGGAGTGCATTATATTAAAATTCTTGGTGATATTTTACACATGAAACCATGAATTTTGATGTATCCCACACTCAAAATCACAAAGGAAATAATTTCCTACAATTTAAACAATGCATGAATAATTTTCTGGGTGCAAAATCATGGTAGTGCCTAGCAAAATCATGCTTTATACTACTCTGGGTACAAATTGGAGCTCTATAACAGAAAACAAGGAATAGGGCCCACGGGTCAGTGACTCATAACCATTTCATCCGAAACCTTGACTTGGATAGCCTCAGTGCACAAGTTTTAAACCATATGCACCGGATTGACAGCCGCATGGCTCTTGTGCACCGAGACTACCTAGAAGCGACTTAGTGTCGCTGGTTTTAAAATGAGGGGCGCTTGACCCCTTCGATCCGCATGCACCCCGGGTACCATGTGCCGCATGTGGGTCAATGCATGGTTCACCAAGAACCGAGCCCAGCTAGGGGAGGTGAAGGATTTAAAAGGGAAAACATAGACCGACATGTGGGCCCCTGCGTACATGACCCCTCCTCTTCTTCTCCTCTTATTAACGCGAACCATGGCTGAAAGTGATACTTTGAATTCAAACGGAGCAATGAAATGCATAGCCAATACTCACTCTAAATCAACAACATCTTCTTCATCTTCTTCTCCATGCGAATCTTCACGAGTAATTGTACCTCTGTAAGCTTCAATTGAAACCGAGAACCAGAAAGAGATGAAAGCTAGAACTCGGGCTATAGAGCGAATTGGGCTATGAAATTTAAAAGGGACAACAAAAGGGTACCTGTGATGCTATTGAAGGCCTTAATTGAGTTGGAGATGCATTGAATTAAGCTGACACGGAAACGTGATAGGGTGCAGTTCGGGTGTGCTCCGAATACAACAAATTAGCTCAGTTAGAGGTATAATATGCATTGGAACACTTTAAACATTATATTGCGACGCTTTCTGGCTTTTATTTGGTATCCAATGCATTAATACCAAGAAGGAGGCATGATTAGCCCGGTATACCGCCGGTACAGTGTAAATCAACACCTGTAGCTATCAATACGCCAAACGGTCCCCAAGACACGTGTTATTCAGTCCATGAATGAAGACAAAGATGGAAGGTTCCCTTCCAGAGGTGCAGGAGCCCATTTATCAAGCCATGCCATGTTTGGCCGATTAATCAAGGGCTCAAAGGTCGCGTACTGCATCAGAGATTAATCCAAGGGCTCAAATCAATACAACCAAGAATTTTTGAGTTGTCCAAACATGAGTGGATGATTGCATGCCTTATAGGCTCCCAAATGTGAAGCAAACAACCAAGGCCATTGATCAAGCAGCTGATGTGCATGATGAAAGCCACATCAGCCAAACCCTAAACCCTAGGCCTTTGCTGCCTATAAAAGGGCACATAGAGCTCAGGAAATACAGACAGAGAGATAGCAAGATATATAGAGAAAGAGAGAAATATACAAGAAATTAAGAGAGAAAGAGAGATATATTTTGAAATAGCAAGTTTCTTCCTCTTTTGCAATAGAAATTAGGTAATTAATACCTATGAAAATGTAAGCCTTGATGGCTAAATCATATGTGTAAATCCCTTTTGATGAAATAAAAATCCTTTTTTTTATTTGAATTTTTGTTGCTTTTAGTTCACTGTTGGAGCCTTTTTTTTATTTTATTTTATTTTCTTTCTATTTTATTTTGAACTTTTGTAAAATACAAAATGAGAGAACTTCATGATGTTCTAAGCTTATTATACAAGCAAGTATGAAATTTAATGATCATTAAACAAAAAAATGATATATACATAAATATATTAAATAAATAAAAGAAAAATCTTTTCTTTCTTTTCTTTTTTTCCTTTTTCTTTCTCTCTTCTTCTTTGCTGCCTCTAAAACAAAAACAATGTGTATTACTTTAATTAGTATTTTGATCTTCCTTTATATTTTAATTTCAAAACAATGCTTGTATTATATAAAAAAAAATATAATAAAAATCCGAAATATGTAAAAATAGTTTCTTTTGAATCTTTGATCTTTTATACTTCTAATATTTGTATAAAATAGTCAAGTAATGAAGATGCATGTGTTGAGCTGTATAGTTCCTATTGCATCTAATTTATTTGATTATTTTATTATAAAAGATTAAAAATAACAAAAAAATGAGTTATAATGGTTGAGTTGTATAATTCCTATTATAATCTCCTTAATATGAGGCCTATATTGCATAAATGGTGCTAATTAGTTTCTTTAAAGCATAAGTGCATGCTATGTGTGCAAGAATGCACTATATAAAGAAATTAAGTAGACCTTTGTGCATATAGTGAAAGAAACAGGTTTGGATTGTAAATAGGTATTCATTATGATGAAATTAGCCATTTACATCTTCAAATCAATGACTTCTTGATGATTTGTCTCTTTATTAAGTGAGATTATGCAAAAACATGATTTTAAACCAAATCAGGGGCTTCCCTGCATAAAACCACATTTTTGACAGATTTTTGGTATTTAAAGAAACATTATTTTGGAATTTTGGATTTTCCCCTTTTCCTTTTGTTTGTTGGTACCAACTTGTAGCCTAAAAGCTACTCAAACTTGTTAGAATTTATAACCAGTCATGATAAATGTTCCCATTTAGCTTCTGGTACCAGTCAATGTACAGTACCATCATTAAAACTCAAGGCATGTACCACTGGTACAAGGAAAGCACTCAAAAGTGCTAAAATGACCCCTGCTGGTAAAATAAACAATCTGAACTGACACAAGGACCAAAATGAAAAATGGACTTCACCATCAAATAAAGGACTTCAAGACACACAAAAATGACACAAATTTTACATTTTTCTGATTTTATTTTAATTTTATATGAATGTTTGAAGTTCAGATTTAAAAACAGAAAAATCAGTATTTTAATGATAAAAGGAATCTTCTGGTAAAATGAACACTACAGATTGACTCAAAGACCAAATCAAAGAACAAACATCATGATTAAATACAAGACTTCAAGATACACAAAATAGACACAAATTTCATATTTTTGTGATTTTATATCAATTTAATATGAATTTTTGAAGTTTAGATTAAAAAACAGAAAAATCAGCAATTAAAATGGAAAAATGACCTCTGCTGCCCCTCAGTATGAATAAATGTTTTAAAAATAGAAGAAAAATCTTAAAGATCATAACATTCATCTGAAACATAGTTTACTTACCCCTTTATGAGTTAATGACAAGAAATTGCATAATCTCTAACAAAATGAGGAATTTTGAATTTGATTCAATTTTTGAAAAGATAAAAGCTTTATGAAACCGATTTTTTTTCAATACTTAAAAATAAAACTTAAATCAAGTGATGAAACCAGCTACTCTATCATGTTACTAAAACCCAAATTTACATCTGGAATATCCCAATCATGACTTAAAGAAGCTCATCATGTGTATTGGTACCAACTCGGTACCAGACCGAGAAACCTGAATTCCAAACATAACCAATATTCAAACAAACCTTAAATTAAAGTCTCCATTGTCTTTCAAGTGCTATTGGGATGTTATTTGATCACTTAATAAAAAAAATCACAACTTGATTTGAAAGAAATAAGATTAAAATCGAAACTGAAGAGCTTCGGTGGAGCTCTGTCGGGAATCACCATCTCCGGTGATCGGAGACCGCCGACATTAGGTGCAATGCACTCTCGACCTTCAGGAGATGCTCACCATGTGTTTGTCTTACCCTGCCGTGATCAGAGTTGGCCAGATATCAGAAACCCTAAGCCTCGGGCAACCCTAGTTCATATCTGAGGTCGCACGAATTTCAAAGCAGCTAGGGTCATTAGATCTCGGCATCATAAAAGAAAAATGATAATCTCAAAGCAACCTCTAATCCAAAGGCCCTTATTCAAATATTAAAGCCCAACGGCTACTGCCCCCCTGGGGCCCGCTTGTCGGCATCCGAGATATAAAGATGAACTGTCTCGACCGAATCTCAAAGTTAACATATAAGAGCAACACAAATCTCAAAGGCCCAGGCCCAAATCTCAAAAGTCCAACATCAAGATCCAATGCTTAGCACAAATCTCAGAACCCAAATCACACATCTCAAGGCCTAAAATGCCAATCTCAAAGCCCAAATTAACAAATAAAAAATCTTTAAAATAAAGTCTGTTTACAATAAGACCCTTCTGACTTTTAATATTTACAAAGCAGTCCCTATAAATTTACAACAAGATCCTTGGCAGCCTAAAACCTTCTCAAGTAAGCCCCTAAGAGTCCAATTTTCATATAAAACCCTATCTAAAGCCCAAATCAGAAATTCACACCCTTTCAACCTTGTAAATAAGTCCCTGAGAAAACAAATATTTATAAATAAGCCCTTCTCAATCCTTTTCAAGCATAACTTTTTCATCTTAAGTCCAAATTTACTCAAACCACCTCCAAATGAACCCAAATTGAATTCTCCATGTTTCTAAATCAAAATTGAACATGTCCAAGCATCAGCCAAATCCCATAATGACCAAAATATCCTTTTTTCAAATTTAAATTATCTTATTTATTAACAAAAATGTAAATAAATATGTCATGAGTCAAATGTAAATAAATAATGTATATACAGTTCTCAAATATCCAAATTCCTATTTCAAAATATAATAAATATTATTTTAATATGAAATCACACACACACACACACACACGTGTCCAAACATATAGAACCAACCAAATCAGACCCAAAGCCAATGCATGAGTCCCCTTTTAGCCCCATTATTCAATTCACATAAAATATGCACAAATCCTGCAATGAACAATGTGTTCAGTATGGCTTGAAAGGGTCATCTGATGTAATTAACAGCAGGGGCTTACGCCCGCTGGGAGTTAAACGTCCTCACAATCAATAAACTCTGTCGATAGGCTGATTATGAACAGTAGGTCTGTCGAGGGTGAACCACAAGAAATTGTAGAAAGAAATGAATGTTTCAAGCTCGATGTTCTCCCCCATGTCTTGAAAACCGAGAGCATTGAACCCTGATAAATTTTAATACATATACACACACCTTCCCCCATTGTGCAACTTTCTGCGCCCTATGCAAATTTAAACTGTTTAAATTGACCTAATATATTTATTTCAAATTTGTAAATTATTGAATTTATTTAGTTCAAAAGTTAGACGGTCAAAAGTATATATTCATAAGTTATTTTAGTGCATTCATTTTGACTTTGCACTAAACAAAATTAAAATTAACAAATTACCATATAAATACATGTCGGCAAGTAGATTGGTTTTAACCGTTTAAGTTGGTGGCTTGAAGTCCCGGTCAACAAGTATGATTCCCTAACGAAAGTTTTGTGTTAAAGAAACAGATTAGGCGTGGAATTACTTAAAGCTCCTGATCATTTTAATTTTTTTTCCTTTTTTGTCATTTTGAAGCTCCTTGTCTTCCCTAGACGAACATTGCAATGGAACCTGAGTTCAGAAAAAAGTACTTATTAATTGATCTCTCAAAAATTTTAAATTATTGGCAAAGAATTAATTTTTAGTATATATACTGGTTATGATAATTTACTCTATATAAGAGGTAACAAATTTAAAAGATACCCTAAACCCTAAACCCTAAATTGAGATCTTGGCTCATAGATTAAACACTGTTAATTTGGAGCCATACTAGTAAGCAGCTCTTCAATGGGCCACATTTTTAACAAACAACCACCATCCAACTGGTCCACTAAATAGTCGATAAAATAATGATTTTCCCAGTTAAATAAATTGCTTTTCTTATTCGATATCAGTATATGCACTACTTAGACCAGCTCCGGTTGCCTTGTGAAGAGAGAAAGACATCGCCTCATAAGCAAGCAAATGACAAAAGAAACTAAAAAAAGAGATGCCAACTCTTGAAAGTGCAAAGGAAGGTGAGAAAGAAAAAAGCAAAAGCATGTGTTCAGTTGGCATATTACAAAAACTTGAGGATGTGTGGAGCTACATCTTTGAGCGAAGCCGAAGCCACTACAAGAATCTTATAATATAAAATTTTAAATTAATCTTTAATTTTGAAGATTATTAAAACTACCAAGTGATTCCTGTTTTGATCTTTAATCACCTCACAACGGAAATCACGCTGCATACGTGGAGCGTGAGTCATGCACAACGTATATGTTATCTACATAGTATGTCTTGTTCGTTATGTTGTGAGGTGGTTAAAGATTATAAAAGGGGACGATCACTTGCTAGTTTTAATAATCTTCCAAATTAAAATTTAATTTTAAATTAATATTATAAGCATGGTTTATATTATTCTCATATTATGTCTGCAATCTTCTAGATAGAAGAGACTGACCCATCTATTAATTTTCCATTGACCTGAGTTTACAAGATTAATTCATGTTTATGCAAGGGCGGTCTGGTGCAAAAAAAATTGTCCTATACTTTGGGGAAGATTTCAATATATTTTTTAATTATATATGTTAATTTTTACTTTTACTTTTTATTATGACGAATATTAAAATTAACTCTCATATTTTTTATATGAAAAATTTAAATTGCTTAAATTGATCTACTTCATGAGTGATATATATATATATATGGGCTATGGTGAGTTGCGAAGTAAGGATCTTGTTTTACTTCATTCTCATATCTCCGTTTTTAAAGACCAAACAGTAGATTCGAACCGCTCAACAAGATATCCATATTGAAACGTGCTTGAAGACCAAATTTTACATTTTTTAGAAATTTTAAACTATTATTTTTGATAGGTAGAAAACCGCTCAATGGAAAACACTGGGAAGAAGGAATTTTTTAGAAATTTTTACTATTATTTTAGTTCCATTGAGGCTTTCTACTGAGACAGAAGGAATCCGGACCAACTCTCATCTGGAGCAATAATTTATTATTTTAATGGGTGGAGACACTGGGAACATGCCTTTATAAATTGAAAAGACCGACTTCATTATAAACCAACTCCAAATATTTACCCCAATTCAAAAATTTACTCCATCTATCATCAAAGAAAGAGATGCCAACTCTTGAAATTGTAAAAAAACTTGACAAATCAATAGCGTGTGTTGAGTTTGCATTACGAAAACTAGAGGATGTTATTGAAACTTCATCACTGAGTGGAGCTACAAGTCTGAGCGAAGCATCCTATACAATGGTGCCAATAAAATCTATGTTGCGAGAGATCCAGGTGGTACTAGTCAACGCTGCACCCATATCCACATCCGTAGATGCGAGTGCGGGTGCGGGCGCAGTTATCATGGAGTGGATAACTGCAGTGATCGACGTCTGCATCTGCACGGAAAAAGCCATCTCCAATTTCTCCATCGAAGCTGGGAGAACAATACAAAACCTTCCTGCAGCTGTCAGGAGGATAAGCACTAAACCAGTTGACCTATTCGCTCTGCAGACGTTAGCAATTGAGATGAAAACGATCCAATCACAACTCCACAAGATCATCACCAATGATGATGCACTCATGCACTTAAAGACCTACAATCATGTCGATGCTACACTTCGGTCCACGGTTCCTAATATCGAGGAGATGGCCCTTGTCGGCTACGAAGCCCTCCAGAAGAGCATAATTGACAAACTCCTTGATCCAACCATTCCTCAACTCTTAAAAGTTGAAATCCAAGGTGAGGCTGCTGGAGAAACCGCACTTGCGCAAAAGATTTACCAAAGGTTAGTTCCTTTTATAGGATCACAAATTATCTTAATTCTTCATACTTACAACTAGCTACAATCCTAGAATAACAGCTATATGTTAGAAAAATCTAAATAATTATGCCTATAACTCACTAAATAAATAAAATTAATAAGAGTTTAGAAAAAAAAACAAATAATAATTAGGAGAATTATGCCATCAATCTATGAGTTCACGAGTACTACCATCAATCTATTAATCACACATATTATTTATTATCAAAATATTAAAAATATAAATCTAATTACATATAGAAAACATTTATCTCTAACATCATAGTTCCATTAATATAAACAATATTACTATATATGATGTATTAACCAAAAGCATTGTTTTCGAACATCGTTCAAATTTAATAAAACTTTAAACTGTTTTACTGTTTTACATTTATATTGATTATATTATTTTAAATTCATATACACTATTTTTTTGTATATATATTTAAAGTGTTTCAAGTTGCTCTTAAAAGAATGTTAAATAAAGCTTCAAATTTCTGTTCTTACAAAAATAGAAAATTGCAAAATTTAATAAAATACATTATCTATGTAAATCTTTCTAAATTATTACCATAATGATATATTGTTTATAAATATCCCACTTAGGTTTTTTGCCAAATCAGTGCATGGCTCCTTGATAAATGATAATATTATAGTCACTATTAAACACCACACGAATGCACCCCCAGCCTATATAAAATATCTTCTATTGTCATGTAAGTTAGAAAAAAAAAAATACACAACTATTTTAAGTTTTCTTCACCTATATATTTCCCCACAAATCCAAAATATTAAGCATATTGTTCTTCACAAATGATATTCATGTAAATGAATTAAACTTGGTAGAAATTTACATGGATGCATATCGTACGTGAAGAAGAACAAAACCAATGTTTTTGTTTGTTGTTCGGATTTTGAATTTTAAAATATATATTAATGCAATAACATGAGAATCTGTTTCTAATAATATATAGTTGAAGTGATACTAATAAATCTTAATAACGAATTATAATTTTAATCAATATAAAAAATTATTTAAAGCAATTAAAAGAAAAAAGTAAATTAAAGCACAGGGAACCCCAAGTTTCATAATTCAGTTTTAGTTCTTGGTGGCAACGATATAAACTTTTTGGGGCACATGCACACTAAAAATGAACTGGTGTGTCTTCAGTAAGGAGCCAAGATAAACTAATTACTGTTCATAAATTATCTTGTTCCTTACCAATATATATAATTCCTCACTCATCCTCATTGGCTATATATTCAGCTCTTGCAGCATGTGTAGGTTCCTAATTTTTCCGTCAATTGGAAGGATTTGTCTTGACTGCAATTTTTTTTTTGCCATCCATTACAAAACGAAGATTTTTATCACCTAATGGCAAGAAATTTTGGTTATTGCAAAAAGAATAAAAAAGAAAACCAATTAAATATAAATAAGCAAATACAGAGAGAATATATAAAGCAATATATAAGAATAAATAAAGAAATGACAATGCCAAATTGAGGTTTATGATCATTTCAATGAATTAGTTATTGGATGACTCTAGAAAGATCTAGTTGTTTATTTTAGGTGTATAACAATCATTTGAAGAGTCTCTATTTAAAAATAATATAAAGGACTTCGTTTTCTTCTAGACCGTCCATGTCTAAAATAAACAGTTAATCAGAAGCAAGCAACCAATGTTTTAAATCTGACAAATTTTGCTAACGTTATGGAATTTTGGACAATTTCACATGCTACAGTACCAAGCTATTTTTTAATATTGTTTATTAATTTGTTTATTTATTTTATCATCATGAACTTTTTAGTATTGTGGTGAAGAATCACTTCGATGTCTGTTTCTGGATATTTGACTACATGATCCACGACTACTACTTCTACCGTGACGTTCCTGAAATGTTCATGGCAATTGACATCTTGAGAAAGTTGTTGATTACACTTGAGCCCGGAAACTCATCGGATGGCCATGATGAGAAAGTTGTGATCCGGAGGATCCGTGAGTCCTTGAAGGTGAAAAGATATCTTGTAGTCATCGACGGACGTTCCTCCAATCTGGTACCCAAAATCATAGAAGCTCTTCCTCAGGGAAATAACGGGAGTCGGTTTTTGATATTCCATTCAACTTACTTTGGGGAGTTCATAGATTGTACAGTTAGATACCAGTTGCCATCCTTAAGTTTGGAAGAGAGGCTAAAAATAATATTTAGAAAGCCCTTTGAGAAAAAAGATTCCCTTGAAGTGTATCCCCCTGATTTCCAATCAACCGCAAGGATAATTGCAGCCAGTAGTTTTGGTGATTCACCAATGAACTTGCTACTTTTAAGTGGTCACATACTGTTCAATCAACCATTTTCTGTTCACGATCTTCAAGTTCTTAGGAAAATTGCTGCAACAGACAATTTTAGGGAATTTCTCACTTTTATTTACAATAAATTGCCAATACTTCTTCGGACCTGTTTTGCATATATGGTTGTATTATTCCCTCTCAAGTACCTAATACATGCTAATTCACTAATTCGGTTGTGGATTGCCGAAGGAATGATACCAAAGGAGGATGGAAGAACAATGGAGCAGACAGCAGAGCTGTATTTAGATGAACTCATCCAGAGGTATTACATTAATATTTATTATTATCAATTTATCATTATTAATTGATAATTGCTTTCAATAATTAAGAATTTGTGAATATAAAATTTAACATTTACAGGGGCTTAGTGCATGTTATCTGGGTATATTACCATAATCAAGATCAACCAACTCGTGTAGTTGTTCTACATCCTAATGTGCAAATCAAGATCAATTATTACATTCGCACTGACAAATCTTTCCCTGTCAAGGCCGTGCTCCGTGATGGTACTGATATTGACTCTGCTGATTATGGGGTTGTTGACCCTGCAAACTTTCATCCATCGCAACGCTTGGCAGTACGTCTTCCCTTTGAGTTTAATATACTTTCTTCCTTTGAAGAAGGAAAAATTGTGCGGTGTTTCAAATATACAAACCTCCACTCTTTGTTTTTCTTCGGTTCTGTAGCACCGATGATGTTTTACCAGTTCAATTTTCTCCGAGTTTTGGCAGTGTATCAGGCCCGCATTCGGTTTTCCGAGGAAGACCGAGCGTGCTGGTTGGATGGTTTAGTTAACTTGAGATACTTGGGGTTTATAGTGTGCTGGATAAAAGCTGGATCACTTGGAAAGAAACTCTCCCGATTTCAGAATCTCCAGACCCTCGATCTATCAGAGTCTTTCGTTTCGGGTCTATCTGAGTATATAGAGAATAACCAAAAAGTGACTATTGTCGGTCCAGTTAATGAAGAATTTGAACAAAGGTGGTCCCCGGTACCGGATATGTGCCAATGAATTAAGTGCTCCGCAACGGCACAGTGCGAGAAGCACATCATAATTAAGTTGAATATTTACTTATTTCTAACCAAGAAGTTTGTACCAAAAGTTTAACTTGCTGCTGTGTATTGTTTTTGAGTTTATGCTTGTGTGGAGAAGACTCTTTACATGTTTGCATTTTTCTGTATTAAGTTTGTGCTTCTGAATAAGATAATGTGACGTTTTCTGTATGAATTTTTTTTGTATTAATTAAGTACGACGATTGTTGGCATGTCTTTAATTAAATTATGTGAATCACTCACTTAGTATAGATTCGCTCGAATAGAAATAAAACATAAACAAGCTAACTCATCTAGTAGTTGATGTTTTGATGTTATATTAACCATCCATAACAATAAATGTTGATAAGAAATTATAGGCTCAATTAGATGATCTGTATCAACATATTATAATTAGCTTTTTTTTTCTCTCTCTATAAATTAGAGGTTTAAATCCAATAAGAAGATTGTACAATTTTATAAGTATTTACTTTAGCAAGTTCTTGCAAAAATTGGCATACATTAAAATTATATAATGTTTGATTATTATGTTATTTATATGCTCAATAATATACATATAAATATACTTTCCATTTTGTAATTTGTATTTGTATTAAAAAATGTTGATTTTGATGAGGTTCTGAGGAGAAGGATTTATGCGGAAAAGTATCAATTTATTTCTGTGGAAGTTTCATTTTTATTGTATTAAATCTCAATCTCTATTTTTACAAGCTCTAAGTCGTATTTATATTACAAAACCTAATGGCTAGTTTATTGTACCGTTGGTACTGTGCCTATTTATTGTACAGTTGGTACCTACTATTGCTTTTTCATAAATAAACTAAAGACCCTATGCTATGCTTGATTTAATCTAAGTCATTCGATCAATGATGGATGACTGAGATCGATCCTCGACTTCTTTATTATTTTTAACACTCCCCCTCAATCTAGGAAGGTATGTGCCGTACATTCCTAGCTTGCTAGATCGTTGAAGAAGATTAATCTGAGATCTTCTTATTTATTTTCAACATTCCACCTCAAGCTCGGATTGTAGATGTCGATCAATCCAAGCTTGCTAGTATTTTCTTCAAAGAGTTTTGGCTCGAATCCCTCGGTTTCTTCCCATTTCTTCATTCCTATAATTAAAAATTCAAACAATCGCAGTAACCCGATCTTTGTATCTAAATTAATATAAAATCAAGATAAAAGTCAATCAACTCTTGTGTTAACTTATTAAAATATTTTTAATTTTCTAAAATTTTAATATTTAGTTAATTAATTTTTTATTTTTTGGCAAAATTCCATTTGCCACTATACACTTTGGTCGTTTTTGTTATGTCAAGATTATCAAATATATTTTGTTTCTGAACATATGGTCTGTATCACCGCTATCAATTATCAATTTATAATATAAAGCACTTTTAATTAAATTTAAAAAGAAACCGCATTTTTGAGCTATCTTGTTGAGTCGACACCACAATCGGTTGTTGAAGAGATTGCCTCATTTGATCTTGATTTTGTTGGGCTGGGTGGCTCTGACCCGTTACAGATTTTTCTTCATACACTCTCCCTAAAATAGAGTCTTCCATTTTCTCCTCAAATGGAGAAATTTTCATCCTTGCTCCAAAAAGATTAATCTGGGCCATTAATTTTTCTTGTTCGCTGGCTCATTGAGTCCACCAGTATTTTTTTTTTCTTCTCCATCTCCAACTAGTCTTTTATATTTTTTTAGGTAATTGTACAATTACCCACCTATCAATATTTTAATTTTCATGGCCTTCGTATTTGTATTTGTATTTCTTCTATTTGGTCATTTTGTATTGGTATTGGTTTTTTCATTTGGTATTGATATTGGTATTCTAATTGTACATGCTTTTGTACAATTATTTGAGGTATTACCAACACAACTTGGTTATTGATATAGGGTCAGCCACCCCCTTTTGGAGTTCTTACTGATATCTTTTGTTTATTGATCAGCCACCCTTTTTGGGGTTCTTACTGGCGTATTTTGATTATTGGCCATTCACCCCATTTTGAGGTTCTTATTGGTTATTGATCAACCATCTTGTTTGGGATTATTACTGACATATTTTGGCAATCAGCCACTCCACTTTTGGAGTTGTTACTGACATACTAGTATTGGTGTTGGTATTTTTGTTATGAATATGTTACCCGTTTGTATGAAAACAATACCTTAGATTTTAAGATAGTTTATAAAATAATTATTTTTCAAATTTGGTTTCATGTAAGTTAATAACCTTTTGAAAGGTATTAGTTTTGCAATTTTGCAAACCATTATAATTAATGCAATCGTTATAGGAAAAATTAGAAATTTTAATATTTTATAGAAAAGATGTCCAAAAATTTTGTGCCCTATTTTTTCTCCTAGTTTTTGTTTTGTACAAAGATAATTCATTTTTTTCACACAACATAAAGTTAAAAAAAACTTCATGTATGCATTATAGAAACATAATTATTATATAACATTCAATATGTCAATATACAATTGGAAAGAAAAGTAAGTTTTGAAATTTTATAATTAAAATGTTGAAATTTATGAAAACTATAAAATGAAATATTTGAAATAATTTATTAATGGAAAGTAAATTTTATAAGAATGAGTATTTTTATTTTATTAATATTTTGGTACGAATATTTGTTATAAAGTATTTTTAATATCTCTAGTAATATATTTGGCAATTTTCTATAATTTTTAATACTATTGATTGGCGTTTCAATTCCATTGGTTAGTTTTAGTCAAGGTACTGGTTATTGGGTATAAACCATATGAAAATTAAAGGCTACACCATATGAAATTCAAATATTGGTTTTTAGAGTACCGCATGAGGAGTTGCTTGAACAAATGAAGCACAGATTCCCCACTAATGACCCACCTGGAGTGCCACAAATGGACGCCTCAATTTTTCCCACCAAATGGAGAGCATTCTTCCTTGGCTTTAAAAATAATGTTGTGGGATTTTTCAGCTGTAGACATTCGCTGTAGAAGAAATTGAATTTCTTCCTTTTCTGTCCCCACACCTTTTGCCTCTCTTTTTTTCTTCTCTTTATTTCGCGAGAGGAGTCCCTTTTTTCTTGACCCGTTTGATGACCTGCCTGCAATTTTCAAATTGAGATTGGTTTTGGGTTCGCACTCAACCTTCTCCTGAGTCAGAGTCTGATCTGAGACCGCAGACGGCATACCCCTTTTCCCTTTTCTCCTTTTATGTCTCCCTTACGCTTATCCTCAACCAGATCGCCTTCTCCTCTCTTTGCCACTTTATCCCTCTTCGGCCTTAGGTGAGGGTTTAATCACCAGCACGTCTCCCTTGTATGGCCATGCATTTGTCGGAGGAGGAGCTAGGGTTTTTGCGATGTGAGAAGCTATGGTTTTGAGTTGTCGCCGCAAATGCCTGGGTCTCGTGTCCCTCACCTCCTCTAGTTTGTGGACCTCCCATGGTGATGCGGTGAGGCTCCGTTTGTTGGATTGTTGTTGTACTTGTGAGAGAGAGGGAAGGAACCGTGAAAGGATGAGGGTTTTAACGGTCTCATAATTCGAGTCGAGACCCGCAAGGTATGGAAAAAATCTTGCCATGTTGGGCCAACTTTGAACTTCTTGAGGTCAGTGGTTGGTTTTGTTTCTTTGTTTTGTCGAAAGATTTCTCCCCTTTTTTGAGTTGATAGATGTGGCTTTATTGTTTTGGGTGAGCTCTCAATTCTTGTGTTGGCTGATTTTCTGGTTCAATATGGTATTTCTTGGGAATTCTGTTGCTGATTTGAATCTTTGTTTCGGAAGTGACTTGCTGAATTTTTGGGGGTTGATTGGCTGATGGGAACATTTGCTACTGATCCTTTTTTTCTAATTATGGATGGATTATGGATTTTTGTTGGAGATTTGGAGATTTTTGCTAATTCGGGTTATTTGAGTTATTGGAATATCGGATATTGTTTATTTGGTTATCAATTTTTTCTGATATTTACTGATACTAAGATCAGTCTTGTGGGTATTTTTCCTGGTACTGAACTAATCAGAAGCAAGATACTTATGTGGGGATACTAGTTGGCTAATTTCAGCCTTTGTGAAAAAATGTACTATGTATTTTTTTTGTATAAATATGATGAAAACAGATCTTCGAATTTATGATTACCAGGTTTGCTGGTAGGACTCAAAAGCTTAGATCTTTATCGGGTTATTGGGTATTTTTATCAGTTTACCAAGTTATTAAGCCTTGCCATTTCTCCTGTGACGAACTAAATTCTCAACCTCTGTAGGCTTTTTTGGATTGGTCTTTTCTCTAGCACTAAGAGCGAAGCTTGCTTTGATGGGTTGGTAGCTTTGATTGAATGCTGCCCCCCTTGCTCCATCTTGCTCGTTGTGCTGAATGCTTTGCTATGAGTATTGTTGGTTTTGTCGGTCACATAAATTGGTGCTCTGATACCATGTTGATTTTATGAGGTTCTGAGGAGAAGGATTTATGCGGAACAATATCGATTTATTTCTGTGGAAGTTTCATTTTTGTTGTATTGAATCTCAATCTCTCTTTTTGCAAGCTCTAAGTCCTATTTATATTACAAAACCTAACGGCTAGTTTATTGTACCGTTGGTACTATGCCTATTTATTGTACAGTTGGTACCTATTGTTGTTTTTTTCATAAATAAACTAAAGACCCTATGCTATGGTTGATTTAATCTAAGTCATTCGATCAATGATGGATGACTGAGATCGATCCTCGACTTCTTCATTATTTTTAACAAAAAAATAATCGAAATTGTTATATTAATTATTGTCAAATGATCAAACTAAAATCCTCCAAACCAAACAATACATACACAACAATTATTATTCCTTTATATTCAAAACAATATTATACAATACACACTAGCTAAGTTTGCACAACTATAATACACAAATGTATATTAAGAAGTTGGAAAAATGAGTCTGAATGATACATATATTGATCATCAGTCCAAACGAAAACAAACAAACAAACAAACAAAGTTACAGTGCCCAAAAATCACTTGATTTCTTCAATCTTCCAACTTTGATTATTGTGGCCATTTTTCCTCAATACTATTTACAGTGCCCAATCCTGCACATGCAGATCATGCGCATCAAGTACCACCGAAGTGTTACCCATTTCGCCACTTTCGGTCGACAAGAGTGACACTTGGGGCAGAGGGATAAAGAGAGAATGGATGTCAATTGACCCTCATTTTTTGTATTTTTTTTGTATTTATATATGATTTTCTATATAATTTAGAGTAAAATGGCATGGTATTGTAAACTGACCCTCATTCTCCATAGAAAAATATGTGTTTGACCCCCATAGTTCGAAAATCTGGCTCCGCCTCACACGTCTAAACAGTTATGGTATAATGGGACCAACCGAACCTGTCAATTGTTTTAATTTGTTCGTCACAACAAACAACCAAACAAGAGATAGTTTTATCATACATACAAGATGTTTGGGACCGAAGCCATGCTTAATAGCTTTGCCGGTGGCTTTGTTCATCAGCGCAAAGGCCGCTCTCTTTTATTCATCTTTCACATGTTGACAGTGTGTGGTTTCTTTTGATCCGGTGATGCACTTAACCACATCCATGTTGAAAATTAATTCAAAATTGATTATACCAGGTTTGATTCTGAATTCCTCAAACTTTTCTCTTGCCAATGCCTTCAGCAAAATGTCAGCCTTCTGTTCTTCATAACTTGCACGCTTGATCTCCATTGTTCTTGCTGCTACCAATTCTTTTGTAATGCTTGATGCCATGTTTCATTTCTTGCTGCTTCTTCCAAGGTTGTGGATCTTTGCCTTCCACCTTCTTCATATGCCATGAAAAGCGTGGGTTGCTCTTTCTTTTCTTCTTCATAGCATGCTTGCTGTTCTTCCCTTTGTTTTCTAAAAACAACCGGCTTGCACATACCCATATCTTTTGCAATGGAAGCACTGGACATCTTTTATGTCGTGATGAAACAAGAACTCGCCATATCTATAATGGCCACGTCCACCTTTGCTTGGAGAGGACTCCCCCTTTATGTAGAACGCCCTTTCATCACCTTTCTCCTCTAATCTAGATTTCGCTTCATGGGTCTGCAGTGATCCCATCAGTTCTTCAAAGTAATAGGTTGAAAGATCCTTTGATTCTTCAATTGTTTCCACCACGTGATCAAACATTAGTGCTACGCTTCTTAGCACCTTTGCCACCATGGTTTTCTCTAACATGTTGTCTCCATATGCTTGAATTTTGTTAACAACGGATGTGACTCTTGAAAGAAAAATCTGCATTGATTCTTCTATTTTCATATGCAATGTCTCAAGATCTCCACATAGGCTTTGCCGTTTGATGGCCACAACTCGCGAACTTCCCTGAAATGCCATCTTCAAGGTTGTCAATGCTTCTTTAGCAATTGTTGATGCTGCAATTCTTCCAAGTTGCCCACCAATCGACTCTACCATCAATTGCAAATTGACTCTACCATTAATTGCTTGTCGCACCGAACCATCGGCTCTGATACCATTTTGTTGGGATAAACTCAGCAATATTGCACTGCTTTGTGCCAGTATGCAAAAGAGTTCTGCAGTATTTAAAGCAACACTTTATTTTCTGAACAGAAACAACGCTTTATTTTCTTTCTCTCTTACTCAATTACATAGAGTTCTGCAGTATTTAAAGCAATACAATGTTCCTAAAATAAACACCCACAACTTGCCTAAATTAAGCACCCACTACACAACATGCTAAAAATAGCTAACCACTACGCTAAGTAGTCCCAAAATAACTGTGCTTAAAATAACCAATGCCTAACATAACCCATGCAGCTTTTATGCTGGTAAAAACTAATTCGTACATGTTCTAATCAATTTGAAACATGGCATCAAGCATTGCAAAAGAATTGGTAGTAGCAAGAACAATGGAGATCAAGCGTGCAAGTTATGAAGAACAGAATGCTGGCATTTTGCTGAAGGCATTGGCAAGAGAAAAGTTTGAGGAATTCATAATCAAACCTGGTATAATCAATTTTGAATTATGGGGGAGTGTTGAAATTAATTCAAATTGATTAGAGCATGTACAAATCAGTTTTTACCAGCATAAAAACTGCATGGGTTATGTTAGGCATTGGTTATTTTAAGCATAGTTATTTTAGGACTACTTAGGGTAGTGGTTAGCTATTTTTAGCATGTTGTGTAGTGGGTGCTTAATTTAGGCAAGTTGTGGGTGTTTATTTTAGAAACATTGTATTGCTTTAAATACTGCAAAACTCTATGTATTGAGTAAGATAGAAAGGAAATAAAGCGTTGTTTCTGTTCAGAAAAATATTATTCTCTCTTCAATCTTTTGCATACTGGCACAAAGCAGTGCAGTATTGCTGAGTTTATCCCAACAATCCACATGTAACAATAAATTAAGTTGTCAGTAACTTGGAACCCTGTAATGCCATGTATTTTGAGGTACGGTCTAATTCTTAAATTTCATTTTAAGAACAATATAACCGATTATATAACGTCATGTATTTGAAATACTAAATTAATGTACGATATATATATAACAGGCTAAGGTCAAAGTGGTACTTCCTGAGCTATGGAGATACCACTTTTTGGATCGTCTGATTCGCTTTAAATTTTGTGTTTCAAGAGATTTGATTTTGTCGCTGATCAAAATAGATGGAACGGAAAAAATAAAAAAATTCAGTGCCTCTGTTAGTCTAAAATTGATTTTCTTCCCCATCTACCCGCCTCTTCAGCTTCCGCTTCCCCTTCTCTCTCCCTATTTCCTAAATCGCCTCTTCAGCTTCCTAAATCGTAAAACTTGCCGATTCTTCTCTTCTCTTGCTACGGTTCACCTCTGATTCTTTCGAGGATCTATCTCCGACAATTGGTACCTATTACTTTTTTTTCTCATTCGGTTGTAGATTATTAATTGTTGGGACGGAAATTGAAATTGGATGTGGAATTTTATGTGTAGATTATTGGGTGATTTAGGATTATCTGTACTGGAAATATACATAGCTGCGATTTTGTAATTCGTTGATTCGAGCAGCATTTGGGATGTAAAAGTAGTTCTATTCCAAATTCTCATCATTCAAACTCCTGGAATTGGTTTGTTTAGGATAATTTCCTAGAATTGGTTTATTCACATATGTAGCAAAAGGTATAAAAACCGTGATAAGAATTTGAGTCGCTGATTCTTAGCCGAAGCATGATAAGGGATAAAAGGGATAAAAGGGATAATACTAAGGGACTTTTAGAAGCATAATTCTCAGCCGAAGCATAAAAGGGATAAAAGGGATAATATTTCTCAGCCGAAGCATAATAATTCTCATCCGAAGCAGAATTAATGTTTCTACTTGGTTAGGTTAATACAGGAACTTTTAGAAGAAGAATTTCAAAATTTCAAAATTTTGAGATTCTAGAATTTGAGTAGCAGAATTATTTTTTGGTACCAACTAGAGAAGGAAGTATTATATGTTTTTCTCTTGAGTTAATAGCAGATGTTCTCATTAAACTATTGATAGAATTTCAAACATCCAAGAGAAGCAAAAATTAGTGTCCGATGCAAAATAGTAAAAACCAGAAGGTACCAATTGCAGATAAGGAATTTTCATAAATTTTTAATTTCAGAGACTGGCAAAAAAAGTATTAAGCTTAGGTACCAATTGAACTATTGTTTTTAAATTTTCTAGTAAATGTAGATAACAATTTAAATTGTAGTGCTTTTTAATCTAATTTGTAAGTATTATATTTTTTTGTAGATAAATGGATGATTTCGAAGTAGATGAAATAGAAGATGTGGTAATAGATGGAAAAAGAGAGGAAAGTTTAGAGCCTCATGAAGGGATGGAGTTTGCTAGTGAACAAGTGGCTTACGATTTTTACAACACCTACGGATACATTAGTGGATTTAGTATCCGTTAGCAAACCAGCTACACAAATGCAAAAGGGATAAAAACCGTTATAAGAATGGTTTGTTCGAAAGAAGGGAAAACCAGAAAAAAGAAGAAGCAATTGGAGGACACGATTGATGGGTTGATTGAAAAGACACCCGAAAAGGAAAGATCGATGCAGAGAAGTGAGTGCAAAGCTTCATGACATGTTAGGATGCATAATGATGGTATTTGGAGGATAACGGGCCTCCACAAAGATCATAATCATCAGTTAGTGCCAAATACTCCCTCGAAAAAACGACACTTAAATCTCATAAGCTGATTTCCATGGAAGATAGGACTCACATCGAGTTGTTGAGTCAGTTAAATTTTGGTGCGTCTCAAATTAGAGAATTTATTGCGGACAAGTCTGGGGGTAAAGAGAACATCCATTTCAGCAAGAAAGATGTTAACAATCACATTACAAGGGTGAAAAGGAGTCTAGTTGGGGTTGATGTGAATGCGATGTTAGACTTCTTTAGGCTTAGGCAACAAACAGATTCTGAATTTTTCTTCGAAGTCGAACCGGATGAAGATAATGTTGCCAAAAACATATTTTGGATAGATGGTCGTTCAAGGAGAGCGTATCAAGAGTTTGGTGATGTCATCATATTTGATACAACCTACAATACCAACAAGTACAGAATGTCTTTTGCTCCATTTGTTGGTGTTTTTTGGTTGTGCCCTAGTTAGAGATGAGAAGAAGACAACATTTGGTTAGTTGTTCAAAACATGGTTGAATGTAATAGGTGGAAAGAAACCAAAGACTATCTTTACTGATCAAGACCCAGCGATGAAAGCGGCAATTGAGGTGGTGTTTAAGGGAGGTACCGTGCATAGAGTTTGTATATGGCATGTGTTAAGAAAGGCGAGAGAGCATTTGGGGGTTTTATATGGATCTGTTAATGGGTTTAGGGATGAATTAATCACGGTTATTAATTTTAGTTTGACAATTGCAGATTTTGAAACAATTGGCATGCACACTTAAGAAGTACAAGATGGAAGACAATTGACATATGAAGATTATGTTTGACAAACATGACGAATGGGCACCGGCATACTTTCGTGAGTCATTTTGTGCGGGCATTAGTACTACACAGAGAAGCGAAAGTATGAATGCGTCGACAAAGATATGGCTGGGATCTAATACCTCATTGTATGATTTTGCGACAAGATTTCAGGAAATGGTAGAAGGTGTTTATGAGAGAGAGAGTGATGAGGATTTTCGAACAATGAATGAGATCCCACAACTATTGTCGGGTGATGTAGTAGAGGTTGAAGCACGAAAAATTTACACTCGAAGCATTTTCAAACTTTCGAAGGGCAAAATAACAAAGACTATCGCGCTTCGGGTTCGTGAGGTAGAGAGAGAAATACTCTATGAGGTACGTCCGGTGATATTGAAATCCAAGTACACTTGGTACAAACTAAATCGCATGGTACACATCGATCGAGCCAATGGAAGGGCTGATTGAATGCAAAGGTTTTTTGTATCAAGGAGTTTTATGTTCTCATGCACTTTTGGTGATGCGACATGTGGGGATGGAGCCAATTTTGTCTAAACATTACATTCTCAAAAGATGGACCCGTGATGCTAATGCAAGCGCAAAGAAAGGTTTGAACGATCGTTGTTTTGACGGCAATATCCTAAAATCTGTCAAGCGTACCACCTTAATTAAGCGAATGGATACAATCATGAGCAATCCTATTGTGCTTACTACAGCTTATGATTGGACTTGTTTTAAATTGGATGAGATGCTGGTGTTGTTAGCATATCTCACTAAAGCCTATGGCGAAGATGAACCTACTAAACCAAAATTAGAAGCTGTAAAGAAAGAAGAGGATGATCTGAAATTTAGTGATCCACTGGTATCGCAATGCAAGGGTAAAAGAATACCTCAGCGATTCAAGGCTCCAGCTGACGTAAGAGATGCCAAGAAGATGCGGACTTGTAGTTATTGTCATAAAAAAGAGGGCCACAACATGAGAAAGTGTCCAATGGTAAATATTACTTCAATTCATGATCATTATTTTGTTTATGCTTGTTTAAATGATAATTATTATCTTATTTTCTAATTGTAGAAAGAAGAGAACGAAACGGCAAGTAAAGGAAAAGAGACAATTCTCATACAAAAGGGCAAGCGTACTAGAAAAGAACCAATTTTCATAGAATATGCGAGTGAAGACGAATCTGAATTTAAGAGTGAAGATAATGAAGATGCCAAAGATGAAAGTGCATACGATGATGAAGATTATGGGAATGAAGAAGACCTATTTTGAGGGCTTGGCATTTACATTTACTATTATGTGATTTTAAGAAACAATAGGGTTTTTGGTGCAATTTTTGGTCAAGTTTTTGGTGAATTATTGAATTATCACCTGGAGATGAAAGGTTTGAATTATTGTATAGTTTTTGACTTTTAGAGAACATAAGTTTCTTCTATTTTCGTGAGCACTATAGGTTTGATCTTAATTTTTTTTTCTGGTACTGGACTATATATAGCAATATAGAACCTTGATAGGTGTAGTGAAAGAAAAGATTACTATTCTGTTATTGTTTAGATTATTCTTTCTTTATTCTATTTTTGCCAAATGCTTGAATTATATTGTGCTTGTAATTTGGAAGATTCTTGTCTTCACTTTTCTGTTTGTTTAAGCAGGATGGAATGTCTTTTGTAGTTTAAAAAAAAATAGAGGGCATTGGTAGGTTTACTTGCCTTTTATTTTATTGAAGAAGAGCGTGAAAAGAAAGCATAACAAATTGCATTGTTCACTGCAGTTATCTGTATATTAGGCTACTTGGGACGGAAAGCAAGAACATACACAGTACCTGTTGTACCAGTCATAATCAGGCTTCAAGAAACACAGTAGTAGCTTGTGAATAGCAGTTTCATTTGTTTTTTATGACTTTTTATTTTTGAGATCATGATTTTCATATGTCAGTATTAGGGAAATGATTTATGCATGATGTCTGTATGTGTTGTTTTGTAGCCTTAAGAAATTAATATATTGAACAAAAAACAAACTTATAAATCATGCTCATGTCTCCTTTAAAATATCAAAATTACATAAGAATCAAAATTTACACAACAATACACTTCACGTGCAGTTTACTCCCACAAAGCATCAAAATTACATAAAGCATGTAATCCCATCAATTTACATAAAGCATTATACTAATTTCAACTAAAGTAACAAGGATGTAAAATGGAGCCTTCAACATGACTGGTACAAAAGCATATACTAAAATGGAGCCTTCAACACGACTGGTACAGAAGCATATCTGCAAAAGAAACAATAGAATAAAAAAAATAAGTTAGAAATCTAAATTGTTCTTTGGCCTAAAAACATATACTAAAATGGAGCCTTCAACACGACTGGTACAGAAGCAAGAATTACAATTGACTGGTACAAGGATGTAAAAAGCTAATACCAAATTCACTGGTACAAGGATGTGCACGACTGGTACAGAAGCAAGAATTACAATTGTTTAATCTATAACAAGTCCAACTACCTTTTTTTCATTAACAAAAACAAGAATTACAATTGTTTAATCTATAACAATTACTCTCGAAACCCACATAAAGCTAAGTACCAAATAAAAAATAAATTAACCTGGTATTGATGACAGCGCAATCCAAAAGGAATTAACTTCAATATGTGAAAATAAAAGCTGGTACCAATTGTTTAAATTCCATAGATACATTGAGTAAAACAACAGAATCATAAAAAAGCATTATTTTAACAACATATCCAATATGCATCTATTTCGAGAACAATTACCAAATTCAATTGCACATATTTTCCCAAATTAATTTCATTTTGAAAAATTCAATTTCAGTTTGTTAACATAGCAGGGGAAGAAAGAGAGACTCACCTGATGCAGAGCGCACCGACTGTCGCTCTCAACCAGAGCCGTCGCTCGACGAGGGGGTCGAAAAGGGGATCGGAGCTATTCCTCGGCGAAGGGGTCCGGCACTGGAACAACGAGGTTTCTAGCGACTGCATGCAATGAGAGAGAGGACAGCACGAGAGTAGGGGAGGGTGGTTGGAGGACGGGCGTGCAGAGAAGAGGCGGTCTAGGTTTCGCACGGGGTCGGGGAAGAGTTGCCTGCATTTCCACTCTCAGAGAGAGAGAGAGAGAGGAGATGTTAAAACCTAAACTAACGGAGAACTGAGGCGCTGAATTTTTTTATTTTTTCCGTTCCATCTATTTTGATCAGCGACAAAATCAAATCTCTTGAAATACGAAATTTAAAGTGAATCAGACGATCCAAAAAGTGGTATCTCCATAGCTCAGGAACTACCACTTTGACCTTAGCCACTCTCTCTCTCTCTCTCTCTCTCTCTCTATATATATATATATATATATATATATATATTTTTCTCCTTCTTTCATTAAATATATTACTTTAATAACTAACTCAAAATAACTACCTTGAATAGAAATTACTGTGGTCCGTTTTACATCAGTAATTGAATAGTTTATACATTTATAAGTTACCCAAAACACAATATCCGGTTTTGTATATTATTTCCAACAGCCCACAATCCATAATATTTTAATTACTCAAATTAGAAACATAACTTTCCAAAAATAACTACCCTGCCAATAGTGCCTCTTCCCTTGTTAATAATATTAATATCAAACCCTCTGCCGACTCTCTCTATCAATTCGTTTTCTTCACAGAAATTAGAAAGGAGCCCATATTTAATTCCTCTTTCCTTCGTAGCACCTATAGGAGACCCAAACCGCATCTTCTCCTTCTAAATTCTTGCCGCTTCCCTCTTTGTTTTGTCTCAAACTGTCACACCTCTTTATAGTTTAATTGAAAATAAATTAAACAATGAAACCTTGCTAAAAATCAAAGTGGAGCCCATTGAAGTATATGCCGCACTATCTCTCTCGTCCATTTTCTTCACAGCCACCGAACGAGTCTCCAAAACCTCCTCTCCTGTTTTCAAAATTCTGCATCAAGGTATTTTAAATTTACGTTATTTTGTTTAATCGATTAGTTTATGATATATATGGACTATACTATAATTTTTTAGAATATATTTGATTCATGAACTGAATGGGTAAGTAGATCTATGATAATTAGAAATATATTTGTTCATTAATCATCTCAATTGTTAGTAGGAATTAATTTTGATTATAATAATATATGCAAAGTTTTCTTTTCATTTCATAAAATGAATATCTGATCTGATTTGTGATATATTAATACTAAATCTGGTTAATCGTTTGAATGGAGTTTCAATAGTTAAACAAATGTCCGATTATAAATTTGTTACATATGTTGTTATTTTAATAAAACAGTAGACAAACTTTCAATATATATATCAAGATAGTAGTAGAATGTTTTTATATTTCTAGATAATTAAAAGTACGTAGTCAATAATAAGTATATTAAAACCCGCAAAATATAAACTATTAATAAGTATTCCCTTTGAAATTATATTATAATATGAAAATATTCTTTATTAGTAATAATTTCTTTAGTTATATTAGAACCTGATAATATTCTTTTGATTGTATTTAATTTGATATTCATTTGTCATCATATAATTTGATATATATATATATATATATATATATATATATTATAATAAATTCTGGAAATTTTAGCATATAGAAATATTTTGGATCATGAAAATTAATTTAGAAATCATCTTTCGTAGCCTAGGTCCGAGTGCCGAAGTAAGGAGTAATATAGAGACAGTGAATTATCCTACAACAACAGGTATGAGTTTCCTGGACATTGTCAAATTGTTCCTTACCATTTGTGTGCATTTTATTTATTTATTTTTGGAATTGTGCATGTTGAATCGAACGATCCCTTTGGCTTGTTTAGAAATACAATAGGATTATTCATATCGATCATGAGACTTGTAAGTAGGATGTGTTGAGCATGACATTGTGTAGTGTTAAATGAAATGAATATGGAAGATAACGGATAAGTTAAAGGAAAGGAGCCAACGTGCGTTGAACGTATGTTGGAATGTATACATTGGGTCTGGGTTCGACTAGACCCCTCGATAACGTGGCGTTGGATGGATTTCCCGTCACGGGTCAAGATCTAGCGTAGGATGGATTCCCCGTCTAGTGCGACAGCCAATATCTAGCGTAGGGTGGATTCCCTGTCTAGTGAGAAAGTCTCTCGTTGTTGGTTGGATTTCCCAGCGAGTTGGCAGTCTTCCAATGTTGGTTGGATTTCCCATTGGATTCGCAAATAAATGATTTAACGGAAAACTTGAAAGATAATTATGGAAGTGTGTGTGTGTGTGATTTAAATATGTATTAGTAAGATTTCATGTGAGTATATAATATCATGTTTGTGTTAATAAGTCAATTTGACAAACTCCGGGACTGGAACTAAATCCCGTACTGAGAGACTATTCGATCTCTCACCCGTTCCACTTTTATGCGGGTTCCAGTAAATGATGAAGCCGACGAGGAGCACGAATATGAGGGATGTGGATCAGGAAGTCAACGAGCAGACGGCTCAAGTATCTTTTATTTTTTTTAGTTAAACTTTAATTCTCTCTTTGAAAGTGGATACATTGACTAACATGGCAATTATCGGTTTGTTTGCCATGTTTGTCTTGATCTCATGTTAAGTGTATGTTATGTACTTGAACTATTTGTCGTTTTAAAAAATCTTGTTTGACTTTAAAATGTTGCATGAGTATTTATTATTGATAATGTATGTGATGTGCACACGCCTGACGTGTAAATACGTGGCGGGTTGTCTCGGGGTGTGACAAACCCACAGACACTTAAATATCACAAGTCAATCTTAAATAGTATTTCGATAAAAATTGAATCTTAAATCAGTAACTAATAACCTGGTACTTATTGGCGGGATTGGCCGGAGCCAACATAATAGCATCATTAGAGACTGGTAGATTGTAGCCCACATTTGTCTGACAGTAGATCTTGACCGTCGGCTGCGATGGTCTGAGGTGACCTAGATCCATTGTTATGCTGTCGGCATAAGGCACTATGTTCCAGTGCTGGCTATTGTTGAGGTTTACAAAGTGGCAGAGATGAAACAAGTCTGGCCTCATGGACTGTGTGCGTATGCGCACTACTGAAGAGCTCTAGATGTCCATCCTATGGATGTTTGTGAATCCCAGATCCATGTCGTGCCAGAACGAGACACCGTTAAATTCCGTTGTTCTCAACCCAACTTTCAGTTTGACCCACCCCTATTGCTTAATTCAAGCAATTTTCAAATTTGGCCCCTGGAAGAACCAACTTTTTATCAATAGCATTAAAATATATATATATATATATATATATATATATATATATATATATATATATATATATATATATCATCATTGTCCTAATATTTCAAAAGTAGCAAAACCGAAAGGAAGCGTACCGTCCACATTCCAGCCGTGATAAAACCTACCATTGACAACCTTCAATTAAGGTGCCTTATTAGGACGGAATGTTTCGTCATGGACGTCAGAGGCTGTATGGTACGTTTCGTCACAGCCAGATCATCGATATGCTTAATTTCGGTTTTATTATTTTTGCAAATTGTAAGAAAATGATGATTTTTTTTTATATTATGAATAAAATAATCAGCTGGAAGAATTTAGGGGTCCGTGGTGGAAGGTGGTTGTCTAACAAAGGCACAAGATGCTTCTGAATTTGTTAAAATCTCAAAACATCAAATACACTTGAAACTTTTAATTCATTCTCGATGAAATCAGAAAATAAAGAAATACAACATCCGTTCACTCATCCCTAATATCTTGATAAATTAAACATTTACACACTCAAACCAGAAAACAACATTCATACATCAAAACAGGCACACAAAGATCAAATAAACACACACAGAGACAGAGAATCAAAGAAGCATTACAAGAATCTAAGACCGCAGTATAGTAACATGCTCTAGAGCGGCAAGGTTGTCGCATTCAATAACACGGAATGTTTTAAGCTCTGGCATAGACATTGCCTCAACCACCAATTTCTCCAAGTTTTGCAATTTCGATAGTTCTAAGGATTGTAGTCGCGGAAATCCCGTTGCTGAGCAAGCCATTTGCTTCCCTACGTATGCTCCATCTTGTAAGCTTAGAAATTTCAGGGTTTTAACCCTCTCTAGCCTCGGCATGGGATCTTCCTTCAAACCGGACTTGTTCAGGGTAAGCTTGGTAAGATTTGGTGGGAACTCAACATTATCTATGAAAAGTTTCCTGCAATTCATCCACTTTCCATCTAACCTAATGGATTTCACAGTCTCAAGATTTTTAAAGGCCCTTGTATCGACCAACTCCGATGGCACAGAGTCGGCTATTATTGTAAATGATAGGAGATTAACTGACTGGCTGAGTAAATTAGAAACAGATTTCCAGTCCTGATCATCCGGAATTGAAAGGGACAACTTCCTAAGGAAGATCAGGAATTGTGGACATTTATTGATCCATGATTTGGGAACAGCAACTGTTTTCAAGGTTTGTAGGTCAGTTATGTTGGCTGTTGGGGGCGGGCCCTTAATTTCGGGGCTGGCTTTCACATATACATGACGAAGTGTGGAGATTTTCCAAAGGGATTCAGGTAGGGCTTTTATTTTTGTATTTCTAACATCAAGTGTTTGAAGATTTTGCATGACCTCTATGTTTTCTGGGAGTGTATCTATGCTAGTATATCTCAAGCCCAGATAACGTAAGAAGGTCATCTTTGGTATTGTTGCATATGGTACCGCGGACCCCAACAATTCCAACACTCTGATAAATCTAGCATTTCTAAGAATGTTTTGATTATAATTTAATGCCAAAAAGGAATGGATATGATTAATATCAAGTTCTCCATAATGACAATTGTTACCACTGTGGATTGCTACACGAAACAGGGATTCAATCATTCTCTCATCTGGGTTAGCAACCAAAAACCCCTCCTTGTTGGATTGATCGATGGCAAAATTATGGATATCAGGATTAACACAACAATACTTTATTGAACCAAAGAAGGATCTCTTCATAACAGCAACCAAGGACCTACAAGCAACAACAAAAATTTAAACATCAACCAAGGAATTATAATTATGTTTCAGAAATATTGATTTTCACCATATATGGGTGAACTTAGAGTTGATCGGAGATTTAATATAAATAATTAATTTACATGAATCTACTACAAACTACGGACTGATTTGTATGTAAGTATTCAGCTATTCATAATGTGGCATCTTGCGAGGATGGTTGAAATCTATCAGTGTATATTGTCCTTTCTAGAGCCAATAAAGGAAAAAAACATCTATACTTTAGGTAAATTTCCAATGAAAAAAAATGCATTTTTGCAATAAAAAGACCACCAAGAATTTATTAATCCTTCACATAAACAACCAAACTTTGATACAATTTACATTCTCCTTAAATTTTGGTTGGATTGAGACAATATGACCCTATGCTTAAATCAATTACCAACCTAGAAACTCGACAGCCTTTTAAGTCAGAAAATAAACAAAAATATAATTTAAAATTCCATGGAAATACTGAAGTGCATTATTTGAAAAACCATTGAAAGTACCTTTCCACAAGTTGCTCGAGGTAATTGTATGCTCTCTCCTCTACAGTCTCCTCAATTCTCTCTTCTTTTCTCTCTGTTGAAATAAATCCTTCAGCAATCCATATATTAATTAGAGATCTTGAGGGGATCATATGGTCTTTGGGGTAACATGCCAAATAGAGAAAACATGGTTTGAGAAAGTAAGGTAAATCCTCGTAGCAGTAGTTCATGATGTTCAACAATATCTTGTCATCATTATTGAACGAGTATAACTCATCATTCACTTTTTTCCATATATCGTTGATCATTTCTTTAAATGAAAGGAGACTGCCTACTAAAACCAAGGCTAGAGGTAAACGATGACATGCATTACTAATCAGTTGAGGAAGAATATCCAGCTCTTGAGATGCCTCATGTAAAAAGGTTTTCTTTTTTGAATTTTCACTCTTGTCAGTCAGAACAGGAAATGCCTTCACGAGGAGAAGTTGTATGCTCTCCCGCTCATTCAACCTTGTGTATGGATCGTCTGACAGGATAGATATGGTATCGATTCTTTCTAACTCTTCAAAATTTTCCCCGTAAACCTCTTCAAGAGCAAACGTTTTCTCTTTTTGGTCTGCCTTTAACGTGTAACAGCAATACACAATACCGGCAATAATATTCAGGATGTCTCCCCACTCCTTTAATAGTTCATCCATGGCCTTACGGGTGTCATCATCTTGGTTTAGAAATCCGTCGGCGGCGTAATGCGCATGAATAACGCTCATGAACTTCCCAACTTTGCGCACCGTTAGTCTCAGTCCCTTAATTAAGGCCTGCTTCTTATCCTCGGGCTGCTTCTTAAAATCGCTCCATCTCATGTACCTTTGGACCTTGACTAACTCTTTTACAACAAAATCCAGGTTATCCAAGTAATGAGGGCTGTTCTTAGTTAAAAAATCTCTGAAGGGGGTTTCTGATAGCCTCTCAATTATAAAAGATAAAGCATCCATCTCTATCTCTTTCTGTTATTGCGAGGCTACAGAAAAAATAAAACACAGAGTGCATTAGCGGAAATTCAGGAAAACATCAAATGACCGGAATTGTCAATTTTTGCAGAATGCTTTACTTACATTAATAATTGCAAACTACCGTATGTACTTTACTTACATCATATCATATACGAGAAATTACTCTCTACTCAGGAATTGCAAAAGAACAATTTTCCACTTTGTCCTCTATCAAAGCTCCCTAACAACTTCTACATTAAAAATTGATTTGCGACTTCTACAATTGAATTAAATAAAAAAAATGTCGGGGTTATCATAACCTTATTTTGAAAATAAAAGATTATTAAGCCCAGATGCTCCTTAGCAATTGTCTCATCTCCGTAGCAAAAAATTTCTAAATGTCTCAGTGACCCTTCCACCTTGTGAGATTTAAACCCGTTTCTCTATGGGAAAACAAACTTTATTTGAAATTAATAGAAGTTCTTTTCACATTTCTTAGAGTGACTTAATTGCTAAAAATCTTAAGTTTCAGGTAATCAGGTAAGTAATTTGAGCGGAGTAAATCATATTCGAGTACTTATTCGTAATATGGAGTAGCGTAACAAAATTAAGCATGGTACTAAGACAAATTATTAATACGTACAATCAGTGACTCGAAGATGTAAGATTATCCAAAATATAACATAAATTAAAGATTTAAAAAAAAAAAGGTAGTTTGCTTACGAGAAAATATCAATTAATCAGAGAAGTGTTTGGCCCAGCTGAACTTGATCTCTTTCTCTCTCTCTTTTTGATAACTTGGATAGTGGCTACCAATTAAGGGTCTCTCTCTTTTGAAAAACTTTGTTAGAGGCTACCAACAATATCATTAAATAATAAAGCACAGGATCCCATCTGTCTCTCTTTCTATCAGTGGGTGGAAAAGCAAAGCAAAGCAAGCTTAGCACCGGATCCCATCTCTCTCTCTCTCTCTCTTTCTCAGTGGGTGGAAAAGCAAAGTAAAGCAAGCTTAGCAGAGCAAGCTTGCACCGGATCCCATCTCTCTCTCTCTCTCTTTCAGTGGGTGGAAAAGCAAAGCAAAGCAAGCTTAGCATTGGATCCCATCTTTCTCTCTCTCTCTCTCTTTTTCAGTGGATGGAGAAACAAAGTAAAGCAAGCTTAACAGTATGTCCATGGCCATTACTCTGCAAAAGATATGTAGCGGGTAAAAGAAGTTGAATTATGGCTTAGGAAACAAATAAATGGAGGTAGTGGCTTATGTAGCGGGTACAAATTTGTCTGGCGTAAATCTACTGGTCCGTCTGCTACATTTTATGTTTCATATATTTGTTTCTTTTTTAAACTTATAAACTATCAAACAAAGTTAACTAACTAATTATGATGACTTAAAATGAAATAAGGAATGACTTACAACCAAGTATGTTAAATTATTATATTCTAAGATAGCGTGACTTATTTCTCCCATGAGGTCCGTTGTCATAGAAAATATTTTAATTTCTAATTTCTCTCTTCTTTAATCAATTTGTTAAACAATAACTTGAGTAGTAATAAGGTTTAATTAAACATGAATAGTTTAAGTCACCTTACTTAGTTTGAAGTTAGAAGTTAGTAACTCAATCCTTCTTTATTCAACATGACAATTAAATATGATTAATATTTACAAAAGTAGTATGACCAGTAATCGATTACTTAACAGCTACAATCAGTACCAACTTTTTTTACTGTTTTTTAGATAGGTACAAAATCATTGTTTCTGGACCATCCAGAAACAATGATTTTGCACCTATCTAAAAAAATTCCAGAAAATATAAAATATGGTCTCTAAGCACATTTTAATATGGATATCATGTTGAGCGGTTTGGATCGACTGTTTGAACTTTGAAAACGGAGATAGAGATGTGGGGTATGGTTGGGGCACAAAACCAATGGTGCATTTTAACCCTACTCTCTCTATATATACATATTTTATATGTTGTTTATAATGAGCTAGCATCCATATTTCCTAGCCGTTAAACATACAAATACATATACAGAAGACAATATTATTACACATAATTCAATAACCCAATTGTTTATTAGCTAATTACAACACTTGTTCCTGTAAAAATGGTCCTGTGGCAGTGTATAAACGGTCAAATGGCGTGTTCTACCCATACATGTCCCCAGCTACTCACATGTTGAGTTTGACCCATCTTTCGTGCTTGTCCTACGTTGTTCTTTATACTATTTCGCAAACCACAACTTATTTAAAAAAGGGTTTGTGTAAGGAATTAAACCAGAACGAATGTCAAGTACGAAAGGTAGCTCAAACTCAACAATGAGTATTTGGGAACATGTCTGAGTCAAGACGATACATGACCTTTCATACACTGCCACATAACCATTCTTACACATAAAACTAAACATGAAACCTCTCCATTTTGTCTATTGATATTTTTATTTTACCATTTTTGTGTCACTTTATTAACAATAGTAATATCTCCAAGTTTTCACTATTCACGTATTTATTTATATATATGGAGCCGAAGTTGTATGTTTGAAACAACATAAAACCAAATATGTGACGTAGACATATTACTTTTAGTCGTGGCAATGCATAAAAGTATAAAAAATGAGTAACTTATAATGATTACCCTCGTTTTAGTAAATTAAGACTAAGACGGGTATCATGCATTCACATGGCGAAATCAACTTTTGACCAGATCTAACTTGTAATAAAGCAACATATATGCCTCAACTTTTTTAGCATTCCGTAGCTACCTAAAGAGTCAAGAGCAAGCTCAACTATTCCACGAGTTCGAATACTAAAATACACAAGATATGAATCCAATCTTTTTACTCTACGTATGCAAAGTGAACCTTAATATGCTCCAACCTGTTGGATATCAAAATACAAAATTAAATTCAATCTTGTATCTTGTTATATGTGTAGTTTAATGTCTAATTAAAATTTTTGTATATATATATATGAGATGGGCTATCATGCTTTGGTTAGTAAAGAGGGTGTTTTACTTCGTACTCATATCTCCATTTTTAAAGTTTAAATAGTCGATCCGAATCTCTCATCATGATTTTCATATCGTAATGTGCTTGGAGACCAAATTTTACATTTCTTAGAGATTTTTTACTATTTTTTTAGAATTTTTGAAATCAATGCTTAATTACAAGTGGTTTATTATTAAATGTACAAAAACTTTATGGAGAATGAAACAAACATTTTAATACCATTTCAAGTTTCAAATGTAACACCACACTTGTAGAATGTTGAAACTTCCTAACAGAAGTTAGTATGGAATGATATCTATATTTCTTGTCCTGGTTGCTTTTAGGTGGCCTAGGGAATGAGAAAGTAATATTCTTGTACGTCTGGTTGCTTGTATATACATTCTTTTGCTTTCAACTGAATTCTTTTCTTATTGTGCGGGCCAAGAAAATAGTGTACATTCTTCCTGGGCTGAGACAAAAGGAATCCGGACCAACTCTCATCTCGAGCAATTCTTTACTATTTGATTGGTTGAGACACTGGGAACATGCCTTTATAAATTCAAAAGAGCGACTTCATTATAAGCCAACTCCAAATATTTACCCCAATTCAAAAATTTACTCCATCTATCCTCAAAGAAAGAGATGCCAACTCTTGAAATTGTAAAAAAACTTGACAAATCAATAGCGTGTGTTGAGTTTTCATTACGAAAACTTGAGGATGTTATTGAAACTTCTTCACTGAGTGGAGCTACATGTCTGAGCGAAGCGTCCTATACAATGGTGCCAATAAAATCTATGTTGCGAGAGATCCAGCTGGTATTAGTCAACGCTGCACCCATATCCACATCCGTAGATGCGGGTGCGGGTACGGGCGCGGTTATCATGGAGTGGATAACTGCAGTGATAGATGTCTGCATCTGCACGGAAAAAGCCATCTCCAATTTCTCCATTGAAGCTGGGAGAACAATACAAAACCTTCCTGCAGCTGTCAGCAAGATAAGCACTAAACCAGTTGACCTATTCGCTCTGCACACGTTAGCAATTGAGATGAAAACGATCCAATCACAACTCCACAAGATCATCACCAATGATGATGCACTCATGCACTTAAAGACCCACAATCATGTCGATGCTACACTTTGGTCCCCGGTTCCTAATATCGAGGAGATGGTCCTTGTCGGCTACGAAACCCTCCAGAAGAGCATAATTGACAAACTCCTTGATCCAACCATTCCTCAACTCTTACAAGTTGAAATCCAAGGTGAGGCTGTTGGAGAAACCGCACTTGCGCAAAAGATTTACCAAAGGTTAGTTCCTTTACAGGATCACAAATTATCTTAATTCTTCATACTTACAACTAGCTACAATCCTAGAATAACAGCTATATGTTAGAAAAATCTAAATAATTATACCTATAACTCCCTAAATAAATAAAATTAAATAAGAGTTTAGAAAAAAAAAACAAATAATAATTTGGAGAATTATGCCATCAATCTATGTGTTCACGGGTACTACCATCAATCTATTAATAACACATATTATTTATTATCAAAATATTAAAATATAAATCTAATTACATATAGAAAACAATTATCTCTAACATCATAGTTCCATTAATATAAACAATATTACTATATATGATGTATTAACCAAAATCATTGTTTTCGAACATCGTTCAAATTTAATAAAACTTTAAACTGTTTTACTGTTTTACATTTATATCAATTATATTATTTTAAATTCATATACACTATTTTTGTGTATATACATTTAAAGTGTTTCGAGTTACTCTTTATTAAAAGAATGTTAAATAAAGCTTCAAATTTCTGTCCTTACAAAAATAGAAAATTGCAAAATTTAATAAAATACATTATCTATGTAAATCTTTCTAAATTATTACCATAATGATATATTGTTTATTACATAATCTTGGAAATATCCCATTTAGTTTTTTTTGCCAAATCAATGCATAGCTCCTTGATAAATGATAATATTATAGTCACTATTAAACACCACACGAATGCACCCCCCAGCCTATATAAAATACCTTCTATTGTCTTGTAAGTTAAGAAAAAAAAATACACAACTATTTTAAGTTTTCTTCAGCTATATATATCCCCACAAATCCAAAATATTAAGCATATTGTTCTTCATAAATGGTATTCATGCAAATGAATTAAACTTGGTTGAAATTTACATGGATGCATATCGTATGTGAAGAAGAACAAAACCAATGATTTTGTTTGTTGTTAGGATTTTGAATTTTAAAATATATATTAATGCAATAACATGAGAATCTGTTTCTAATAATAATATATAGTTGTAGTGATACTAATAAATCTTAATAACGAATTATAATGTCAATCCATATCAAAAATTATTTAAAGCAATTAAAAGAAAAAAGTAAATTAAAGCACAGGGAACCCCAAGTTTCATAATTCAGTTTTAGTTCATGGTGGCAACGATATAAACTTTTTGGGGGACATGCACACTAAAAATGAACAGTTAATCAGAAGCAACCAATGTTTTTGCTAACGTTATGGAATTTTGGACAATTTCACATGCTACAGTACCAAGCTATTTTTGAATATTGTTTATTAATTTGTTTATTTATTTTATCATCATGAACTTTTTAGTATTGTGGTGAAGAATCACTTCGATGTCTGTTTCTGGATATTTGACTACAAAATCCACAACTACGACTACTACCGTGACGTACTTCCTGACATGTTCATGGAAATTGACATCTTGAGAAAGATGTTGATTACACTTGAGGCCGGAAACTCGTTGGATGGCCTCATGTTGGATGACCATTATGAGGAAGTTCTGCTCCAGAGGATCTGTGAGTCTTTGAAGGAGAAAAGATATCTTGTAGTCATCGACCTATGTTACACCTATCGGGGACTCGACTTCATAGAAGCTATTCCTCAGGGAAATAACGGGAGTCGGTTTTTGATACTCCGTCGAATTGACTTTGGGGAGCTCAAAGATCCTACATTTATATACCAGTTGCCATCCTTAAGTTTTGAAGAGAGGCTAAAAATAATATTTAGAAAGCCCTTTGAGAAAAAAGATTCCCTTCAAGTGTATCCCCCTGATTTCCTATCAACCGCAAGGATAATTGCAGCCAGTAGTTTTGGTGATTCACCAATGAACTTGCTACTTTTAAGTGGTCACATACAGTTCAATCAAGCATTTTCTGTTCACGATCTTCAAGTTCTTAGGAACATTGCTGCTACAGCCGATTTGAGTGAATTTCTCACTTTTATTTACAATAAATTGCCAATACTTCTTCGGACCTGTTTTGCATATATGGTTGTACTATTCCCTATCAAGTACCTAATACATGCTAATTCACTAATTCGGTTGTGGATTGCCGAAGGAATGATACCAAAGGAGGATGGAAGAACAATGGAGCAGACAGCAGAGCTGTATTTAGATGAACTCATCCAGAGGTATTATATTAATATTTATTGTTATGATTATTAATTGATAATTGCTTTCAACAATTAAGAATTTCTGAATATAAAATGTATCATTTACAGGGGTTTAGGGCGTGTTATCTGGGTATATTACCATAATCAAGCTGATCAACCAACTCGTGTAATTGTTCTACATCCTCAGGTGCAAATCAAGATCAATGATTACATTCGCACTGATAAATCTTTCCCTGTCAAGGCCACGCTCCGTGATGGCACTGATATTGACTCTGTTGATTATGCCCCTGATGTTGACCCTGAAAACTTTCATCCGTTACAACGTTTGGCAGTACGTCTTACCTTTGAGTTCAATCAACTTTCTTCCTTTGAAGAAGGAAAAATTGTGTGGTGTTACAAATATACAAACCTCCACTCTTTGTTTTTCTTCGGTTCTGTAGCACCGATGATGTTTTACCAGTTCAATTTTCTCCGAGTTTTGGCAGTGTATCAGGCCCGCATTCGGTTTTCCGAGGAAGACCGAGCGTGCTGGTTGGATGGTTTAGTTAACTTGAGATACTTGGGGTTTATAGTGTGCTGGATAAAAGCTGGATCACTTGGAAAGAAACTCTCCCGATTTCAGAATCTCCAGACCCTCGATCTATCAGAGTCTTTCGTTTCGGGTCTATCTGAGTATATAGAGAATAACCAAAAAGTGACTATTGTCGGTCCAGTTAATGAAGAATTTGAACAAAGGTGGTCCCCGGTACCGGATATGTGCCAATGAATTAAGTGCTCCGCAACGACACAGTGCGAGAAGCACATCATAATTAAGTTGAGTATTTACTTATTTCTAACCAAGAAGTTTGTACCAAAAGTTTAACTTGCTGCTGTGTATTGTTTATGAGTTTATGCTTGTGTGGAGAAGACTCTTTAGATGTTTGCATTTTTCTGTATTAAGTCTGTGCTTCTTAATAAGATAATGTGAAGTTTTCTGTATGAATTTTTTTTTTATTAATTAAGTATGACGATTGTTGGCATGTCTTTAATTAAATTATCTGAATCACTCACTTAGTATAGATTCGCTGGAATAAAAATAAAAAATAAAAAAGCTCACTCATCCAGTTGTTTATGTTTTGATGTTATATTAACCATCCATTTTATTGAATAAATGGACCATGTTGTTTTTCAGCTTTTTCTTTAATTACGATTTTCTAGAGTTTTTATCTGATATTTTAAGGCTATAAAATAGATGTAACAGATAATATTAAGAAAATAATAATAATTAAAGTTCTAGTTATCTTCTTCCTCTCTTTCTCTCTCATTTGCTGAAAACCACCATTGGTGACCACCATAGCTTCCAACAAATTGGTGTCAGACCTTGTTAAGATGGCTATTAGAACTCCAAATATCTCCTTCCAATACCCAGTTCTCAATTAAACCAACTATAATCAATGGTCGTTGCGAATGAAGGCCATTATTGGTGCTCATGGATTGTGGAACATTGTCAAGAATGGGATTGAAGGACCCAAAGATGATAGCGAACTCAAGTAGCCGAGTTAAATGCTTTGCAAATTAAAGAAAAGAAATGAAGATCAAAGCGCGCTAAGTATAATATATCAAGGGATATGGATGACGAAATGTTCGAGAAGATCAACAATGAGACGAGTTCCAATGATGCATGGGAAATTTTAGAAATTCGATGGTCGGGGTTGATAAAGTGAAGAAGGTGCTATTTTACTTGGCTCTAAACTGTCAGGGTTGATAAAGTGAAGGAGAGTGAGTCCATTGGAGACTATTTTACTCTAGTCTTGGTGATGATGAATCAAATGGAAAGACTTGCTGAAAAGATGCAAGATGTGAGGTTCGTAGAGGAGATATTGCATTCTCTCAATGCAAAGTTCAATCATGTAGTGGTGGTGATTGAAGAGTCGAATGACATTGAGTCCATCATGATCGATGAGATGAATATAGAGATAATTCCATAAATTAATTATGGCTGAAGTTTTGTGATAATAAATATTTTGACAATGGGCACACAGATTGATTGTATATCAAGTTTTATGCAATTTTAATGTTATTTGATATTCCATCAAATATCGTTAAATAGAGATTATTATTGGTTTTAAATTGTTTAGTTAATGTAAAAAATTGTATGAAACTAAATTAATTTTTGATCTATGTTATATAAATATATGAATTATCTTTAAAAGTCAAAATTTTAAATTTATAAATTATCTTCGATCATTATCAGCTGATGTTTTTAAGATTCTTTGTGGGAACATTCAAGAGTAGACTCTTTATAATTTGTTTGAAGAGCATTTGCTTGCAACGAAATGTGTGCGTCCCATCTATTGCTTTTCTTAAGAAAAGCAGAAACCTGTTTTTTTCTTTGATCCAATCCGTCGGAATATTATTAACAACCCTTTCATTTGCTTGGACTGAATCTCTCAACTACTAGCTACTTGTCCTATTTTTTTTTTTTTATAATTGCGTTCTCCAAATTACTATCGACCCTTTCAATTTTGAGATAACCACACAATTAGACAAGGGAGCGAGGATGCTAGCCTGAAATGCAGTCTTTTGCACCTGTCTTGTGCCAAATTTATTGTTTGTGCTCTAGACACCCAGGGCTAATTACCTTATTGCTAACGCAGTCAGTAATTGATGACCCAATACTCATTCGCTGTATCAGCTATAACCACTATGATATGTACACGTTTGCATATTCAGCAATCGTTCACGATTACTTATGATCGTACACAGTTAAGTGGAATTAACCGTGCATGATTCTTCCCAATATCCAAACATGGTTGAGCATTTAGAACCCATGTTCGCTTCATTCGCATTCTCCCAACCAATCCTCTTCAAAATTAATTTCTTGAAGGGACGCTCCCTCACTATGTGTTCCGCTTCTTCACCTTCTCCTTCAACCCAATTTAAATCATGCCTCTTCATTTTCTCAGTAACTATATGTCTCTTCATTTTCTCTCTTATACCTCCTCTTCGTTTCTTGTTAAACCCTCTCACTGTGGTAGGGAGATTTATCTCATTTTGGCTTTGGGCCCCACCATGATTTAGGTAACCTGATGGCGCCCATAACTATCATAAGATTAATCTCGACGATAACTGTTATTTTGCTTGATTGTTTTACACCGGAAAACATGGATGCTAGCACAAATTGTGATAAGAGATTTAGTTCTGTTGTTGTAAGATACTCTAGTGTCATATTTGACTAATTTGCAAAACATATAAATATTGAATTTTATGATTTCTTTGTTTAAGATATTTGCAGATATGAGATGATGAACAATTGCTAGATGGATTGGATAAATCATGAAGAGTATGAAGATATTTTATTAATCATTTTTGTAATAAAAAAAGTGGTAAAGTAAATTCAAATTATCAAAATTAATTCTATAGCAGTTTTCAGCACAAACCAATGATGGGTTAGAATCAGAGCTAATAATATTTATAACCCTAATTGTCTACTTTACAATCGATTCACAAGCTCATTAACCTATCGTATAGTATAGATGGGGGTGTCGACCCACAAGGATAGTGTATTAAGAGATCCAACGACAATCAATTCTAGGTGTTTAGTTGTTTTGGTTGTTTGATTTGATTGGTTGGGTTGCTTAGTTGTAGGAACAGTAAAAACAGTAAATTAATGTTTTGTATATAGAAAATGAGCTTCCATGGATAAGGCTATCTATCCTCCTTACTTGTTTAATCTAGTTTCTGGTCACAAATGCAAACGCATACGGTGTTGTCACCAACTGCATGCAATCGCAATTACCTGTCAACTATGGTTTCTAACTCCAATCAGTGTCGCATGCGGTTTGGCCAGAACCATATGCGTCCTGTACCAGTATTAATTGCAAATCTGAGAGTTGCTAATCCTACTTAATGCTAATCACTGCTACGCTATAGCACCCTAACTAAGAATGACTGGCAAGGGGATGGTATCCTGACCTCACCCTAATCAATCGCATAAAGATCAATGATAAGTCTCCATTACTAAGACTAGAAGGATTTAAGTTCACTGCTACGTCCATCCTTTATACCTTCCGTAGTTAAAATAATCGAGATTACCCCACTATTGGTCTATAGAACGCGACATTCGTCTGTAGATCTATATTCCAATAGATTACTAACTGAGATCGAAGGGGTCAACTGCTACGTCTATTTCTCTTATTGGATATTTGATAATTGTACCCTATTCCTAATTGGTCAACCCTATACGCCTAAGTATTATGGTGTAGCTATTACCATACGGACGAGGTTACACACACCAAATTAAGTAGTAATACAAAGAATAAAGTACAGAAACAATTCAGATCAAACGCAAATGATAAATATAAATAAACCTCTAGATTAAACTCATAAGAATTCAAGATTATATGTCTTCACCCTAGAAAGGTGTTGCTTAGCCACTCATGGCGAGGTTAACAACACAAGATACAAAAGATATAATTAAAGCAGTAAGAGAAAGAGGGAATAGGATGAGTACACCTAGAGGATCTCTTTATCTCATATAATCGTCTTTACATCTTGTACCTCTCTTCTTCTAGCAGAGCTTTTACACTACACATTTTCTATTCTCTATTCTATTATAATGGCATATGCTCTCTCTTGGGGAACCCTAGATCTATTTTATTTATATCCTACTAGGTTCTCTATCATTTTCTGATAGGGAGATGAGTTGTAATTCGTCCATCATGTGTTAGTGGGCTTAGTGGAGCTTGGCTGCCAAGTTTAGTGCTGTAATTGTTGTTCTGCCAGTTATCCTATGCGGTTGCCTAGGTTGCATTCGGTTGAGCATTTCATCTGCATGGAATTTGCGCTGCATATTCTGATGCACCTGTGTGCGGTTTGGCTGCCTTTGGTTGCATGCGGATGAAGGGTCAACCACATGCTGGTACCAGTATGTCTAGGATGCTTCGTTTTATACCTGTTTTAGCTCCAAAAATACTAGAAAACTTGTAATCTTATATAACCAAGTAAAATAGAAAAAGTAATCTGATTCTACCTAAATTGGACATTTGTAACTCGATATTTGGCAATATTTTAGGTAAGTGATAGGGAAAACAGTGCTTATTTTAGCCCTATCAACCAACCAAAGGACCAACCGTTGAGATGCATGGTTGGTCAAACGCTGGAACATTTGAAGCAAAGCAGTAGTTTTATATGCAGTTGGAATTCAACCGTTGTGATGTTTACTATTTGTTTACAATGGTTAAATTCAAATTATTAATCAAAACAAGCAATTTTGGTCCAACTGTTGTAACAATTATCAACAGTTATATGAAGGCAAGCCCAAGATTTGTTTCCTTTTGTATAAATAGAAGGTTGGATTGTTTCCCTTCTATCAATTATCATTGTAGCCGCCACAGATCTGTGTGAGGTGAATTTCTGAGAGGTTTAGCCTTTTCTATTGGTGTTTGTGCTTCAAACTTAAATATTCTTTCAACAACCTCCAATCCACTTCACCAAAATAAATCTAGATTGAGATTAGAGTAAATCTTGTGACTTCCCGAGAGTTTGTAATGGCTCAACGGTTCTACCTTGTACTCCTTTCTCATTGGGTAATAGAAAGGTGCACCGAGAAACAGTTGTGACACCCCGGAGATGTAAGCCTTGTTTTGTCGAACTCCGTTAAAATCTCTTGTGTCATTTTCTCTTACTCATCTATTTTTTTTGCCTTGAGATTTTACATTACTTCAAAAATCGACCAAATTAAAAGGCTTAAGAATTTTTAGGGACACCATATTCACCCCCTCTAGGTGTCGTTAGGGACATTAAAGTGGTATCAGAGCAGTGTTACTTAAATTAAGGCACACTTAATTTAAGATTTTCTAAATCCAAAATGGCACCAACAAGATATGTTAGAGAACCCCCGGTGTTTGGTCTTAATACCAAGAATTTTAGTCATTGAAAGAAAACAATGATTAATTTTCTTAATATCCTTGATGTTTGGAATATTATTGACAAAGGTTATACCCCGGTTAATGGAGATGATGCTAAGGAGACTAAGGCTTCAAAATTACAATAGAAAGAAAATGATAACACGGTTAATGCCATATTAAACACAGATATTGAATCAATAGCCTTGGAATTCGGTTACTTAACAAGTGCCAGAGATATGTGGAGTGCCCTTATAAATAGGTATGAAGGTAATAACCAAATCAAAAGAACCAAACTTACCGGCTTAGAGGATGGTGAACTTGTTAAAAATATGTATAATAGACTTATGCATATCCAACATGAATTTATTGAATTAGGAGAACCATTTTCTAACGATAAAATTGTAAGAAAGCTTTTGTGTGTCATGCTTAGGAGACTAAGATGGGAAGGTTTGGTGAGTGCTCTAGAGGCCCTTGCTGGAACACAAATATTCACACCAGATAAGCTCTATGCTCACTTCCGGAGTTTTGAAGAGAAGTTTCGGCAAGATGGCGAGTTAGAACCCAAAGCCAAAGTCATAGCATTCCCGGCACAAAACAAAAAATTTACAAATTCCCTAACTCTTCAAACTCTCCTTCCTAAAATGACCATTTCCTTAAGAAAATTGAACATGAAACCTCCTAAGATACACTCCTTTTATCCAACATGTTCCAAGGGATGTTGGAATTCGAACGAAAATACAACAAGGAGCATGGGGAAGATAACAAGAGGGTAGTGTGCTTTGCATATCACAAAGAGGGGCACACAATCCAAACTTGCTTCAAGGTTTTTCCCAATCTAAAAGGCAAAGATGGAGATGGGCAACAAAATCTGTTTAACCAAAGGAAAGACGGGTACAAGGGAAAAAAAAAGCTAGAGCAATACAAAGAATAAAGTGCAATAGAATTCAGATCAAGTGCCAATGATAAATAAAATGAAACTACTAGAATAAAGTTGCTTCAAGGCATGTAAAGCACGAAATTCGGAAACAAGATGTAGAACTTCGAAGATTTGCGAGATTTGCTACAAAGAAGGTTATTTGATTATTTCCAATAAATCTTCTATGGTATTTCATTTGTATATTATTACACCATAATAGGTTTATTCTTCGATTTGTTTGTTACATGTATAGAACTTTAGAAAGTTCCTTCATTTATTGTGGCTTTTATCTTTGTCATTGGTAATGTATGTATGTATGTATATATATATATATATATATAGAGAGAGAGAGAGAGAGAGTAGAACGAGGGTGTTCTTAAGCTCACCAAGCCTCTTTGTGTGTTTAACTCAAAAACCATCGAATTGGTTTCAAGCGACACATCCAAACCGTTGAAACCGATCTACTTCACGAGTGATGAGTTTACATGTCAAGTTTTTAAATTTTTGAACTAATTTACTGTAAAGTCAAGCGGTAAAAAAATAATAAAAAATGAACACATTAAAATTAATTTATAAACCATCAGTTTTTGACCACTTGACTTTATACTAAATTAGTTCGAAAATTTATGAATTTGACATGTAAATGCATCACTCGTGAAGTAGATTGGTTTCAACAGTTTGGATGCATCGTTTGAAGCCAATTCAATAGGTTTTTTTAATTAAGCTCACAAAGAGACTTGGTGAGCTTAAGAACACCCTAGTTCTACTCATATATATATATATATATATATATATATATATATATATATAAGAGTTGGCTACGGTGCTACATGTAGCATAGAGGGTTTCCGTGCAACGGCTCAAAATTTAAGTTTTCAAAATCCTAACGGTCGATCTGAACCATTCAACATGATCTCCATATGAATATGTACTTGCAAACCAAATTTTACATTTTTTAAAAAATTTTTACAATTTTTTTAGATAGGTAGAAAATCACTTGATCTGAATGGTACAAAAGATCAAGTGACTTCATCTTTGGGATTGGAGGGAACCAAAAGAACAGTTCTGCCATCCTTATCGATGGCAAGATTGTAGCCCACATTGACTTAGCAAATGATCTTGACTGTGTGCTCAGATGGTATAAAGAGAGTAATGCATGAAGAAGGCGAGACCTTTACGAATTTCCAGGTGACAAGTTGAGTTCCAAATGCAACACCAGGTGGGGCACATAGAGTCATATTGCGGCCATCATGGATGGTGTCCGTAACCACGGAGCAATTGTCAGAAATAAGGTCTGCCCTACGAATGTATCTGAACAACCCACTGTACGCATCCTTGGACATGGTCCATAGCGCATTCTTGGACATGGTCCACAGCACCGACTCATCGCATGAATTCATTTTGTAAGGTACCAGCGGCACCTAATTATAAACAAAATTAAGATACACGAGAGTAAAAAGTGACTATTCATGAGAATACACTAACATAGAAGTACTATTTCTTAACGTATCGGTATTACTGACAAGAGTATCCGCGAAGATACCGTATTTTTACCCTCGCGGATAGTGACACATTTTTGTAGTAGTGTACAATATTCAGAATTAGGACAATCCTTTTGTATTTATAAACAACTAGATGCATATCGTGAAAGATAAAAGGTTTTGTTACTCATAACACAGCAACAGGCAGCTGCGTACCAGACGAGGTTCATAACAGTTAACAAATAAATAAAAAATACGAGTGTGTTTCAACAAAAAATGAAAAGCAAAAAAAATTAAAAGTGTTTTTTTTTTTTAGTAAAGGTTGGAAGTCAAATCACCAAACTATTTAATATCCACAAGGAATTTTCTCATCCTGTTTTCAAACCAAAAATAAAAATTAAAAGTTGAAATCCACAAATCAAGATTTTGTTAGTAATTTGTACTGTGTAGAATTGCCTAAGGCAATCTATATTTGGTGCTTTAATTTGCCTTGTAATTTTTTAAAAAAGTTCCTTGGGGGTCAAGAAAAATAATGTCAAAATTGGGTTATTTACTCAATTCCAATCGAATGCAACTCGAAGAAGACTTACAGGCTGGGAAGTGGGACAGTGGCTAATTGCTTGACCGGTGGCTCTGTTGATCACAGCGAATGCTGGTTGACCCTCGGAGTCCTTTATTGTAGCGCCATGCCTCTTGTCCTTGATCCAGTGCTGCCCTTAATTAATTTTGATGTTAATTAGTTAGTTACTAATGGAAGAATAGAAATCGAGTAATGAGCAAACCTGGTAGCGATCAAAGTAGTTGGTCAGAGCAAACACAACATGGCCACCGCGGCTGGCGAGAGAATAGTCTGTGTTTTCTCGGCAAATGATTCTGTAAATCCTATCCTCATTCTCACTCTCATCCTCACTGTCACTCGGCTCGCTTTGTCTGGGTAGGAAAGTGGAAAGAGACATGGATGGTTATAATCAAAGACTTAGGAAGAAGAGAAGAGGCAGAAGCCGATGCGTAGGGGTAGGGGCACGTAGGAGTTTGCGAATTTTGAAGGGTCTCAGATGAGTGATGAGAATATATAGTACTCTTCAATCTCTGCAATCTTTTTAATTCTTTATGTGTTTATTTACTTTTAATAATCTCCTCTGTTCATTTGTAGGAGAGATGACTCATACACATGCTTGGACATGGTATTTGTACCAGCGGCACCTAATTATAAACAAAGACTTGCACAGATTTTCATGAAATGTGTTAAATATTGAACAATATTTTTTGTATATATTTTACAAGAAACAAGTTACGCATGGTGAAAAGAGAAAGATAAAGGCTACCGACCAGAACAGGTCAGATACGAATTCTTCCTGATTTCGAAAAAAGAAAAAGAAAAAGGTTACCCACCGGAGTCCCATAAGAAAAGAAAAAGTTACAATGAAAGAAAAGTGTGATTAGGTGTCAAGATCTAATACGGTAACTTTTTAGAAATTAAAAAATTTTAACTTAAAAAATAATTTATATTGTGCTTTGATTTAGCGTTTTCTTATTTATAAAATCAATAATTCTGCCCCCCCTGTGTAAATACTTTTTTATCTATGAAAATCCGTAAGATGGCAAATTGCCACCTTACCCTCAAAAAAAAAATAATTCTGCCCCCCACCATAGTGGACTTCTAGAACCACACCAATGATACGGTATCTTATTATTATTGTTTAATAAAGATTATAAATTTTTTTATTTGGAGTTCTTTTATTTATGCAATTCATAATTTAAATATAATTATTGTTAAAATTATTGTTAAGTATATAAAATTTTCATTAATAATTAATACTAATAAATGTTATATTTATCTAACATATTTGTAATTATTTCTATTGTTTTTATTAATATTTTTGTTGTCATTCAAAATAAAAATAAAAATATAGATATCATGTAATATGCTAAATTAAAATGAGGTATTATGGACTAAAAAGAAAAAGCGCTTGGGCCAGCCACCGTAGCCGGAAATTCAAGATTATTTTTCTTGCTTCATTCTTAGCCCATCTCTAGGGCCTATTCTCCTCTTTGCGACGGCCAATTTGATAAAATGGATGGTGTCAGACTTTGAAACCTCGCTGAAGCACCTGTTGGAGCTTGCGCTTACTATGAAGGAGGTTGCTTGCTTCTCACAGACTACAGATGTTGGGGCCACATCTGATCCAGCACTGACACTTGGTTCGAGCAGACCCTCGCCCTCGACCTCTCCATCACTGGGAGGTGGGGCTGACACTCGACTTTCCTCTTTCATGGTTGTGCAGATTTCTCCTCCATTTATCCTCCTTTAGAGCGTCAGGATACGATTGATAACTCTCAAACATATAGTAAAAATCGCTTTCTTTTTACTAGAAAAATGACTAAAAAAAATGTTGAGTAGCCATTTTCCTAGATTTTTCACCGCACACGTTTTTTAGTAATTTTGGTAGGTTTTGAAGAAAGTTGCGAATTTAGGCCAAAATCAAAGCAAAAATGCCATATTTCGATGAAAACGAAATCTCCACACGAAAATGGATATCTCATGAAGTACACAACATACAACATGGAGATAAGATTCTGAAAATTTACTAAGTACACAAGTCGTGCAGCACCAATTGATAACAACATACAATGAAAATATACCTTAGAATTGTTATAAGAAACTAGTAAGTAAGTTGTACACAAAAATATACATTTTATTTTTTTTTAACTTTTTTTTAAATTATACACGGTTCACTTAAAAACCATGTAGGATTAAGGTTCTTGTACTCGGTTTTACTTTAAAAATCGTGTATGATGTGTTTTGGCAAAAACATCGGCGAAAAAATATGAATTGTACAATCAAAAACCATGTAGGATTAGTGTGTTTGTACATGGTTCGAAAACCGTGTAAAATTTAGCGACTTATTGTACACGACTCCCGTAGACACGGTTGGGAAACCATGTATAAGCCTATTTTTTTACCGTGGTTAGTAGCGTTTTTGGTACTAGTGAAATATGGTGTTTCATGAAAGAACGAAGCACCTAGCTAGAAGTGGGTCGCCACTTTTTTAGAGAAAAAGTCCAAGCGTAAGAAATAGAAACAACGTTTGTAAGAAGCAAAGATCAACTATCGATCGAGTGGCTTAGATTAAATCAAGAAGCATAGTATTAGGAAGAATAGTAATAGTACCAATGATACAAGAGATTAGGTACAGTACCAACGGTACACTGTACAAGAACTAACGGTACAATAAAATATCCGGTAGACAACTTTATATAAATAGAGACTAGGACCTTTTAATAAACAGAACTTAAGTTCAATAATATAATTCTACTAAAAATTCATAAAATAAAATCAACAGTATTCATTACCACAATAGCTAAATGTGCATCACTATAATTAATGTTTAATATAGTACCACTTGACCAGCTAAATGTGCATCACTAAAATCAACAGTATTCATTACCTAAAACTAACAAGCTAGGGATGTACTGATAATGAATGACCATATAGATGTTTCACTTTTTCAGGCATAGCAATGAAATAAAAGAAAAGATCGAGGGTTTGATACTTGGTGACAGATTCTTTGTGGTCTTGCAAGATGTGGCAAGTTAGAAATTTCCTAATTTTGAGAATTCGTTTTCCTGTTTTCTAAATTCTAAATTTCAGATTTTTGCGTACACAATGAAGGAGAGAAGAGAGAGAGAGGAGGATTTGACATCAAAGAGCATACGTGTCAATTTAATTTTTAAAATAGCTAAATAAAACGTGAAATAAATAAAAGGAGATAGAAAAAATAATATTAAGATTTTGTGGGGATGTTTTTATGGGCAAATTTTCTATTTTTAATGTTTTTATGGGTACTCTAGAAATCTTCCCTAAAATAATTATCTTTCACAGTTAAATAAATTGCTTTTCCTTATTTGATGTCAGTACAGTATATGTACTACTTGACGAGCTCCAGTTGCCTTGTGAAGAGAGAAAGACAGCCTCGTAAGCAAGCAAATGGAAAAAGATATTAAAAAAGGAGAGAAAGCAAAAGCGTGTGTTGAGTATGCATTACAAAAATTTGAGGATGTGTGGAATCTTGAATTTCTTTACTCAGTGGAGCTTCATCTTTGAGCGCAGCCGAAGCCTCTACAAAAATCTTTTAATATTATATTTTAAATTAATATTTAATATTGAAGATTATTAAAACTGCCAAGTGATCCCTTTTTTTTATCTTTTAACCACCCTCACAACGGAACGCACAATGTACGTATATGTTTTCTACTTAGTATGTCTTGTGCATTATGTTGTGGGTGGTTAAAGATCAAGAAAAGGGGTTCAACAAGAATGGGACAGTATCCGCGAGGCTATACCGATAGAAAGGTGTTTTTTCTATTAGCGACGGGAGTATCCGCGAGGGTATACCGACAGAATGATTTAATAATGTTCCATTCTTGTATTTTCTTCGGAGTTTTAATAATCTTTAAAATAAAAAAATAATTTTAAAAAAATATTATAAGAATGATTTATATTGAGAGAAGAGACAGAGCCAATTATCAATTTTCCATTGAATTGAGTGCACAAGATTGATTCATGTTTATGCACGGGCTCTGGTCTAAAAAAATTATCTTGTACTTTGGATTTACGTGCTACTTTGGGGAGGATTTTAAAGTTAACTATGAGCCACTACTACTAAAGTGGGCTCTACTAACGGACAAAAAAGGCCTCTAATAACAGTTTTCTCATTCCTAGTAGTCAACACGATAGAACAAGGCGAGGCACATCTTCTAGCGTATTCTAAATGCTAGCAGAGAAGGCCCTTCTTCCAGCAGTTCTGTACTAGAACCGCTAGTAGAGGGGGCACTTCTTCTAGCCAGTGGCGGAACATAGTAGAGAGCAAAGGGGGCTAAGCCACCCCTATAAATTGAAATTTTATACTTTAGTCCATTAAATTTTGTAATTCTCATATGTATTAATACCTTTTAGCCCCCCTTATAAAATGAAATTGCACTATATTTGATTTTCAGCCCCCTCAATCTCTATTTCCTAGTTCCGCCCCTGCTTCTAGCCTCTATGTACTAGAAGCGATAGAAGAGGATAGTTTTTTCTAGCTATTTGTACTTGGAACTATAGTAAGAATATTTGTGTTTTATTCGTGAATAAAATGTTTCTTTTTATGTTTCCGAAGCAAACAGCGAATTATTCGGTTGACCGAACTTTTACTGAATAATTCGTGAATAATTCACGAGTTTTACGAATTTTACAAATTATTCACGTTTTATTTGAAAATATCGTCGCTCTCTGCTGGTCCCATTTCTCCTTTACACGACGTGATGCCATTTTAAAATAATTAGCTGTGGCAACGAACCCCACAAAAAATTTAGCTATGGCAACGAACCCCACAAAAAAATTAGCTGTGGCGCTATTTCTCCTCTACTCGCGTAGCAACGGGCCCCATGTAACGCCACGTAGATTAAGAAAATTGACCTGAGAATCGATCCAATTTAAATTTCAGCTTTATTAATTTAATTAGTAGGCTATAATATATTTAAATAAATCACCAGACCAAAAGAGCCCGATTCAGCCCAATTAATTTATCATGCCACATTTCACTCTCTACCAAAATAACCAACTCATAAGAGCATCTACATCCCAGCAACTCAAATGAGTTTCTAAATAACTGTTAACCTCTTTTTAGAAATTAAGGTCTCTAAAATTTCTAACTCTCATATCTCTGAAATTAATTTTAGAGTTTTTATTAAGCCACGTCAGCAACAAATTAAAAAGAAGAAATAATTTGAGATAATCATATGATCAGCATGGAGTTTATAAACAGTTTCTTAATAAGAAATTTTACTGTATAGTTTCTAAATAAGAAACTCTCTCATATCCCTAAAACTGAAATAGAAACTGTATCAGATTAGAAACTCTAATAGTACCAGAGATTTTGGATGCTCTAACCTCCATCCACATCCGCCCCTTCCAATTTAAAAACCGCTCTCAGTTTTCAAACCCCATCTTCTGTTGAGTTACGTACCCCTCTGACCCCCCCTCCAAAAATTCAAACTACGCCATCCCCTATTTAACCCCCACTCCTTTCTGTTTTATTCAAACCCCACCCATTATTTAATTTGAGTTTAATTAAAATTTCTCTCCAGTTTATCACAAACCGTTCCCCACTCTTTTAATTTAATATTAACCCCTCTCCGTACCACATATATATCTCTCTCAAACTGCTGCCGCACCTCTCTATTTGGTTGAAAAATTTGTGCACGAAATGTATAAAACAAATTATTATTTATGCATAGATGGATTGATTAGAATACGCTAGTTTGATATATTTAATTAGAGTGAATTTTCTGCACTAAAAGTATAAAAGATTTTATCATTCCGTGCATTAAATAACTGATTAGAACATGTTAAATTGTTATATTTAGTTATAATAGATTTTTGCTATTTATTGTTTGAATTCATGAATAATTAGACCTTTTTGTTTTCTCCCATCTAGCATTCTCCATTTCATCCCCCAACAATCTAACTTTTTCTTCTAACTATAATTACAAATTCTAACTAACTAATGGTCCCTACAAATTAATTAGAAAATTTTCTCCCTTTATTTCTTTCCTCTCTCTCCCTCCCTCTCCCACCTCCGCCTCCGCCTCTGCCCGCCTCTCCCACCTCTCCCTCTCCGCCTCCGCCTCCGTCTCCCTCTCCCACCTCCATCTCCGTCTCCTATCTCCATCTCCCATCTCCGCCTCCCACCTCCCACCTCCGCCTCCTTCACTCCATCCCAATCAAGCACGCCTCTGCCGGGTAAGATTCATCATAGTCGACCGCCGGGTCAGATCCATCGTGTCTATGTTCCTCTTCCTCATGCAGTAGCGAGTTATTTACAAAGAACAAAGCTTAATTAATGGTGAATTAGGCTAGTGCGTACTAAGTACTAATAAATGACAGAAAAAACAAATTTTGAAAAAAATTAGAGGTGTATGAATGAATACTTGATGTCTTAGGTATGAATACTTCAACGTGTATGAATGAATACTTGATATCTTGGGTATAAATACTTTAACGTATATGTATGAATACTTGATATCTTATGGATGAATACTTCAACATATATGTATGAATACTTCAACATATATGTATGAATACTTCAATGAAATATGTTTTGTTTTTTTTAAATATTGTTTTTGTTTTTTTTTAACATTTCAATTATATAATCTGTAAAGTTTGATAGATTATTTTTATTTCAACAATGAAACAAGTGGCAACTATTATTTTTTATTTTCAAAAAATAAAATTGAACTAGAAAGCAATAAAGCAATGTTCAATACTATTCGGCTGCTCCTGTAAAATTAATCGAGGTATGCACATATGCTTGTAATACTCTTGATACATTAACTATTTACACTTACACGACGAGGTATGAATACTTGCTCGATGAGGTATGAATACTTGCGACGAGGTATGAATACTTGTGCAACGGACAACTCGAAAGTATTTCATCATGGAGCTCATTTGAAAGAGAAAATTGTGTAGAAGAGATTTGTAGTTTTAGATTTGCAAAATTCTTCAAGATCGTCAGAAATATTGGTTAGATTGAACGGAAAAAAAAAACCATCTCTAAAAATGTGTAAAAGATGAGTGAGTGATGTGTCCAATTTTTTTTTTAAATACTTGATATCTTAGGTATGAATACTTGATGTATTATGTATAAATACTTGCGCGAGCTAGTTATAAAATCTTTCAAATATTAGGCGGTCTCCAAATAGTAAGTGGTCCCCCCAAGTAGTTAGTAGTTACTCAAGTAGTTATTGACTGGGGATGAAACGGGGGATGGATCACGCGGGATAGCTAAGCCCTCCCTTTATTTTAATAACATCTCAAAATTTAATATTACAAATGATTATTTTCTTTATTAAATATATATATATATATATTTATATATATTATAATCTAATTTTTTTGGTTTGTCAATAATAACCTCTTTAGTTATTTTAAAACAAAAATTATACTTTTTATATAACCAGATATTCAATTGTGATCATATAATTGTATATATAATCTATTACATCTAATAAATTTTTTGTTATGACAAGGATCAAATAACAGAACCAAATTATTCTTTTTATTATTTTATTTCTTTCTTGGAATACTAAACAGAGACGATATCCAACATGAGATTTTAAGCCGAACTAATTGTCAGACTCTTTTATTAACAAAACAACATCTAACATGAGGTTTAATTAAAACAGTCAGACTATTATCCTTGATAGTTCGCCTAGATAGTAAACTAATTAAAAATTCAAAAGTTAGGATTAAGAACATATAGTATTAAGGGTTTTAGGAAACGAGAATCAGTGAACTCAAACATTATTTATTGAAAGTCTGTTTATGTTTTAGGTTCGACTTTTAAGGATAATAACGAGGTAAGGGACGCTCAAGGAATTACTCAAATATCAGGTCTGGGTTTCCTGGACTTTGTAAAATTATTACTTATCGTTTTGTGTACATTTATTTTTCATGTAGTTGATTATGCATGTTGAATTCGAACAACCATTTGACTTTGTTAGAAAATATTAAGATAGGATTAATGTTGGTTTCATCAAAGAACTTATGTGAATAGGATTGTGTTGACTATGACATGCGTGATATGTTAAATGAAGGAACGTGAAATGAACAGATAATTAAAGTGAACAGGGGCCGATATGCTTGTGTATCGGGATGTATACATTGGGTCAGGTGTTTGACTAGACTCCTCGTTAACGTGACTGAGGCGAAAGCAGTCCTGTCACGGATGTGATTGTAGGCTGATGCGGTCCTGTCAGGGATGTAATTGTAGGCGAAAGCGGCCCTTTCACCAACGTGATTGTAGGTGGAAGCAGTCCTATCACGGACGTGATTGTAGGCGGAAGCGGTCCTGTCACAGCCAAGATCTAGCGAAATATGAATTCATCGTCTAGTGAGGCAAATGAAATGGATTAACAGAAACTTGAAAGTGAATAATGGTTTTAAATATGTATAATTGCATTACATTAGAGATACTTGTGCATTTATTTTATCATATTTTATCTATATCATATTTGTGAGAATTAAGTAGATTTTCCAAACTCATGGCTGGAACTGAATCCCTCACTGAGAGAATGTTCGAATCTCTCACCCGTTCCATATTTATAAGGGTTCCAGATAATTATGAAGAGGTGTCAGAGCAAGGTCGTGAGTAATAGCAAGCGGAAAGATCCATGTTTAGATTAAATGTCACTTGGGTTTGCTTTTATGTCGTTTGTTTATTTTCCAGAAAAATTGGTACATTTGAACATGCATGGTTGTTATCGTATTCTAACCATGTCTATCGTGACCACTGTTAGACTACTTTTTGTTATTATTGTAAGACTCGATTAGTGAAATTAAATGTGGCATTTATGAATATTATTGATAATGTATGTGATGTGTGTACGTCTTACGTAGCAATATGTGGCGGGTTGTCTTGGGGTGTGACACCCCACCATGTGGGTGAGGCATGCTTTTTTCAAAAAAAAGTTAGTAGAGGTGTATGTATAATTTGAATTTTGGGGCCCGCAAGAAGAGGGTTGCTCTGTGCATAAAAAAGAACACTTACAAAGAAGGTAATAACTTTCACCAAACTTTGATTGGCCTTAACTTTTTGTAGGAAACTGTTTTCAGCTTTCTTTATCAATTCGTAAAGCTCGTGAGAAGAAGATATCGATTTTGCTGTGCAACGAGATGCCAGCGCAGTAAGCATACACTACCCAATTTCCTAAATATTTCTTTCCAATATTATGTTTCCTTAATACAAGATTACATAAATATTACATAAAATATCACAGCAGATAGTTTCCTTTCTTCACCATCACAGCTTCCTTGTGCGAGTTGCCTTGTGCGCCACTTCTATTTAGATCTTTTGTTGCTCATGTTAACACCTTTAGCCTCCTTTTGCCTGGATCTTACTCCCCTGCACAGGCCTTAAGACACCTCTACCTCTTCCTTTAGCTTCCTTAACTTTCACCTACGGATTAAGACAATCGAAATCGATTCCTTAGCACGGATTAAGATTTAATCTTAGTTGTATTGCCGAACAGCCCCTTTAATTGACAATCACCACCCTTCACCACGGCGGTTAGCTTAATTAATTACAAGTGGTTTATTATTAAATGTACAACAACTTTATGGAGAATGAAACAAGCATTTTATTACTATTTCAAGTTTCAAATGTAACACCACACTTGTAGAATGTCGCAGCTTGCTAACAGAAGTTAGTATAGAATGATATCTATACTTCTTGTCCTGGTTGCTTTTAGGTGACCTAGGGAACGAGAAAGTAATATTCTTGTCCTGTTGCTTGTATATACATTCTTTTGCTTTCAAATGAATTATTTTGCTTGTTGTGTGGGCCAAGAAAGTAATATACATTCTTCCAGGACAGAGAGGAGGATAAGAGATGCATTTGCGCAAAGAGCAATATTTGAAACCTGTTTCGGTGGCTAGCCAGGGCTCGACAGGTTTCCTTCAAAGAGAGAGAGAGGGGAAAGAGAAAGAGACAACGAAGGGAAGAGAATAAGAGTTAGGGCGGCCGAGTTAGAGGATTATCATTTTATCATTTTATCTTAAACAAGTTCATCACAGTACTGACACAGTTAACTTTCTTAGTGGCCAGAATTTCCCAATTTTTTTATTAATCAAAAATAAAAATAAAATATTGCGAAAGGGGATTGTTTTGCTAAAAAAATTAAAATATAGAAAAAAACCAAGATGGTTTATCCCTTCTACACACTGTAGCTGGACGTGATAAATCATCCCATCCCGTTAATCTTGACCCTAATTAGCGATCTAACTAAAAAAAAATAAAAAATCTGGACAGGATAGACCATCCCGTCCAGCACAGTAGCATTTTTTTTGGTTGGTTTTTTCATTCTCTTATATGAAACCAAACCCAAAAAAAATATGCTACACTGTTGGACGGGATAATCTATCCCGTCTAGAATTCGATTATCCCGTCTAGAATTTTTTTTTTGTCCTGCTTAGCGGGGTTAAGGATTTCGATTAGCGGGGTATTAATTTGGACGGAAAATTTTGTACCATCCGATTGATCGGATAATCAATGTTGTTTTTCCTATATTTCAATTTTCCAGCAAAACGATCATTTTTTGCGATTTTTTTTCGATTAATAAAAAAAACGGCAGAATCTCCGTGAGTCGTTAAAATCCCACTGAAATAATGTAAAATATTTTTTTTTTATAATGCAAATTCTGGTGGTGATCATTGCTAGCTATTTTAATATTATAAAGACAATTTACTATTTGTAATCCACTGTTGTAATCAATTATTCATGGGGGAGCAACGGTCATATTTTTTTTGTTGAGCAAAGCTTGGATCTACCCAGGCATCTCCAAGCAAGAGACCAAAAAGAGGGAGGAGACAAGGAGAGAGAGAGAGAGAGAGAGCAAATACTTCGCTTGGCAGCCGCTACCAAGAATTTTTCAAAAAAGAGAGAGCGTATACTTGACAGCTGCTGCCAAGGTTTCAAAAGAGAGAGAGAGAGAGAAAAAACTAAGTTGCTTGGGAGCCCCTGCCAAAATTTCAAAGAAGAGTGAAAGAGCAAGATTGTGAGAGAGTGAGAAAGAATGAAAAGTATCACGGGGAAATTGCAAAACCTATGGAGCTCAGATGAGATAAGGGTTCTCGTCCTCGCCAGCCTCGGCATACAAATAGGTCTCATCTTCTTGGCACCGTTGCGCAAACGCAGCACCAAGATGGTGCTCACGCTCACGCTCTGGCTGTTGTACCTAACTGCTGACAATGTTGCCACATACGGGCTGGGTAACATCAGCAACCAGACTCCTGCAGGAAGTGGTGTCAGTAGCGAACTCACCGTCTTGTGGGCACCGTTCCTCCTGGTTCACCTTGGAGGTCCCGATACCATCACATCATACGCAATCGAGGATAACGAGCTTTGGTGGCGTCACCTTTTAGGGCTAGTTTCTCAAGTTATAGTTACAGTTTATGTATTTTTGCAATCACCAACAAATGGTTGGCTGTGGATACCAACAATTTTTGTGTTTATCCCTGGCCTCATCAAATTTGCAGAGAGGACCCATGCTCTCCGCTTAGCAAGCAAGGACAATATCAAAGATAAAATTATCTCAGAACTCCGCCCAGGAAATAGAACTATGGAAGGTACACATATCCCAACCTTCCACTAACATTTGGTTAACAAAATTATTTCTTGCTAACAGTACCTTATGGTTTGATTTAATTGTTCTACACTCAGGTAGCAATGATAATACTTCGAGCACCGTCGCATCAAATCAAACTAATGAAGGTACATATATCTCTACCTTCCACTAGCATCTAGTTAACAATATTAACTCGTGCAAAATCTTATTATTCTTACTAAGAGTATCTTATTATGTCGGTCCTCTTCCTAGCAAAAGACACTATAGATGCATATATCCCTACCTTCCTCCAACTTCTGGTTAACTGTATTAACACAAGCGAAATCTTATATATTGTTGAGCCTACCTTAAGATTTAAGTTCAATATTCTGTTGATTGAATTGATTTGACTAAAAGCTTTATTGCTCAAATAGTTACATTTACAATGTATAATCTCAAATCAAAATATATACAATCCAAGTCTTTCGACCTGTTGAAAATGATTCCGGAAATGGAATTTAGAGCATTTCTTGATTGCTGTTTATGGAAATTATCGGTAGCAGGCGAGAAAGAGAAGAGAGAAGAGAGTGGTTAATTCGCAAGATTCAAATGTGTTAATGCTACGTGTACTTGGTTGTATTATCTCAAACATATATAAATATATGATGAGTTTGGAAATTTAAGGACAATATATAGATTATTTTCAAAAAAATTGCTTAGTTTCCTATGCGTATAGTTTCCAAATTTACAAGGTTCTAAATTTAAAAATATATAAGTATTGTTTAAAACCTGATGATATCTAATGAAAATAAAATATTATGATGATATCTAATCGAAATTGTTGAACTGAATAGAATTGGAAGAGATTATAGAATTTAACAAGAACAAATTTAAATAATAAGGTTCTTCTCGAGGTACCCGAAATGAAGAATTAATAGGGGTGTCAATGAAATCCTTTTAACCGTGTATCTGATCTGTAATGTATTCGACAAGGTGGGTATGAATAAGAACTTTTTCATTAACTTAACGAGATGGGTATCTAGTAAGAAAAAAAAAACTTTTGTTAGCTTATCGGGTAAAGGTACATGTAAGAGCTATTTGATACCCGTTACCAATAGAATAATTGATAAATATTAATTTATATATGATAAACTTTTATATACCCATATAACTATATATTTTTTTATTATTATGACTCAATTTATATATATGACATTTTATATTATTTTTTATTTAGTAATTTATGATAAAATTGATTTATTCAACATGTTATATGTATAGTTTTTTAATTAGTAACTTATGACAAAAATTATTTATACCATATTTTATATTGTTATATTTGATTTATAATTTATAATTCTTAAAATAATAGGATAACAATTATAACTTTATATTTTATGATATTACGATACATAACTTGTTGAATATAATTATTTGTTTTATTTTTAAATTAAATTATATAGGATATTAACTTATTCGATAATTACCCATATTCGTTTATTTACTTGTTATTTTAACAGGTAAAGGTAGGATATGGGTAAGACTAATATTTAATAGGTAAGGGTATGTAAGGTATGGGTAAGACTAATTATATATTGATATTTGTATGAAAATATCACTATGTGACCCATACCGTACCCATTGGCTCCCCTAGGAATTAATATTTTTCTTACAATAAACATATAGTATTTGTTATTATTATTTCAGTCATTTTGGTTTCTTTGGTTTACTATTTGTTGTTCAACAATAAAAATGGGAAGTTTTCTTTTGTAACAAAAGTATTGAAGGAGAATCGATGTCTAACAAAGTATTGAAGGAGAATCGATGTCTATAGTATTTCCATACAAAGGCTGTATTTTACGTTGGCCCTACATGTCTATCAAATAGATCCTTAAGATTCTAATAATATAAGAAGAAAATATAATACATAGATCCATGTTTTTTCAGTATATACAGTACGGTCTAGAGTACCAAATAATTAAATGAATATCATTATGGGACCTACAGTTGAGAAGCATTAGTGTAGACACCAAAAAACTTGATAAATGCATTGTCGTGAATACTTAATTACTGGTACCAAAAAACTCTTGTTTTTCTGGCTAAATAAATGCATTCCGAAATGGTTTACCCCAAGGATTTTGTCTTGAAAAAACAAATACCAGAACTGATCATGAAACTGGACAATACAAAAAGTGATGGAACAAACTTAGTTTGCAATGCTGAACTAATCAAGAGCTAATAACCACTCCCTTCATTACTCCCTCCCAACCTGTATTTAAATGTATCAAATGAAAAAAAGAGGTAATATTAGTAATTGACAGAGAAATGACTAATAAAATATGATCTTTATGCAGACATCCCTATGACCGAAAGCAAGGCTATTCTGGAAGGCTTTAAGTGGTTCAATATCTTCAAGCGCCTGTTGGTAGATGTAACTTTTCCCGCAGAAGACTTAATGAAGAGTCAGGATCGCATCGCAGGTCTCACCTCGACCGAAGCACTTAAATTGGTCGCCATCGAGCTCTCATTCCTATATGATATCCTACATACGAAGGCAGTCCACATGCACACCATTTTAGGCCGTGTATTGCGCTTTTTTTCTCTAGTCTCCATCATAGCAGCACTTGTCGTATTTCATCATCTTGACATGCAGAAGTATGTATCTAAAGATATTATTATAACCTACATCTTGTTTGGCGCAGGCCTCAGCCTTGAGGTCATCGCTACCATGCTTCTTGTATTCTCGGACTGGATGGTCGTGACACTTACCGAGAATAAACACAGCAACTGTGTTGCAAATTGTATAACCGCAATGGTGAAAGGAATTACATTTAGGAAGGGAATACCTCGGTGGGCCCACACCATCGGGCATTACAATCTCGTAGGTGTCAGCCTGAGAGACAGGGACACGGTTTTAGCAAAGATCATGAGAACCCTCAGAATAAAACATATATGGGACAACTTTTGTGAGAGCACAATATTGATCCCCATAACGGAGTTGTTGGAGAAAATTATGTTCACCGAGGCAAAAAGGAGAGCGCAAAACGTGCATATATACAATGTGTTAGTAGAGGCAAGAGCATATAGGGGAAACAAAGCATTGGAACGTCACGGCCAACTGACGAATCTGGAGTGGAGCATGAAAAGGGAATTTGATGAGTGCATTATTTTGTGGCATCTTGCCACAGACATTTGTTATTATACTGACAGTTCCAACCAACCTAAAGGGAATGATGACACCGAGCGTGATGTGAGTTGGAAGACATCCAATTACATGGTCTATCTCCTAACCCAGCAGCAGTCAATGATGCAGCTCGGATATGGTAAGACACGATTTGAGGCCACATGTGCTGTCGTCAAGAAGAAATTCAAGGGTAAGGGAAAGCTTGAAAACAAGAATGCACGCGAAGAGCTTCTTAAGAAGGATGAAGTGGCCCCACTGGTACTTGAGCAGAATTATGCACAAGAACCAGCTGACGGCCGTCAACCAACAGATAAAAAGGATACATTTGTATTAAAGAAGATATGGGCATTTTTGAGATGCTGGGGTAGGCGTAAGGGTGAGGACGATAAGCGTAAGGGGGAGGATGAAATGGGAGAATTGGTATTAAAGGATGGCCTTAGACTTGCAAAACAGTTGCAGGAAATCAAACCAGATATAAAGAAATGGCAGGTAATTAGCGAGACATGGATGGAGATGCTGGGATATGCCGCCATTCATTGCGATTCATACCAACATGCCAAGACCCTGAGCAGGGGTGGAGAATTACTCACTCATCTCTGGTTGCTGATGGCTCAATTGGGAGTTGTTGAGGAGCACAAGGTGCAGCAATACCAATCTGGATCCGTCTAATTCTTATATAATTATATGTGTTGTTTTTCTCACTCCTTTTTCCTCCATAGGCAGAGGATTTACATGTTGTTGTTTTTTTGCTTTCTACCATTTTATTTATATGTAAAATAATTGTTGGTTTTGGATTGACTGAATTGATTGGATTGTTATGATCTTTATAATTTACTTTTATTTTGTTTTAATTTATCAATGTGTTTAATGACCAAAAGTGGTAAGGAGAATGCCTGCATCTGCATGAAGTGTAATTAATGGCAGGGTATTCAGCATCCACATTTCATCATCCATATAATTTCTATGAACTTATAACACAATACCAGTTTAACCCAACCAATTATGCATCATACTAGATTACTAGTGCTGTCTACTTGGCCATTATTTCCTTACAAAATTTTCTAGATTAATTTTCTAGATTACATGCTTGGCTTAATATGGAGATCATGTTGAACGGTCCGGATCGACTCTTTGGACCTTGAAATCGCAAAATATGGGGAGGAAGTAAAACAAGGGCTTTTACTTTCCAATTCTATTTTGCTTCTCATTTAAAGTTTACATGCCATTAAATCTGTCCCAGCACTACGTACACAACAAAGATTGTTTACAGTTTAACATGAAATTAATTATTGATAGCACCAAACTGACGACTATGCTTGGTAGTGGCAGTAAGAAAAGAGACCACATGTTATCAAGTCCTAGTTGGTTTAGGGTTTAGGGTTTAGGGTTTTGCAACTAATAATATGTGGTCATGTGCAAATCATTGGATTCCACAAGTAATCAATCATTGGATCCGCCATGGGAACAGGATCCAGAAGGGGAACAACTGGGTATTGCTAGAAAAGGTGGTCTTGTAAAGGGTCCGCAAGAGCACTTTGGTACGCCTCCTCTTGTTCCTTGAGCATTTCTTCCATTTCCCATTCCTCACGATAAGTTGCTGATCCCCAATCGGATCCATGTCTTCATCCGAGAAAGCGTTGGGACACCGGTAGGTGAGTGGCCGGGTTAAGAGATGAGGTCCTAACGGTTTGCAAGTAAGTTCGGGCTTGAGTAGTGGATCGGACTTGAGAGGTGGATCGGCTCAGTGAGCCATGGTTCGGGTTAAGAGGTGAAGTGGTTACTTGGGTGTGGTTTTGGTTTTGTATAGGGTTGGATGAGGAGGCCATTAACGTGTTTGGATTAGGAAATGTTTTTCCTATTCGCCATGAGGTTGGTGGGGGAGAATGAGAGGACTAAATGTTGCAAGGGCGTTAAAAATTACACAACACAGAGAGTGTTAAAGTTTGATATTATTGAGGGCTGTAAGCGCATAAAGCCATTCACCCTTTGGATTGAAATGTGGGGCCCACAGAACAGTGACAGAGACAGGTCTTTGAATGGCCTACGGATTTCTCATAAAAAAAAAAAAAAAAAGGACGAGAAGACCAGAAGCTTGTCGTTTCTCTGCACAGTTTCAAGGAAAGTGCTCTTTTGTATATACAACCTCCGATAAAAAATAATCTGCTTTTTTGTTCTCTTTTAAATCAGGCCCTTTTCGGATGATGGGCGAAACAAAGGACACTATTACATATTTACATGACATTTCTGAAGCCGCTAAATAGAAAAATGCTGCTTCTAGTTGAATCATATATATACACATTTTCATATAGAAAAAGTTGAAGGCACCTTTGTATAATAATACCAACAAAAATAAAAAAAAAACCGAAATTAAATACTTACCTAAGTAGGAGGAGAAGCAAACAACCAGTCCGAGGTACGCGAAGCAAAGAGAATATACTGAAACCAAAAAAATATTCATTTTATAATAGGGGTTATGCAAATAACAACATTGAAGGGACATTTGTGCAAATGTACAACTTTGATAACGGTAGGACCGTAGAAGGAAAGGACATGAATTTGCATTGATTTACTAAACAATGTCTCCTCGAAATCTACATTGCAATTTTGCAAATATAACCTGCCACCATGCATTATTCTCATTCTCACCTTAGAAACCTCATCGGTCATTTTGCCAAGGTTATACTGGTTCTTCCCAAACCCATTGATCAATTCCCCGAACCGACACTTCCGGCACCGACGGTTCCGGCAACCATGAGGAGGTGGTCCCACTTGTCAGTGAAGGAGAAGAGCTCGTAGAATGCACAGCTCTGTTCCGGTTTCTTCTTCTTTGCTTCAACCGACTCGCATGATCCCCCCCATTTTCTTTTTCTCTCTTTTTCCTTAGATCAGACCGCTAGTTAGTTCACGATAAGGTTAGCACATTGGTCGTATCTATCAAGAGAACGCCATTAGTAAAGAAAGAGCAGAGAGAGAGAGAGAGAGGCGCTGGGTTTCGTAAATATATAGTGTGCAGAGAGAGGAATTCTATGTTATGCATTAATGCACAGATTTCACCGGGTGTAAGAGACCAAAGCCTGGAAGTATCACTCACCCATGCACTGTGTTTGTTTATAATTTTAATCCAGCCTTTCTATCCCATATCGGACGGTTGAGATTCTGTCAGACGGAAGCTCGTCAAAAGCCTGTTGGACTTAATCTTCGAGATTCAAAAGTGAGCAGGCAACTTTATTTAACTTTTTTTTTTTTTGAGGAGAACTTTATTTAACAATGATCATACATATTTTACAGGTGATGATTTTTCATGATTTGTCTCCATGTATTCATTTGAGTACTAATGTTCCTACACATTTATCATATTTAATTATCAGACAAGCTTTCAATTCAAAATCTCAGATGCCCCAAACCAACATATATATTAGTACAATGAAGTGGGTCACTATATATATAAATATTTTTTTTTAATTAGGGTATATATATAGTGTACCTATCCAAACATCTAAAATTATCAATATTGTTATTGAAACATCATAAGATGCTATATTCCCATTAAAATTTAATATTTTCCTTTTTTCCTCTTTTCTTAATTTATTTAACTCTATATCATTTGTTAAACTTTTTAGAAAGTTTACTTTGGTTTCCTTAAATCTCTCTTCTCATTTTTAAAATAAAAGACGGGACTCAAAATGAAAGGAATTTAAATGGGCGGCCCACCAAAAACTGGGCCAAGAGAAATTAAAATGAAGCAAGCCAGGCCCAGTAAGGTATACTGGTAATACTATTAGATTACCCACTTCTACTTGATACAAAGCCTTTTTGGCATTAATCATCAATAGCTTTCCTTCCTAGTTTATTTGTCGCTGTATTATAATAAATTACATCTAAGTTTACATTTCTATCTGAGTTTCAAAATTATAAAATTCTTTAAAAATTTTATGATAATAATTACATTTTTTTTAAATAATAATTTTTTTTGGAGAAGCATGGCCCACTTCTACTTGATACAAAGCATATATCCTGATTTTAATTTTGTTTTTCATGTTATTCTACCTAAAGAAATTTTTCTTCTTACATTTTCAAATAAAAGTTTATTATCCGGAGTGAACCTGCTATTGTTACCTTTAAGAGAAAGAAATGTATTAATATTTTTAATAACAAATAGGGCATGGATAAGACCATATTTTAAGAGAAAAAAAATTGGTTCTACATGCATGCATGATAAGCATAATGAATTTCCTTAATTATTGTAGTACAAATTTATCAAAAAATACCAAGTTATAACTTGTAAGTCCTAACATTAATTCCTAGACAAGGATAACAAGAGAGATGTCTAGCTAGGGCTACATTATTGGATACTAAATTATTAATTGATTGATCGAAGGGCTATTCTCACAACATTATTATTTCAATGCTTCACCTAGAAGACTCAAGACTAGCTAGTTTCTACAGAAATTAGGGTTCTACAACAGGCTCGTATACTTCTGGTTTGGAAACTCGGCCGATTCCAATATAATTTGTCAGTGTCTTTTTTTTTTTTATCAAAAGTTCCAATATAATGCTAGAAGTTTGATTGTTATAAAAATTTAGAATAAAAATTATATATTTTATTTCTCTATTGTGAGTATTATTTTTTTATTATCTTATGGAATAGTCTAATTTTATTTTAAAATTAGATATTTTAATTTATAAGTGATTACATACAAATTTGATTGTTATCTATCTGAATTTAATTTTTATGAGTGTTATTAATATTTAAATAGTTAATTACGGTACATATATTGAAAAATTTGGAGAATAGTTATAGTAGTGAATTATTTTAGTGTAACTTTCGTTTTAACATAGTTTTTAGCAAACTATTTTTTTAAGTACAAAACAAGTTTCTGCTAAAAAAATCCGAGTTTCCGATCCGATTCAGCCAATTCTGACCGATTCTTCCGATTCCGATTTCATGGTTAAGTGACCGATTCCGATTTCGATTCTGATTTTCAGAACCATGCGTATAATGTCATTGCGGTTTGAGCTGATCTGCCACGTACATATATACGATATTGCTGTATGTTTTCTCAGTCTAAGAAACTCCATCCCAATTTATTGTAGATGGGTCAGGACAAGCAGCAGTACCTGCTTGGCTGCACTGGGCCCCTGTGTTGTAATTATATGGCCCACCACCTCCGCTACATGCTACAAGAGTCGATCCATTAACGGTACTGAATCCTACAGCAAGAATTAACTGTGCCATCAGAAGACAATAAAAATGGAATCAAGATGTGTATATATATATATATACACACTAAAAATACTAATGGGGTACTAGCGTATATATATACTCACCATATTGTCTTTTTAAAAAAACAGGTTTTAGGAATATTGATTACTCAAACGTCGAGAGTTTGATTTCACTTCATGACTTCAAAGCCACTGCGAAGATTTTGAAAAAAAAAAAAAAAAAAGCCTTTTTCAAAAAAATTAGCTGAAAACTGAAAAGTTGAAGCAGTAAATTTGCCATCTAATTTGAATTTAGCTAAAATTTGATTTTTTTTTTCTTTATTAAAGAGCTAAATGAATTTGATGTGATTAATTTATTTGCCAATAACACTAGAGTTAAAGACTTTTCTCTCCTAATTACCATTCTTCAATTAGTACAGAAAGACATAAAATTCTTCAAACCAAGGGCTTTTAGAAAACTTAATATAAAAATAATAATAATAATAATAATAAAGCGATCCATCATTTGTTTAACAGAAATTCCCATTTTTTATTAATGATCACGTTTCTATTAACTTAATTAATCGTTTACCAAATTTCCAACAGATTCAGACCAAGCATTAATTAATGTTTTTTTTATTCCATTTCTGAACACAGCCCATAAAAGCCCAAGCCCAGTTTAACTTTTTTTTCTTTTCTTTTTTTTTTCTAAGAAATTAAAGCCTGGCTCCGCTGCTTGGGCCTTAATGTCCAATATATTTTAGACTTTCAGAGCAGATACAAGAGATTGAATTTGAAGTTGCAAGCCCATAAGTAAAGGATGGCTTCAATCCTGTATATGAAAATTTGATGTTGGTTAAATTTTAGTTTTAGATGTGCTGAAATACATCTTTGGGTTTTAAACATTTATTTATTTATTTTCGGATTGGGCCCTTACAATCATTGTTTTTTATAGTTATTTGCAGAAATTAGACCTAATATATCCTTATAACTCTTGAATGATTACATTTCATGTAAAAAAAATTAACAAACAAGTCACCATGCATGCTAGTAGTGTTTATTGTCATTAATCATGAGGTTAATGGATTTTTATTTTGTATCAGTAGAATAACGAAGTAATAGATATCTTCATTCTTATATTAAACACGTAGATGTTCTGATCCGTCAACAATTTTGATTAAAAGATGAAACTTCATATTGAATATCAGCTCTCCGATGAAATATTCTGATTTGAGTGAGGCTATGGTGCTATGCATAGCACGGATGACTAGTGTACTACGACTCAATATGGTACTTTTTAAAATCCTAACGGTCGATCCGAACCATTCAATGTGATAACCATATGAATATGTACTTGCAAACTAAATTTTATATTTTTTCGAATTTTTTTACTATTTTTTTAGATAGGTAGATTTTGATGGTCCAGAATTTTCAGAAAACACTGATTTTTCTACCATATGAATAACATGTTACTGATCGAGCTTTGTATAGCTGACTTCGTTTTATTTTCTGTTTATTTTTATTTGCGACGTAGGTTGACTGGCTGTCAGACAGATGCTAAGAATCCGGGGCGTTACAGATTTTTACCTGAGTTATGTGTCTGAGTGAATTTCATGAGAAACTCGGCGATATCGTTCCTGCTGATGCTCGTTTCCTTGAAGGAGATCCCTTAAAAATTGATCCGGTAATGACCATTTTGTCCTATTAATTGGTTTTCCTATAGTTGAGTTCTTCTGATATGATTTTTTGGTTATGTGTTGGTCATGGCCAGTGCAGGTACCATGCTGTACCTGGTAATGTATGAACTGGAAAAATAGAAATAAGCAAACAAAACTCTGCAAAATGAGGAAAATGTCATCTTTAGCCCAAATTTTTTTATAAAGCTTATCATATTGTCTTTTTCACATTACCATTAGCTATAACCTGTTACTTGCTCCCACTTCAGATATTTTGATATAAATGGGGTGAATGATATTAATTTTGGCCTTAACTTCCTTCTTTTAAATAAATTGAGTGCTGTGCTTTTGCACACAGCTTCTTTGTTTGGTGCCTTATATTTTTTTTTTCATTCTTTGCACACAGCTTCTCTCTCTGTCTTCAAAGGGTTGTTATTGGATTTGTTTGGTGTAGTATGATAGCATTTTCCTATGGCTGTTATTGCAATTTAGTCATGAATACATATGGTTGTTATATAAATACATATTCATCAATAATCGTTGGTCTCTTTATATTACCTTTTATATAAATATTGTCATTATATAATCCATAGTTTGGAGTAATAAACAGATGCTTTTGCTTAATGTCGAACTATATATGCTCGTAAGCCCTTGGGAAAATAGTTATATCGTACCTATTCCTAGCTAGGAAACTTTGGTAATATTAATTATGTACTGCGTTACAAAAAAAAATGGCAAACAATTGTTTCAGCCTTCCTCCTTTCTCGAGAACAGCTTGGGTCTGATGCCCATCGGACTCAAATTTGAGTCCGATGGGTTTCGGGACCGTCCGATTCACTTTAAGATTCGTGCGTACAAATTTTAAAGCAGACGCGAAAGTTACGGACGCAAATTTTAAAGCAGATCAGACAATCATCTAACCCATCGAACTCACTTTGAGTCCGATGGGTATCGGACCCAAATTGACCTCATTTAATCTCTACAAGCAAGAAGGCAAAGAGTAGTTTTGGTATTTTAATAAAACAAGAATTGCATATATTGTAAATGCGGTGTTTTGCATGTCGGCTAAAGGATAAAAGAACAAGCTCTTGTATTTGAAATTTTGAACTAATAAATAATGTCTTAGTCCATTTTTAATTGTTTTTCCCTCTTTAGATGACTGCGTGGCTTTTTTTTCTTTAGTCATTATCAATGTAAATTTGAATGATATATATTAATGTTGTATGAAAGTCTTTTTTTATTAAATATTGTCTCTATTTATATTATAGTTATATATATTTAAGAGTATTTATCCAAATCAGAATTAATAGAATATCTAATTACAATTAATGAATATTAGAATTATACCTGCATACTAATCTCGTTGCACTAGATTATTAAATGTAACTAAAATTTAGTTGCAAGAATTACACGTTGTAATTATGGATTTTGTTATGATATATTATTTTGCTACAACTATTTTTCATCTGCAGTAAATGCACACAGTTATTTCGTTGCAATAGATTATTGCTACGCATTTAATGCAACTAAAATTCTGTTGTCAAATTGCACAAATTGCAACGATGGATTCCGTTGCGATATACTATCTTATTATTACCATTTTTCTTTTGTGGTAAATGCACAATAGCAACCATTTATTTGGTTGCAATAGATTATTGCTACACATTTCATGCAACTAGAATTTGCCGAAATTTTTATTTATAACATTCTTAAAAAAAATAAACCAAATAACCATCGTTTGGTGGGATTTCTGTTTTCACCACGGCCGCACCGGCATTCTGCGGACCCATTTCAGCAGGGCTGCAGAATGCTGTTGCAGACCCTTAAATGGGTCCGCACCGGCATTGTGCGGACCCAGGGTGTATTTTTTTTGGTGTTATAAAAGGCACCACGTGCATCATACAAAGTTTTTTTATTTTTTAATACTATGAAAAGAGCTTTGACCCCTTTTATGAATCCATGAGATTTTTTAATACTATGTTTATGAGTTTTGCATCTATATCGATGCACCCCATTTATGAGATATCTCAAAGTTTTGAAAAAAAAGGGTCCGCATCGGCATTTTGTGGCCCTGCTGAAATGGGTCGGCAGAGTGCCGGTGCGGCCGTGGTGAAAATCTAAATTCCAGGGAACGATGGTTATTTGATTTTTTTTTTTTTAAGTATGTTATAAATAAAAAATTTGGTAGAATTTGGTTGCAAGAATTGCACAAGTTACAACCATGAATTTCGTTGCGATATACTATCTTATTGCTACTATTTTTCGGTTGCGATAAATGTGCAATAGCAACCATTTATTTAGTTGCAAAAAATTGGTACGCATTTCATGCAACTAAAATTTGGTTGTAAGAATTGCACAAGTTGCAACCATGGATTTTGTTGCGGTATACTATCTTATTGCTACCAATTTCTGGTTGCGATAAATGCGCAATAACAACGGGTTATTTGGTTGCAATATCTTATTGCTACGTCAGTCTAGCAATCAAATTATGGTTGCAATAGACAAATTCTTATTACAACTAAAGAATTAGTTGTAAATATATTGCTACCAAAACTATTGCAATGTCCACCGGCAACCAATTTTTTTTGTTGCAAAATTAATTTATTGCAACCAATTTTTTGGTTACCCGAAATAGCAGATTAATACATTTTATCTGCATAATAATATATTTTATTATGATTATTAAAGTGTATCAGTAAATTTTGTAGTAGGGTTAGGGGTGTTCATCGGTTTAGTTCGATTAAAACCGAAATACAATAGGCAAATTAAATTTTACTCGGTTTTCAAAAATACATTCGAACCGACCGAAAGAAACTTATCAATCTAATTAAAACCAACCGAACAAATTCAGTTGAACCTAAATAAGAAGACTAATCATAAAAATAATTTTTTTATTGTAAATTTTTTGAATTTTCTTTTAAGATGGATTTAAAAGGTTTGTTTAGTTCGGTCCAATCCGTTTTAAACCGAACCAAGGAATATACTTTATGTCGCAAGTTTTGATTTTTTTTAAATTTGATTTGGATGGGGAACAAGTTTAAAAATTTCGGTCACTTCGATCTAACCGGTTTACAATTTTTTAAACTGAACCAACCCAAATCGAACTGAGATATTAAACCAGTTTTAAAAAAATGAACCTATCCGATCTATTAACCGGAAAAAACGAACCGTTTAAACCGAAATCTCTCTGTTCAAGTTAAACCGATTAAATCGAACCCGATGGACACCCCTATCCATATACCCTCATGTACCTGAGGCAATTGCAGAAATTGCAAAAAGAACGGTCTGAATTTAGTCCCGGCCAGATTAAAAGATTCTCTGCGATACCGTAAAAGCGAATATTCTCAGTTTAATTTTGTACGAATCTCAAAGCCCAAATAATACCACACCCTGCGCTAGTCCGAATCTCAAACCGTAAAGTGAAGGGAATATTTTTTCATATATTGGGAGGATACTCTGAGTGCGCTTTGAGATTCGTGCTAGAGTCAAAACAACGGTATGGATTGATTAACTGTAGCAGAGGTGATGCGGAGATTCTAAATTAGTAGTGTGCTAATACGAAATCTCTCCCTTCCATTCCACCGTTGCCATGGCTTCCCTCCTCTCCTCTCTCCTCCGCCGCCCCTCCTCTCGCCTCTCTCTCTCTTTCTCTCTCCTCTCCCGCCACCTCTCTCCCCTTCCTTCCCCTCCTCCTCCTCCTCTCCCCACCACCTCTCACCTCTTCTCCACCTCTCCATCTCCACCTCTCAACCCAACCGAACTCTATCTCTCCCTCTCCTCTTCCTCTTTCTCTTCCTCTTCCTCTTCCTCCCCTACCCGCAACACACAACTCTCCAAATCCCAATGGGACAAACTCACCATCCTCTTTCGCTCCTTCTCCAAGTCACCATGGGCAATCGACCAAGCCCTCTCTCTCTACCTTCCTTCCTCCAAATTCCCCTCTGCTGTCAGTAAATTTCGCCTCTTTTTCCTCTCCAACTGCTCTCCTCAAACCGCTGAGCAGTTGTTGGAAATGGCTGAGTCAGAGTCTGAATCAGCCGTGCACAGGTTCCTCTTCCCGGTTTTCTCCGAGTTTTGCTTGAAAGAGTTGCAGGATGATTTGAAGAAGTTTAAGCAATTAATGGATACTGCTGATTTGACCAAACCGCATACTTGGTACCCATTCGCACGTGCCATGAAGAGAAAGGTACGGACTTTCATAATATATTTGGTACCAGTCTTGTGTTGTACCAGTCTGGTACAATGTTGCATGGTTAACCTGATAGGTACCGACTTGTATATGCTTTTAGGAGGGTACAGTTTTCATTTTTAACCAAAGAATAATTTCTTATGATACCCTGTATGTATTTTACCAGCTGATAACTGTGTGGTACTGTACAAGTTATATACTGATGATGTTATTTGGCCAATACTGTGTATTGTACCAGCTGGTACAATGTTGCATGGTTAACCTGGTAGGTACCGACTTGTATATGCTATTAGGAGGGTACAGTTTTCATTTTTAACCAAAGAATAATTTCTTATGATACCCTGTATGTATTTTACCAGCCGATAACTGTGTGATTTTGTACTTGTTATATACTGATAACAGATATGCAATATGTTTAGCAAAATATGCTTGGGCTGGTACAGGCAGTATGGATTCAAATATATTAGATGATCTCATTGGTATGACTAAAATATAGAGAATCTTTTTTTTTAAATCTCTCGGTTTTTTTTTTTCCTGCTGTAGATTATATACCACTGTGGGCCCACAAACAGTGGGAAGACGTACAATGCATTATGCCGCTTTATGGAGGCAAAGTCAGGGGTATATTGCAGCCCACTACGGCTTCTGGCAATGGAGGTGTTCGACAAGGTGAACTCTTTGGGGGTGTATTGCAGCCTTCACACAGGCCAAGAGAAAGAGGATGTTCCTTTTTCTAATCATGTTGCGTGTACCATTGAGATGGTATCAACTGACGAGCTTTATGAGGTGGCAGTCATAGATGAGGTACATACTCTATTTTCTGAAGTAGAGAAATGCTAATTTGCTCTTAGAAACCGACCAATTAAAGGACTGACATTTTTCTGAAACATTCTACATATTTTTTTCTTTTTTAGTAAAGGGATAACATGAGTTTTAATAGAAGAGATAAAATGGGTAAATTTGTGAGTTTTTGAAATTTAGAAGGGTAAATATGATATTATGAACTTTCGAGGGGGAAACACGTAATTTCAAAGTTTTTTAGGGAAATTCCCCCAAAGAAATATTTGTACAGGATTAATGTCTAAGTTAAACCCTAAACCCTAAACAAGGATGCTAGCAGTGATGTACCCATACTGAGTTCAAGACATAGGACTATTGTAATGTACCTATTTGTACCTGTATCTTATCAGTACTTGTTAATTTTTTATCATCCGATCAAGTAACCAGTATTTTTACCAGTATACGACTTGCATGTTGTGATTACCTACCAGTATACTTCAGTGCATTGAAGGTGTATTATAATCCATTTCTTAGAACTAAATTACTGTTCCAGCATTTACTGTGACATTATATGGTGCTGACACCTATAATAATACATGATATTGTAACATGTTTGTATTTTACTATGACATGATGCTAGATTGCTCTAATATTGGTACCTATGATTGGAACTATACCTATGTTTGTATTTTATTAACAGTATTCATATATCGCTCATATAACAGGTACAGATGATGGCGGACCCAACCCGTGGGTTTGCCTGGACCCGGGCCTTATTGGGCCTAAAGGCTGACGAGATCCATTTATGTGGCGATCCCAGTGTCTTATCCATTGTCCAAAACATCTGTCATGACACAGGAGATGATCTTCAAATAAACCGGTAAACTAGTTTTCTCAGAAAATAAAATCAGCTAAAAGTATCACAAAAAGGCCTTTGTTTTAATTATGTATTGCAGTCCTTGGCTTAACTGACCAGTTCAAGCTCGGGTCCATATCCTGAAAGTTTTCTCAACATTTCAGTTGATATCGAAACCTCGCCAAAAAGTATTTCCGGTGCCTATCTAGATGCAGTGGCAGTGTTATAAAATGGGCTGCTTTAAGATTCTGCTGAACGGTTCTGATTTTGTACGGGTCAACTCAAAATTTGAGAGTGTCACTTTTTAAAACATGTACTACCAGAAACTAGTTTTCTTGGAAAATAAAATCAGCTGGACTATTCAAATAAATTATTGGTTAAATATAACAAAAATTCCAAAATCCATTCAGATTAAGACCCAAGTTTTAGCTATATACAATAAATTCAAAATTTTTGGGATAAAACAAAAACATTTCTGCAATAATTTCAAAATTACGAGAATACTTGTTTGTAGTAAATTATAGGTTAAATGGAACAAAATTGCCAAAATCCATTCAGATTAAGTCCATAATTTTAGATGGGATAAAACATAAGCAATTATGTAATAAATGTAAAACCTACCAGAATACTTTGAATCAATGTACTAACCAGAGAGTGTCACTTTTTAAAAACAGATATGATCGGTTCAAGCCTCTAGTAGTCGAAGCGAAAACCCTCCTTGGTGATTTAAGAAATGTAAGATCAGGTGATTGCGTGGTTGCATTCTCCCGTCGTGAAATTTTCGAGGTAAAACTTGCCATCGAGAAATCCACAAAGCACAAATGCTGCGTTATTTACGGGGCGCTACCACCCGAAACGAGGCGCCAGCAAGCAAGTTTATTTAACGATCAAGAAAATGAATATGATATTTTGGTGGCAAGTGATGCTGTTGGGATGGGGTTGAATTTGAATATTAGAAGGGTTGTTTTTTACTCTTTGTCGAAATTCAATGGAGATAAGATGGTGTCAGTGGAACCTACTCAGGTCAAGCAGATTGCGGGTCGGGCGGGTCGTAGAGGCAGTGTTTACCCTGACGGATTGGTCACGACATTTTCATTAGATGATTTAAATTATTTAATCGAGTGTTTGCAAAAGCCGTTTCAACAAGTGAAGAAGGTGGGGTTATTCCCGTGCTTTGAACAGTTCGAGCTGTTTGCCAGTCAATTCCCCGAAATGCCCTTCAATGAACTGCTTGCCAAATTCCGGGAGAATTCCCGGATTGATCAGAGTTTCTTCTTTTGCAAGAATGATAGTGTGAAGAAGGTGGCAAATATGCTTGAACGGGTACCGGGTTTGACTTTGAAGGAGCGGTACAACTTTTGCTTTGCACCGGTTAATATAAGAGACCCTAAGGCCATGTACCATTTGTTGAGATTTGCAACTTATTATAGTCAGAAAAAACCAGTAAGCATTGCTATGGGCATGCCGAGAGGATCAGCAAAGAATGATGCCGAGTTGCTTGATTTGGAAACCAAACACCAGGTTTTGTATTCTCTATACCTTAAAAAAATTAATAAGAATAATAATAATAATAATAATAGTGAAAAAAATGATAATAATAAAAAATGTATCATGTATGATAAAAATAATATGAAGCTGCTTTCAAAATGTTACTTGCGTAAAATATTATATAACGAAATACAGCACCAAACGAAACAAGGTTTAACTAATATGTTTTAATATTCATGAACTGAATATTTTGCTTTGCATGTTTAACTACTCTGGTACATGAGTAAAAAGAGAGGAAAATACCAAAAACAAGAGGGAGAATTTCATGTATACCCTCAAAATCTTCAAAATTACGTATCTCCCCCTCTAATATTCATAATATCATATTTAACCTTCTAAATTTCAAAAACTTACAAATTTACCCATGTTATTGCCTTCTCTATTTAAACTCATTTAACATTTATAAAGTACCCATTATACCCTTTAAGAAAATTTCAGTATTCTGATTGCTTGGTTTTCGAGGGAAAATTTCAGTATTATGAAAAAAATTTGAGGGGGGAATATGTAATTTTCACCATTTTCAAGGGTATATATGAAATCACCCCCTTACCAACTTTGCGTAAAATATTATAAACTCAATACAGCACCAAACAAGGTTAACAAATATGTTTAAATATTCATGAACTGAATATTTTGCTTGCATGTTTAACTATTGTAATACACGTGTAAAGAGAGAGGAAACTTAAATAAAAAATAAAAAAATAACATCTCGGCAGAGTATTGCTAATTTTGAATAAATCACCAGGTGCTGTCGGCATATCTCTGGCTGAGTCACCATTTTGAAGAGAGTGACTTCCCTCATGTCGAGGAAGCAGGGAACATGGCTGCTGGTATTGCCGAATTACTCGGGAAATCTCTTGCAAGGGTTTACTGGAAGCCGCAATCACGGCAACAAATTAGCAGAAACAAGAAAAATGAGGCCGGAGAAAAAGATAGAGAAGAGAAAGAAGACGGCTCGATCGAGGATGGTCGGCGTGGATATCAACGGCCAATATCTTTTGTTAAGGAATCTATGATGTGAGTGATGTTTTTATTGCTACATTATTTTTTTCGCACACTAACAACTTGATAGTAGTCGATCCGAACCGTTAATCATGATCTCCATATGAACCAATTTTTATATTTTTTTTGAATTTTGTTACTATTTTTTTAGTTAAGTAGAAAATCACTACTTTCAAATGGTTAGAGTCTTTAGATCAAGTGATTTCGTACCTATTTAAAAAATATTTTTTTAAAAGAATTAAAAAATAATGTAAAATTTGGCATCTAAGCACATTTTCATATGGAGATCATGTTGAGCGGAACGGATCGACTATTTGGACTTTGAAAATGGAGATATGCATCCATAGTACGTACCAAAGTGCGCTATGCATAGTACCATAGCCTCATTCTATCCTTTTATTTTTTTCTTGTGTCATCTGTGCTTGCTTCTTCACATAGTTGATTTGGTTCTAACACTAACAAGTGGCATAATATACTTTTAAGTCCAATTTTTGGCTAAATCATTTTTTTCTCTTCATATGACTAATTTTGTAATTTTTTTTTTTGGCTGCTGAGATATCTCAAATTTTCAGTTTATCAAAAGCCATGCGAAATTTTTTTCGGTGCCTATTTGGAATGCAGGGGTTCAATATTATTGTGCTTTGAGATCCATGCAGAATGGATTTTGGTTTAGGGTTTAGAGTGTAGGGTGTAGGGTTATCTGGTACTGGTACCAATGTGGGGTACTTTGAGTATCTGATAATTTATTTCTTTTCCTCTTTTTTTAATTAATTTACTTTGTTCTGATGCAAGTGCTAAATAACTTGACAGGAAAGGGGAGAACATGAATGAGGGGTACAGTTCACCTTCGTATAATTTTGTAGCTTAATCACCAACCGAAGGCATATATATGAGAAGGTGATCTCACTTTTTGGTGAAAAATAAATTAAACAAGGGAGAAACTGTAAAATGGTCTCTCTTTTTTTGATAGGTGACAGTAGTTTTATTTATTTATTTTTTTATTCAGAAACTATTGAAGGAGTTAGTATCTATTATGCATTTGTCATTGTCAGATAAATTATTTAAAGAGGTTAGTAGATTATCTCTTTAGGATGAATAGATATCATGATATCAGGTTTAAATGCATTTAATCTTTTACTATGTAAGTCTGATATCATGCTAACCAAAAACAGGAATTGAAATCTGCTGAAATCCATCATTCGTGAACAGTGTTTCTGAAATTCCGAATCCAGACATTCAACTTTTTCTATGCACGTATCTCGAAACAGTTAATTTTTCTGTGCACGCATCTAAAAATAGTTTGATGATTAGATTGAGAAAACAGGAATTTCAAGAACACTGTTCATGAATGAGAATCTCAGCAGATTCGTTTCCCAAAAACAGTGATTCAAATCAAGTTTTCAGGTGATTTGATGTTGTTTTCATTTGATTTATGAACTTGTTGCATGAATAGAAAGTGATCTGAAATTGAAATTTAATGATTTTAATAAGAGATCTGGTATGTTTGTATAGTGCAAGTATTATTGTAAGAGTGTTGCTATTTGGATGAGAATAGTACTATGTGGATTAATGTGAGAATTGTATTAGCCTTGTGTTATTTCTATTAGTGAAAATTTTTGTTTGAATTAGTTGAAATAGTAATGAAAAAAATAAATTAATTAATGATGTATTTTATTTTTTTTCTTTTCAACAAACAATTTCAATTTCATGCGTAATTGAAATATTTATTATTTTGATTTACAAACATATTGTTGTTACTCTTTTCAGAAATAGACATAATATATATATTATATATTTTTTATACCATTTTCAGAATAAGAAGACTTTAAAAATTAAGAAAGGACTAAAATATAAGTAATAATTTACAAAGGACCCAAAATAAAAAAGCTGTTCCTACTAAAAATAATTTGAGAAAAAAATAGAACCATAGATTTCTACATTATGCCAATCCGACGGCTGTAGTACAACTAGCAACCGCCGATTCTTCTAGGGTTAGGGTTTATAATGCTAAAATATTTGACAGACTATAATGGCTTCATGCAGCGCATAGACCATCTGCAGCACTTTTTTATTTTATAGTCCATGCGCTGTATAAACATAAACTGCTCTGTTAAAATTTTACCCTTTATAAATATCGATCCAGACACGTGTCTCAAAAGGAACGGCTTAGATTCCTCGGGCTCTTAATCAACTACTCTCAACCTATACAATCAACAACTAACTTTATCTTACAACAAATACACCCGGTGTTATATTCGTACAAATGATCCCATTACCAAATTAAGTACCATAATTCCATTAACTAGCACTATAAATTTACACCGAGCTCATTTAATGATGTATAACAGAAAGGTAATGTAATCGTTCAATCCACCTAAGGTAACAGAATATTTATTTTTTCATCTGGGCCGTCCAATCAGAATCCGCATTGGCCCGGATTCCGATCGGACGGTCTTGATCTAAAAGGAAATATTCTGTTACCTCAGAGGATATGTAGTGAATGTAATGTGTCTATAAATAAACATAGATTAAACAAAGGGGGGTTTTCTCTGTTTCTATCTCTCTCTTTTTCTAAACCTCGCCGCGTAAAGCCCTAGTCTTTCTCTCTGTTCCGAGCTAGGGTTAGGGTTTAGGAGAAGAAAGAAAGCATGGGGGCGGACAAAGGGAAGAAGGCGAAGTTGTCAGAAGGAGAAGAGAACGAGCACATTGATGGCGACCTGGTTCTTTCCATAGAGAAGCTACAAGAGATCCAGGACGAATTAGAGAAGGTTAACGCCATTTTTACCCATTAATTCGCGTCAATTTAGATTGTTTTACTGATTACTGTATTATATTCAGACCTAATTAGAGAAATAATTCACCTTTCATTCCTAATTTCACTTTTTGGATAGATAATTGCAAATGATCATTGCTCTCAATTGAAATGGTGATTTATGAGTAGGTGGTACTATGTTTTGTTGTATAGGTTAATGAAGAGGCAAGTGATAAGGTATTGGAGGTGGAGCAGAAATATAATGAGATCCGCAGACCCGTTTATGTCAAAAGGAATGATGTCATCAAAACTATTCCCGACTTTTGGCTTACTGCTGTAAGCTTAGTTTTCTCTGAATTGAAATAAACTTTTCATGGTTAATTGTATGTGCGGTTATAGTATTGATACCCGTTACAAATGCATAGTAGGCAAATTTGATGTCTTTAAAGTTTTTAGAAACAAAACTATGAATTCATGAACAACACTATTCAAATATGGACATAGTTTCCCTTTTTGAACTACCCCAAAAATCTCATTTATCATTTTTTTTCGTTATAACAAAGAATGTGGCTGGATTATTTAGTAATGACACCTGTTTTGACTCTTAAGTAAATGATCCTATATGATATTAATTTCTGAAATTTGTAATATTGATAAATATTATTCAACAAAAAGTTTTTTATATATTTTTTTTTCTTTCCTTTTTTGTAGTTTCTAAGCCATCCACTCCTTGGTGACTTGCTTAGTGAAGAAGACCAGAAGGTAATATTATGTTCTACTCTTAATTTTGATATTATGCCCTTAAAATTATACAAGAAATTAATTTATCTCAAGTGATACACAAATTAAATTCTCTTGTTTCCTGAAAAATGTTAGATTTTCAAGCACTTGGTTTCTTTGGATGTCGAAGACTGTAAAGATCTGAAATCTGGCTACTCCATTATACTGGTAAGTTACAAGTCTTAATTGAGCACTTTAATTATAGGAAAAAATGTGTAGTACTAAAATTTCAAGCAAAGCCTTGCATTGCCTTTGAATTATAAACATGCAAGCATAGGGATTGAAGTTCAAAATCTAATAATTGAATGTATTTTTAACAAAGGTTTAAATAGAGTTTATCGCGTCATAGCGGAACAGCTAAAAAAATGGCACTATGTCCATATAGCGCCGATAGCGCCATAGCTTTTATGGTATGAAAACGCTATAGCGGCGCTATAGTGCACTATTTAGAACCTTGATTTGTAATTTAACAGTGCTTTTTATTTTTTTATTATTTTTTTTGTTTGAGTTTTAATGCTTTGAAATTGGGATATGTTGCATTCTATAAATGTAGAATTTCTCAGAGAACCCATACTTTGAGAACAAGACTTTGACGAAGACATTCTCTTTCACTGATGAAGGCACTACAACAGTTAAAGCAACTCCTATTAACTGGAAGGAGGGCATGGTATGTAATTTCATCTCATCTTTTTACTTCATTTTAAAATGTCGCTAAATTTATATATTTTTTGGAAGTAAAGTGACTAACATTGTTGCAAAGAGTGAAACTCTACTTAACGACCCAAACATTTATTTGAAAAAAATTCATTTTTTGGGTTATTTTCTGTAATTTATATAATATAAAGAGGTTGAAAACTAATCATTTTTTTGCCACATTCATTTCTTATACATAATGAGCTTGAAAAATGATATATTTGGAGCATAAATTTTTGTCTTGTCAAGTAAATGAAGATCAATGGTTAAAAATACATTTTACTAATGGGACCATTTACGGGTAAAATATCAAGCGAATCCCATTTTGGCCTTTGCAAACTGTATTTTTGGAACTTTTAAATAAATAAATACCAGTAGATTTAATTTTATACTAGATTTCTAACATTGTTCTTTAATTTCATTTTGATTTGTAAAATTAATGAAGAACATAGCTAATGGAAGCACTGAACATGAAAAGAAAGGCAAGAAGCGGCCTTTGGTTGAGCAGAGGTTAGGTTTAAATTTTTTTATATTTAAATTTCATCACGAACTGTTAATTCAACTCAGTAGCATAATTGATATGTATATATTTTGTGGGTATATAACTCGAATTGTTTCTTAATTTTATTGTGATTTGATTTTTAATAACTGTTAACTTAGTCTAACATTACATTTGGGAATTCTATATAAACTTCTTGAATTAAATAGTTTGTGTGTTTTCAATGCAGCTTCTTTATGTGGTTTAGTGAAGCACAAGAAGACGACCAAGGTGAATCACTACAGGACGAGGTAAATTTTACCAAATGGACCCCCATTTTTCTTGAAATATTATTGTAGTGCAATGATCCCTCTCTCCATTAGCAAACCCAAAATGGATGTGTAGTTTGGGATTCTTTGAGCAATAAATTTGATTACTTTTTGCAAAAGAATTATTTAGGTCAAAGCTTGATGTCATGTTTCATTTAGAAGGGCAAATTGGTTATATTCACTTTCTTTATTTTTATTTATTTGTAGCAGATAGCCGAAATAATAAAGGAGGATTTGTGGCCTAATCCATTGAAGTACTTTAACAATGTTAGTGTTGCATTTACTCTCTCTCTCTCTCTCTCTCTCTTCATTATTTAATATATCTCATTTGCAAAATATTGTTTGTTTGTCCTTTTCTACTAAGTTCTGTGTTCCCGCCATTTATTGCAATTTTAATTTTAATTTTTTTTTCAGGAGGCTGATGAAGAGCTTGAAGGAGAGGAAGGTGAAGAGGTAATTTCTCTTTTTTTTTTCCTTGTTGTATTTTACATCAGTATTAGTTAGTAGTCTTACTTGACTAATTAATCCGGGAAAACTGAGATAAGAAATAACAGTTAACTAGTATTAAATTGGATAATATCTTATGAGATTTGCAATCTTTTCTACCTATCTAAAACAAATAGCAAAAAATTCTTAAAAATTTTAAATTTGATCTACATGAACATTTTCATATGTAAATCATGTTGAACGGTTCAGATTGACAATTTAGACTTTGTAAATGGAGATATTAATTCATAGTATGGTTCAATGGTGTACTATGCATAGTACCATAGCCTCACTCCTGTATTTATTTATATTTTGTTTTGGTAAAACCTAATTGTTTTTCAATTTAATTATGAAGGGATCTGAAGGAGAAGATGGAGAAGAAGGAGAAGAAGAGGAAGAGGAAGAGGGAGAAGATGAAGAATAATTTAATACTTATTATTCTCTATGATATCTCTATATCCTTGACTCATTCGTTGCGTGATGTCAATGCTAAGTATAAAGTATTCTCCATTGAAACAAGTATGAAAAATGAGATGTCGATCGGAACTGCGGGGGTTCTATTGTAAGGATTAAGTGGTTTTAAGTTTTGGATAGTTTTGTAGTGAAAGAAATCTGTTAGCTTATTTATAAGGGATTAATCTTGCTTTGGTAACTTATTAGAGATTTATCATCTAATATATAATATATTTTTAATGGCTGTTTCTTGTTTTGGCACTGTTAATGTATCATCAGCAATTCAGCATCTTATAGCTTTACCAAGTTCAAAAATATTCATTCTTTGTAATTGAGCAAAGATCATGTGATAATTTTTATTTTAATGTTAACAACATTGACAAGTTTAAAAACAAAGTTCAAAATTTTAAATCTAACATTTTGAATATGATATTCATATATCGTGCCTGTAAAAATTTATCAGATATAATAGCTTAAAATCAAATGTCCTTGATATATTATTAAATAATGCTAAAATTATATTAAATCTATAAATAACATACCAATAAATTCACATTTAAATTTCTACCTCTCCTTATTAGTTGATAAATGCACCAACCAAACATAGGCGTTATAGGTATATATATCACTTGACCAATTAATTTATTTTGCTCTAATTTCAAAATTCAAGTTCTTTTCCCGTATGAATAAACAGTTTTTTTGAAACTACCACTAATTCTACCAGTAAGTTAAAAACGAATAATTATCAAGAAAATGGTGTTTTGAAATTGGCAAAAAAAGGAAAAAAGAAAAGCGCATTGTCAGATCGATAATTTAACCCGCTTCGAAATTATTTAACTTTACAATAATCCCAACTAAGCCCCTGCAATCCACCAAAGAGGTTCCAATCATGAACCTTAAAGCTTGTAACTGCCAGTCTGAACACCTCTTGTACTGGTACGCATCCTGATTGCTCGGCTGGTACCGCTATACCAGCTCCGACTTATCTTGCACTCTCACTCAGTGGGCTGAGATAACAGACAAATTAATAACAATAAACAGATAGTAAAATAAAATAAACAAATACACATAAAAAAAGATAATAATAACCACATGAAATAGTAATATTACTTACCAGTAAACAATAAGACTCTAGGCATGTCATAAAAGATATTAAAAATTACTGGGAAAAAAATAACAGTAGGTAATGAGTTTATGTTATTGTCAAAATGTACTACACTTAAGTATGCTTTGGCTCAGTTCAGCTTAAATCACATAAATAATCAGTTTATGTTTTTATTCTTTCACTTTGATTTTATCAGAGGATTAATGTAAAGATTTTAACAGAGCAGTTTCGGCTTCATACAACACATGGCCTATAGAATCAAAACAGCATCGCATATGGTACCAGTTGGCCCACTGCGGTCATAGCTGGTACCGGTGCATTTCCACATTGCATACCAGTAAAGTCGTAAGCTCCATTGTACCAGAATGCTCAAGCACCTGTACAAGGGTCAAAATGGTAACATGCCAACAAAAACATACTCTGTCAAGAAATGAATACCGAAACAAAGAGCAAATAAGTATACTACAAGAATTCAATAATATTTTTCCTCTTATGTTTTCATTTAATGACATATTAGAGTGCACTTTATTTTCAGGCCATTGTTGGTTCTTATTACAAACAAAATCTGTACTGGTAAGCAAAATTTGGAGCTCAATTGACCACAATTAGGTTCAATTAATCCTACTTTTTAGAATGAATTAAGGCTAATAATTAGTACATATACCCTGATTAAGCGAGTAGTTTTCATATCCAAAATAAAAAACAAATAAAAGAACAAACAACATCTAGAAATTGTAAAATTAATATACCATGTTATATGTTGCATCTTGTTCATTATAAACACCATTACATAGAGAGAACAGTCACATAATGAAAAAAGGGGTAAAATAGTAAATGTCAATATCAGTATCATTAAGAGGTATGGTACCAGTTGGTACAACCTTGTACCGGCCAAAATAGGAAATTTCGCAGAAAAAAATATATACCTGATAATCGGGAACTTGATGAATGTTGCTCACATCCTGCATCAAGAGAAATTGAGAAAAGCAATGCATGTCAAAGTTCATCAAAATTAATGCACAAATTCAATATTTTTATATTCCTTTGCAATAAAAGCAACTTTTTCATCATGTATGGAGATCAAATAAAATTAAAAGCAGTGTTTAATTTGAAAAATACATATTCAGATCATAGAAATTCTTAGAAGTACCTGAAATCTAGTAGGGATAGATAGGGGTGTTCATCGGTTCGGTTCGGTTCAAACCGAACCAAACTAGACAAACCGAAGTTATAATTCGGTTTCAAAAATAAAACCGAACCGAACCGATTTAGTATTGCAACCGAACCGAACCGAACCAAAGTTTATTTCGGTTTGTTCGGTTTGTTCGGTTCAAACCGAAATATATTAATTTTTTTATTTAAAGCAATTGATTTATAATAAACCGAAGTATATTAAGAAATAAACCGAGGTATTAAGAAATAAATCGGGATATTAAGAAATAAACCGAGATATTAAGAAATAAACCTGAATATTTAAAGCAATTGATTAAGAAATAAACCGGGGCGTTTTGGACCAAATTCATAATATATAAAATTTCGGTCGGTTCGATTATTTCGGTTTTCAAAATTTTCAAACCGAACCGAACCATTAAACCGAAAAAATCGAACTGTTTAGTCCAAACTAATTCGGTTCGGTTCAAAACCGACTAAACCGGACAAAATGAACACCCCTAGGGATAGAGGCAGAAATCGCACCCCCAAATAAAGGTCGCTCAATGCAAACATCATTTGGTCATTTTTCTATATTATGCATTTTTCTATATAATGCATTTAATGCATTTAATGAGTAGAAACAAGGCTAGAGAAATAGCCACCGATTCAATATAAATGCAGGAGAAGGGATCCAAGAATACCTGGAGTAACAAATGGTGTTCAAACCTGCCGTATCCTGCCCGTATCGGTGCGTATCCAGACGTATCCGAGACAGTATTTAAATATACTTATCATCGTAATAGGTAAAATTGAATTAAGCGCAAAAGTTATCTTTATATCTAAAAGTAATACTTATCATCCTAATCCGTGTTGTAAATAACATATGCGGTGGTCGGACGGACAAGGTACCGTCAAGCGATTAATCGGAAATAATCGTCCATAATCGGTTGATTAGTTGGGAAAATCCATAACGGTTTAATCACCGGAAAATCCGTAACGGTTTAATCACCGCCAACGACTAATCGTCCGATTAATCAGTCTAAACGGACGTTTTTTACAACACTGATCGTAATATTAGTTTTATAAATTTTCATATTTAATCTGCAAGTGCATTTTCATATTTGAGTGACTCTATGGTACTATGCATAGCACGGATTGGTCCATACTACGGATTGATATTTTTATTTTCAAAATTCTAACGGTCGATCCGAACTGTTCAATATGATTTTCACATGAGAATATACTTGTGGGCTAAATTTCTTATTTTTTAGAATTTTTTTACTATTTTTTAGATAGGTAGAAAATCACTGTTTTTGGATGATCCAGAATTTCAGATCAAGTGATTTTCTATCTATCTTAAAATATAGTAAAAAAATTCGAAAAAATATAAAATTTAGTCTGCAAGTACATATTCATGTGGAGATCACGTTGAACGGTTCGGATCGACCATTAGGATTTTTAAAATGAAAATATAGCTCCGTAGTACGGACTAATCCGTGCTATGCATAGTACCATAGACTCACTATTTAAATTTTAAAAACAGAGATATTAATTCATAGTACAGAATAATCCGCACTATGCATGGTACCATAGCCTCACTAAAAAAATACATGAGTTTGCAAGATAATTTGAAATTGTATACTAAAAAAATCCAACACTTGTTACTTTAAATGATAGTAGACATTAATATACTCTAAATATTTTACATTCATTGAATTGTCTTTTTTCGTTAAGAAAATACTACATGTTCAATTTTTAAGGAAATGATAACCAAAATAGACAACTTTTTTTTTAAATTTCATTACATAATAATTTCTGTTTTGAAAGGAGAAATTATTTAAAATATATATTTTTCATTAGTTGAAACAAAATGTGGTACCTCCCCTCTTTTATGTTGAACTTCAATTCACAATTTCTTGTGTTTCTAATGGGCATTAATCAAATTCAGTGTGATGTTCAGTCTGAATCGATTGATTCACGTCAAAATTGACGTGCCCGATTTAGATTTAACGAGAATCGAACGATCGAGATCAAAAATTCAAACCGAATATTATCTGATGATCATAAAAAACCCTCCAATCTCCAATTTTAACTCATATTTATTGAGTTCGGATCCTCAATTTAGATTCCGACCGTCTGATTAGAATTCGGACAAATGCACAAAATTTCTTTAATATCCGTGCCAAAGCAGATCTTACGGTCCGAATATAAACCCAAAATTTGAGTTACTTTGGATGATTTGAATTGGTATTTGTTGGTACTACGCCATTCTTCTATTTTTTTACACGTCCAAAATTTGTGTATGTTGAAATTTGAACTTAAATGTCAATAATTTTTTTGAGAACCTAGAAACAAAATTACCAAACTAAAAAGTTGTTGCATAGCAATTTGTCATTCGAAATAACATTTTATATGATCACATTTTTGAAGATATTAAAAATGTTGAGTAATTTGATCTTCAACTTTACTAAATAAAATAAATAAAATTTTATATAATTTTCAAATAATTGTTTGGAGGCCATGATATTATGCATAGCACAAATTAGTACGTACAATAGATCAATATTTTTATTTTTAAAATTCAAATAGTTTATTTGAACAGTATAGCACTATCTATATGAAACTTTACTTATAAATCAAATTTTACATTTTTCATAATTTTTTATTTTTAGATAGATAGAAAATCAATAATTTTGTATCTATGTGAAAAAAGAGAAGGGCTCAAATGCCCCGACATTTTTATTAATATCCAAAGTTTAATACAAATTATTAATTATGCCCAGAATTCGATCCAATATCGAAAAATACCCAAGCCGGCCAGAAAATGGCCGGCTTACTCCCTCCCTAAGACGGCCATTTTCTGGCCGGCTTGGTACTTTTTTTTTTTTAAAACCGCAAAAACTCTATAAAACGACACCCCTCCCTTCATCCCAAGGCACACAGCCCGAGGCAGCAACGAATCACTGTTGAGGTAAATTTTTTTTATTATTATTATTTATTATTATTATTTATTATTATGTTTTATTTTATAGAATAATTAATTATATTATTAAAAAATTAATAAACCCTAAACCCTAAACCCTAAACCCTAAACCCTATACCCTAAACCCTAAACCCTATAACCCTAAACGCTAAACCCTAAACCCTAAACCCTATACCCTATGCCCTATACCCTATACGGTATACCCTATACCCTATACCCTATAACCTAAACCCTAAACCCAAAAAGAAGTAGTAACCAGTCAATTGTTTACTATTTAGTTACCTGACAATTGTTTACCATTTAGTAACCTGACAATTGTTTACCATTTTCTAAAATGTAGTTTGTTTACCATGGCCTTTATTTCATTACACTATGGTGGGAAGATGCTTAATAGTGCACAAGGGGCGTATTACAACAAAGATGCAGCTCATTCATTAATGATTCCAGATGACATCTCACTTTTGGACCTGAAATCCATAGTTTACACACACACCGGTTACAACCCAGAAAGGTGGGACCTAGAATTGGCAACCCGATATTGCCATCCCTCCAACGGGAAATGGATTGTTCCGAAACTAGTAGATGAGAGTACGTGGAGAGGCATGTTTGGTTATTTGAGGTCCGAAGGGAATTTTCTAATAGAAATATTTGCTAGAAGAGTTCCGGTAGAGCCCGGAGTTGGAAGTTCGGGCTCTGGATCAGCGGCACCACATTATACCCCACAACCAGAAACATACAGACATGACTCCACCTTACCCCTCAACGAACCTGACTCAGAAACCTACAACTACGACACTCCACCAGCACCTCAACGAAGACACTCAGTTGCATCCCCACCTAGACACAATCGAGGCAGACCAAGACACTCAGTTTCAACCCCACCTAGATCCGTAAATGTGGCTCCTTTACCGTTACCTCCAGTATCACCTTACCCCAGACCTACACCAGTAGACGATGCAAGCTGCCCGGACTTTGAAGATATTAATGAAATACCGGAGGACGATCTGAGGAGCGGGGATGAATTTGAGGGAGAAATGTGGGGGGATTCAGATCACATGGAATGTTGCGATGAAGACGGGCCAGTTGAAACAGCTGAAAGGCACATGGGTCATACTAATGAGGGGGGGCGCTTAGTGGCCGGACTGATACGCACCCGTTCCCAGACCTCAATGATGTTTCTGAGTTTAGAGAAGCAGATATTGGTTATTATGGGCAACGGATTGAGTACAAAGGTGAGCTGACTGCAAACCAATATTTTAAAAACAAAGAAGACCTAATGAAGAAATCAGAGAGCACCATATAAAAAACAATCAGGAGTTCAGATCTTGGAAAAGTGACAGGGATCGGGTTACTCTGGTGTGCAAGGACAAGAATTGCCGTTACGAGCTTAGGGCAAAGCCGACGGGATGTGCAGACGCATGGATTATAACTAAGCAAGACAGACCTCACACATGTAGGACTGAGCACACGAGGAACGACCACGAATGTCTGACGGCAGCACTCATTGCAGATGTCATTGAGAACAGCATTAAAAAGGACCCGTGTATGAGCGTCCAGACGGTGGCAGACATTGTTTTGGCTGTGTATAACAATGTGACACCTAAATACAACCGACTGTGGAGGGGCCGTGAGCTGGCAATAGCCCGACAATTTAGGAGTTGGGAGATTTCATACAGCTTGCTGAGACCACTGTTGATGGCAATTTGCCACAACAATCCCGGCTCGACCTACCAATTTCTGACTACGGAATAAGGAAATAGGACTAATCATGCCAGGTGTTGCCCAGTTCAGAGCCGTAGCCTGGGCGTTTGGTCCATGCATTGCAGCGTTCCAGTACTTGAGACCAGTGATCAGCATCGATGCCTGCTTCTTGTCTGGGCGATATGATGGGAGGTTTTTGATAGCTTCCGGCTACGATGCCGAGAACCAATTGTTGCCAATTGCAGTGGTTGAGGAATGAAGTGCTCGGCCTGTGTAAATTTGTATGTGTTATATCGGACCAGTACAAGGGGATCAAAGCTGCACTGACAGCTAAATACGGATGGCCTCCCGAGCTTTTTGTGCACAGGTATTGTATGCAGCATGTTGCTAACAACCTGGTCCAAAACTGTGAAGGAGACAGATGGTACGGATGGAGGTTCAGGGAAGGAGCAAAGAGGAAGAAGCTAAGAAGATTGAAAGAGATGTTCGAAGAGTTTGCTCATGTATGTCTAACTTATAACATTTCGTTTAATTATCTTATAAGAATTTTATGAAAATGAAATAACACCCCTTTGTTTTTGTGCAGCTAAATGATAGGTGTAAATTATATACACCGTCGATCTAGTTTTTATCATAAAATAACACCAAATATCTTGTATTTTGAATATAAAATGATTAGAATACACCAAGAATCAAGTTACTGCGATCGCTCGGTTTTACAATGCAGGAAACGATGCAAAATGAAGAAAAAGTCTCCCAGTGCAGACACACTCACATCCAGTGCGGACGCACTCAGTACTTAGTCAAATTTCCAGCATCGCAGAACTTCACAGACAAAAGTCCAAGCCTAGTGCGTCCGCAGTCACCTCCAGTGCGAGTGGGGTCACTCGCACTCACTACTTAGCCGATTTTTGCAACTTTCAGATTCTTCAGGAAAACAAAAAATTCAAAGGCCAGTGCGGACGCACTCAGAGAAAAACGCAGAAAATCCAGAAAAGGAAACTTGGAACCAAAGGAAAATTGGAGCTAGTGCGACTCAGACCACCCGCACTCACCACCAGTGCGGACGCACTGGACCCGCAGACAGCCAGAAATTCACATTTTCAAGAGGTTTTCTATTTTCGGCACATAAGGGACACGTTTTAGAAGGCTGAAAATAGGCATGGCAGTCTAAGGAGTGCACCACTAACTCCACTTCTAGCCTCTAAATTGGGCAAGACCTTTGGCTATAAAAGAGGAAGAATTTCATCTCTCTCATATCCACTATTACATATCCACTATTACATATCCATTTTCCACAAATTGAGAGAGAGAGATCTGCAGAAATTCTCGAAGTTCTGAAGGCTTTTCAAGGAAGGAGAAGAAGAAGATTCAAGCAAGGAGTCGGCAAGATCGAGGTTTTTGATCTAAGAAAGGGTGTAATCATTTCTTATTGTTTTTGCCAAACTTTGTTATGGATCTCTCCAAGAGAGAGTAGTTCTCTTTCTAGGGGTTTAGGTCAATGCATGAACTTGTTTAATTCTAGCTTATTCGGATATTTGTTTTTATTATGATTGTTTTATCGGATTTGATTGTTAATTTCTGTGATTTATCATTTGTGCTAATTACATAGTTTAGTACTTGAATTGGACAAGTCCCGCTTTGGATTCGAAAGAACCAAAGAGTTAGGATGGGATAGGAGAGTACCAAATTATGAGCATAAATACCTTAGGATTTGGATTAGAAGCGACCGTACTTTGATATCCAACCCAGAACTATAGAAATTAGGGTTGGGGTTTGGTGAAGAACGACCGTGAAGTCAAACCCATAATCAGGACACCTTAGAACAAATATCGATATATACTTTGGAGCATGTGACTTAAATATCCCTCTAGGTTAGTGACAGCCCTATAATTCGAGGAACATTAATCCATCCACCCAAAGTATTTGTATTAATATTTGTTCCAAAGGCTAACAAGAGCTTTATGGGTCTAGATAGCTAGGGTGAAGAACGACCGTGAAGTCCGAAACTATCTAGGCACGTTATTAATTCACGACAGTGACCCTTTTTAACACTTTAGGTTAGAAACCTCATCAAATCAAACATAAATTCAAACAAAACCGAATAAATAGAATTAGCAAGGAATTGTAGACCGAATGCCCCTAGATCTCCTCAAACTTGAAAACAAACCAATCTTTCCCTTTATTTTATTTACATCTATTGTTTAAAACTCCTCTCTTCCGGGTATTGAACCCAAACTTAGGATTTTAGAACAAAACTCCCCATTTTACTTTTATTGTTTGGTTTTAGAAGTAGTTTTCTTTAATTAAAAATTGGTATTTCCCTATCTCCCTGCGGATCGACACCTAAATACTACAATCGATAGGTTGTGCGCTTGCAAATAACCTATTCATTGAGTACGAAGGTTGATAAATATTAAAAGCCTAAAGAGTACAAAAATCCTATACCTAAAATACTCAACACTAAATCTGAAGTGTAATGCATATTTAAATAGGGTGGACAAAGTACGTCCTAATGATGCGATGGAGCCGTCTAATTATGAAAAGATTTTCCAAACCTGTGACGGAGGATACCGGTTTGGTATCATGACAACAAACGGCTCCGAGTCACTCAACAATGTCTTCCGAACGAGTCGTAGATTGCCTGTTTGTGCCATAGTGGAGGATACATTCTACACGTGCAACAGATGGTTTGTTCAGCGGCGTCAGCGAGCAATGGAATTACAAGACAAGGGACAGGTTCTTTCTGACCGGGTTTTGCAAAAGATCAAAAAACGTTGGGGTAAAGCTTCAAAAATGCTGTTGGTGCGTTACACGCAGGGCCAAGGTCAGTACCAAGTTTCATCCCCAAATGAGTACGTTCCTTGCACCCGTAGTGACATGGGCAACATGGAACCCACTCACAGGGAGTTCATGTATATTGTGACACGCGGTCCCGACAGACAAATGGAATCCACTTGCAGAGGTATCCAATTAACTTCTATTCCGTGCGCTCATGTCTTAGCTGTTTGCCGTGACCAAAACGGGCAAGAGGACGACTTTGTTGCAGACTGGTATAAAATGAACTATCTTGTGAGTACTTGGAACCATGTGTTCATTCGAATTGGCAATATGGGAGACTGGCCTCCTAATCAAGGAGACAGAATCCTTCCGAGTAGTGGTTGGATTAGGAAGGGGAGGCGAAAACACACCCGTCATGTAATGACGATGGATGAAATGAAAGGTAGACGAAGGGGGCATCAGCCTCGCCGTTCCACTTCCGATAGGCAACGAAGAGGTATGTAACATTCATCCAAAATTATTTTTCTTTTCAATTTATACCAACTTACTAAGTAACACATGCAAATGTAAAGGCAAGAAATGCAGCAAATGCGGCAGAAAATGAGCGAGTAATGGCGTCGGGAAGTGGGTCCGGAGGGTCACGGCGTAGCACAACTACGAGCCGTTTAGATGCAACTGCTATGTATGCCGAAGCAATGGGAGAGGCGGTTGCCATAGGAGGAGAGGCGGTTGGGGTGCAAGAGGAGCCATCTGTGATCCAACCGAGGAGGTCCACTACTAGACGCACAACAAGAGCATCTACAAGCCAAGCAGCGCCATCTGGAGCCCAGGACGGCCCATCTACAAGCCAAGCAGCGCCATCTGGAGCCCAGGCCGGCCCATCTAGTGAGCAACCAGAGTCATCTGGTAAACCATCTCGTAGGGCATCTTTCGCAAGTGGTTTACTTCGGAGATTAAATTTTAGACGTAGCAATAATAGGTGATTTGTATGCATGTTGTAAAAAGTGTGTGGACTCTATTTGCAATTTGTGTGTACTTTATTATTTTGTACGAAACTCAGAAATGAAATATTTGACTCTAATAGAAATCACCTAAAACAAAAATAATGCGGTTTAAAAAAAAAAAAAGTACCAAGCCGGCTAGAAAATGGCCGGCTTAGGGAGGGAGTAAGCCGGCCATTTTCTGACCGGCTTGGGTATTTTTCGATATTGGGTCGAATTCTGGGCATAATTAATAATTTGTATTAAACTTTGGATATTAATAAAAATGTCGGTCAAATGCCCCATTACTTCATGCTCTAATCGTGCTCCAACATCTTTATCTTCAATTTCAAAGTCTAAACAAAAAATCTGAACCGCTCAACATGATATCCACGTTAAAATATACTTAGAGATTAAATTTATATTTTTTGAAATTTTTTTACTATTTTTTAAGATAACTTATTTTAAAAAATAGTGAAAAATTTCCAAAAAATATAAAATTTGGTCACTAATCATATTTCAACATAGATATCAGGTTAAGCGGTTCGGATCGTCTATTTGAACTTTAAAATTAAAAATAAAAATGTTAGAGTACGATTGGAGTATAAAGCAATAAGGCATTTGAACCCTCCTAAAAAAATGATAAAAAATCTATAATTATAGGTCCACATTCATTATTTTGGTTTACTACACCGAGTCCAGGGACTTAATGGCCCTCCCTTATTCAATTCCTCGTTTCCTCTCTTCTAGGTCTTGTCTTCTTCGAGAGATCCCGATCTCTCTCTCTCTCTCTCTCTCTCTCTCTCTCGATTGATCGATCAAATCAAAGGAATTCAATTCATTAAGTCATGGCGGGTAATAGGCTGACAGTGGCCCCGACCGTGACCATGCTGGGCGTAATGAAACAGCGTCTAGTAGGGGCTACCAGAGGCCACGCGTTGTTAAAGAAGAAGAGCGACGCTCTGACGGTGCAGTTCAGAGCCATTTTGAAGAAGATCGTCACGGCGAAAGAGTCCATGGGTGACGCCATGCGCAACGCCTCTTTCTCTCTCGCTGAGGCCAAGTATGTTGCGGGTGACAACGTCAAGTACGTCGTCAGAGAATCTGTTAAATCCGCTACCTTGCGTGTCAGGTATCAGAACTGCAAATTTCATTTCTTTTATACTGGTATCAGAACTGTACCTGTTACTGCACTGAATTTGCACTGTACCAGGACTGTCTAGGTTAATCAGGGAACCAATTTGGGTCCGATGGATTCGATGTCCGTCTGATCCGCTTTAAGAATCGTGCGCACGAATATTAAAGCTGATTGCACGGATCCCAAATTGGTCCCTTGATAATTTTACTGGGTCTGATGGATTCCACGTCCGTCTGATCCGCTTTGAGATCCGTGCGCACGAATATTAAAGCTGACACACACATATTGAAGCGGCACGTACATATCACAAAATGGTCTTGTTAATTAGATCATAGCTGAAATTTTGCTCTGTGTCAGGTATGACGTCAAATTTGATTTCTTTTATACTGGTACTGATTGTTACACTTTGGTATCAGAACTGTACCGGTTACTGCACTGAATTTACACTGTATCAGGAGTGTTTAGGTTAATTAGGGAACTAATTTGGGTCCGATGGATTCCACGTCCGGCTGATACGCTTTACGATCCGTGTGCACGGATATTAAAGCTGACGCGCACGTATCCCAAATTGGTCCCGTGAATTAGGTCATAGCTGAAATTTTGTAAATTAGATCATTTCAAAATTGATTTCTTTTATCTGGTAATAGCCTGTAGATAATTTTACTGGTACTAAATACTTTTCTTATTAATACAATTTTACTGGTACTAAATTTGCTCACTGGTACTGACTGTCATACTTTGATACCATTCTCGATGATATTGCCGGTGATAATTTGATTTCTTTTATTGATCGTGAATTTGATATCTTATATCTGGTGCTAGCCTGTAGATAATTTTACTGGTACTGATCGTCGCCTTTTAGTGCACTGAATTTACACTGTATTAGGAGTGTCTAGGTGAATTAGATCATAGCTGAACTTTTGTAAATGAAATCACATATCTACTGAGAAAAACTCATGACTGTCAATTTGGAGTGATCATACTATGACTATACTGGTTTGATATCTTTTATCTGGTGCTAGCCTGTAGATAATTTTTTTTGGTACTGATTGTTACACTTTGGTATCAGAACTGTACCTGTTAGTGCAGTGAATTTAGACTGTACCAGGACTGTCTTGGTGAATTAGCTCATAGCTGAAATTTTGTAAATTAAATCATTTCAATTTAATTTCTTTTATCTGGTGTTAGCCTGTAGATAATTTTACTGGTACAAAATGTTTTTCTTATTATACAATTGTTAGTAGGCACCACCTTCAAAATTGTTTTACTGGTACTGATCGTCAAACTTTGGTCTCAGAACTGTACCTGTTAGTGCACTGAATTTAGACTGTACCAGGAGTGTCTTGGTGAATTACCTCATAGCTGAAATTTTATAAATTAAATCATTTCAACTTTTTTGAGTTCTACTTTTGTAATTGTTTACAAGAATTGAGGGTAACAGCGGGTCAGTATCATTTCGGTGCCTATTTGAATTATAGGGTTCCGCTTTGAGATTCGTGCTAGGTTAAAACGGATGATGCAAATCTCATTCTACCCGGTATGGTACTGCATTGAATCTGAACCCGGTAACAGCTGCCATAAGTCTGTTTGTATTATAAGTGACTGTTACATAAAATTCCGAAAGAACAGTTTTAGATCTGGAATAGAGATTCTTATTCTAGCATAAGAGTAGAATAAAGAGAGTTAAGTCTAGGATAAGGAAGAATAGATGCTTAATTTCTGGAATAAAGTTATAGCAACTATTTCTGATGGCAGGTCAAAGCAGGATAATGTAGCAGGGGTGAAGCTACCCCGATTCGAGCACTTCATTGACAGCTCATCAGGTGGGACCGGTGGAAATGATCTTACCGGCCTTGCACGTGGAGGTCAACAGATCCAAGGATGCCGTGTGGCGCATCTAAAGGCTATTGAACTCCTTGTTGAGTTGGCATCTCTCCAGACTTCATTTCTCACTCTTGATGATGCCATCAAGACCACTAACCGTAGGTACGTAACAATTTTATTTAATTGGGATGAAATCCGATCGAGAATTCTTCTAAATCTTTAATTTTCTCCAATTCCATTTTTAATTGGGATATGCAGGGTGAATGCACTGGAGAATGTGGTGAAGCCACGAATTGAGAACACAATAAGCTACATAAAGGGTGAACTGGACGAACTGGAGAGGGAGGATTTCTTTCGCCTAAAGAAGATCCAGGTCCGACTACATCATAGTATTAAAAAAAAAAAAAATAGACGTGATCAGTTTTTTACTTAATATATATATTTTATTTTTTTGACATCAGGGCTTCAAGAAGAAACAGGTTGAGAAGCAGATGGCATCTGCTAAGAACTTTGCTGTGGAGCAAGAAACAGAGAAGCTTTCTCTCAAGAAGGGAGTTTCCATGAACACCGCTCATAATCTCCTCTTTACCGGTGGCGACAGGGATCCTGATCTCATCTTTTGAAGGTCTGTGGCCCCCCCTATTCCTCATGCTCTCTCTCTCTCTCTCTCTTTACTTTTATTTCACAAGAAAGTTGAATTGTTTTTGGCAGTTATTATAGAAAGAGTGAGGCTACGGTACTATGCATAGTGCACTTTGGTCCATACTATGGATCCATATCTTCATTTTCAAGTCCAAATAATCAATTCGAACTGTTCATCATAATCTTCATATGAAAAAGTAATTGCCAAATTTTACTTTTTTTAGAATTTTCTTACTATTTTATAAAAAATGTAAACCTTGGCCTCTAAGCACATTTTCAAATGGAGACATGTGGAGCGGTTTGGATTGACTGGTATAACTTTTTAAATAGAGATATGAATCAATAGTATAGACCAAAGTGCGCTATGCATAGTGCCATAGCCTCACTCATTATAGAAATCTATGTCATCAAGTAAAAAAACAGTATGGAAGAAATATTCGAGAATAACTCTATTCCCAGTATACCTGTATCGGTACCAGGTCTATAGTGAACCGTGTATCCAAAGCAGTACCAATAAAATTTGTTGAATAAAATTAGAAAAAAAAAACAGAATTAATTATACCCACTTGAAATGTTTGGTATATTAAGAATAAGTCGTGTCTCAAAAGCAACTTTTTTGTTGACATTATTTAATATTTTTTTTGTTCAATTAGGTTGTGATTGGTGAATTGAGTTTGCATATCTTTTTTGAAGACATCACATAATTATCTAAGAGTGTGATTTATATATCTACTTTATCTCAATAAATCAGTGGACAGTGCTGATACTGTTATGTAGATTATTTCTTTGCACGAGATTAGATTTTTATCTCTTTCATTTAATTTCTCTTCTTTGTTTTTCAGTAAGTATTATGTTGTTGTACCAAGTCCGTAGTTATTTTGCTGCAAAAAGAGATGAATAATGAAACTTTAATTGAGTTTTCATGTGACTTATTTATGTACATTTGCAAAAAAGTAATATGATAACTTTCATTTTTGTTTCAAAGAGTTACATTTCCATGTAAATTGCAAAAGGTTTTATCTGTTCCTTGTATCATGCAAATGAGAAAAGCATTAGGAAATGTTTCCACTCCATTTCTGAGGAGCAATTAGTTCATAGGGGAAAAGAGCACGTCTGATGGGCATCATACTCTTAAAGCTCTACTGCTGTCCGATTTGCTTCAAGATCTGTGCACTTGATTTTCACGAATATTAAAGTAGACACATGAATATTGAAGCAAAATGCATGTATCTTGAATTCAATAGGTCACGCACCACTTTCCCCAATATCCTCTGTAGTACCGCACGGTGGGATCCATAACTTTACGGTATAGATTTACTCAGATTGAGATCAGGTGCTCTTCAAATCCCTCCTCTTCCCTTGCTATCCTGTCTATCTCTCTCCTCTTTCTCTCTCTTTTCTCTCTCCTCTCTCTCTCTCCTCTTTTGAAGAGAGAAATAGACACAAATTTGAAGAGCACCTGTTGCTATTCTTCTTAGAATAGCAGCAAAGTCGGACCCGATTTACTCTCAGTTGGACTAAACTCAATCCGGTACCTATTTAGAATGTAGTTCTCTTTAAAATTCGTGCCATGTTAAAAAAACTATTCCGAATAATCTCATTTTACATAACAGTGCCTATATAGTAACAAAGAGGATACGAATTCTAGAGGACACGCACCCCTTTCCCCATTTCCCCAGTAGTTAAATGGTGAGCTTGACCCAGCCCATAAAGGCTCATCTCTGTGGTTATGGAAGGCAAACTTTGATTCAATAGGCCGACATGTAACGATTGAATCATTACATGAAATGACCCAGAGTTTAAATGGGCTCAATTCTTTTAGGGGCGTGCTATTTTTAGCTCAACTATTGCAAAATTGAGGGTTGAGATAAACTTTTTTCTCTAAATACCTGTTTTGCCCTTCAACACTTTTTCTCTCTTATATTTACCCCATTAATGCAGAAAGTTAATAAAGGAATGTTAATAAAGAAAGTTACTAGAATATAAAGAGAACAATAAATGAAGTTTTTTAAGGTTGGCGGGTCAGGTACCCACCAGCAATTAATTGTAAAAATAGAAAAATATTTTTACAGCACCTAAGTTAGGTAGACTGAAATATATACATATATATAATCACATATTTACAATGTCTAATGCCTAGGGAAAACAGTACCACTATTAATGTATTGTAAGCTCTAAATTAACAAAATTACATGCTAAAATTCTGCTACTTGAGAGTTTCTGGCAAGGGACTGATATTATCTGATTCAAAAGGATGATACAGGCTGAAAGCAAAGGTGGTTTACTGGTACGACACTGTACCAGGGAGATTCATGGTATTAGAATAGAACATAAAGACTATAATAAAATTTATAGGTTCAATCTTTTAATACCTGCAACCGTACCCCTACGCTTACAAGATATTAATACACTTTACATATCAGTGGAATCAGAGAATCAATCAAAAGTATAAATCCATGAATCAGTGGAAGCATTCATATCTATAAGGGATTAAGGAGATTCGTATACTTTACAAATGCTTAATTACAACCAACCTGAACTTGATGAAATTAACATTGTTTGCGCAGCAGTGAGAACAAAATATTTGCATTTCCATCTAGCTTTGGAGTAGAACCATTAAACATATTGCATACTTCATAATTTCTTTTTCTTTGAAGAAAAACCCATAGATATCATTTGATTGAAATATAAAAGTGAAAGATTACATAGTTTAACCTAACAGAAATAAAATGAAAAACCACTGGTACCAACTACAAGTTTGACAATAGGCAATGTACTGGTACCAACTACATTTGGGAAAAGTACTGGCACCAACTACAAGTCAAAGTCCTTTGCTCGAATTTCAACGCAGATAAAAGTCTCACAATTTAATTTCGTACCGAGTTTCTCTCCGATTAATTCTACCATTTGATTCATTTCCATTTTTGTTGTGTCTAGAGATTGAAGAATGATTAAGGAGAAGATGTGATATGGGATTCGACTAAGGAGAAAGAAGATATGTGAAGGAGAAAGGAGACAGGAGTTAATTTTCCTTTAATAACTTTTTCAATTAAGTACTATACATGTATGAAATGAATATATTATTTTAATGTATTATTTAATAAACAATAAAAATAATTATATTAGTATTATCCGTTATTTACCAGCTACCGTTTCGTTATCCGACAACCATATCAGATAAGGGTTAGGATACAGGTAAGATAATTTGTAGTGGGTAAGGACAATTTATAACGGGTACGTGTATGAAAATACTTCCACCCGACTCTTACCGCACCCGTTGACACCCCTACACGGAGGTAGTAAATTCCTTTAATAACTTTTTCCTTTATTAACATTGTCAATTAATTAGACAGATGTAAGAGAGAGAAGGAGAAGGGTAAAATAGGTATAGAGTGAAAAAATATTTTCTCTTAGCACTTAATATTGCAATTGTTGACCTGAAAATAGCGCTCCCTATTCATTTATCCATGATCTAAACCCGGAAAGTATAAACTGACCCATTACTTGTGGGTTGCCTGGCTACAAAACAGAAGACATTATATAAGTTTTGTACTTAAAACTGGAAGACATGAAGAATAGAGCGGTGCCCACTGGGGATGGGTGGTACACGGTTCAAAACCGCCGGCAGGACAAGGAGCGAAACAGCAAGCTCAATGGGAACAGCAGGGCACCAAGGCAGTGGCGCCAGCAGGTCACCTTCTCTAGGCATGGCACCTACAGGCCGAGCTACAGGCCGCCCTACAAGCAAAGCTACAGGTCTGCTTTTGCAAACTTCCCAAGGCAAGGTCATCGTCAGCCGCACCTAAACAGTACCTCAGCCGTCTACTCAGGTAAGCCTCTCTCACTAAACAGCCATCATCATCACCACTATGGTCATCACTACACCAGGTACCAGCCACTGCACAGAGTTGGCAAAACCATTAATGTGAGTACTATTGATGCCTTATTTCCTGGCTCATCACATCAAGCCTTTAAGTGCATTAATGGTGCTCCATCCTTTCCTCCCCCTACAAAAGTTTCATCTTCTGTGATAATTCCTACAGCAATTAATTCTTACCAACCTCAACCAAAAGAATTAATGGCAAAGAAAAAACACACACAAAACCCCTTTCCTTCACCATATTCCAATTCAATGCAGTCCCACCTCACTACACCTACCCCCATTACTGGACTTAACTCACCTCACCACCACAGTGGCCTTATCCCACCCCAACATAACCTATCTAACCTCACATATTCACACGCAGTCCAGTACCCTTCCCTTCTCAATGCTCACTCCCCTCATACCTCTACCCCCATCAATACTCAAAGATACCAATACCCTCCATGGCGCCATTACATGGATCACAACCCTTGGAACTCTCCCCTCGCCCAAGCAGCGACCCATGCTTCCCCTCGCTCATCTGACCCGCTGCCCCTCCCACCCGACCCCAACCACCCAAAATGGCGCGGTAGATGCTATAATTGCCTTAACCTCGGGCACGATCAACACGAATGTACAAGTCGAGAGAGAGTTTGCGCCCAATGTTGGGCGAAAGGGCACGAGGCCAAGTCTTGCATGCGCACGTCAAATCAAACCCGTTTCGACCCTCTCACCCCACGTGGCAACATGGGCGACTCTTTAATTCCAAAGGATCGACCAAAAATGGCAACGGTATTTATTCCCGAAACGCCGCAAATGAGGCAAGATGCGCTAGAGTTAAACCGAGCTATAGTGATTGATGCGCGACTACGCCCTTCTCACTCAACACATGTGCTCCAATCGGTATTGATGGCTACGTGCAACTCCGAATATCCGTTTCCTCTCACTCACATGTCGGGGGTACAATACCTCTTGCTTCTACCACCGGGAGCGGACCGCCACAAGTTTCTCGACGACTTCGCCAAACCCCTCCAACAACTCGGATTTATAGTTTTCCCTTGGAGCCCCGCGGTAAACGGCTACCCGATGAGTTTGAAATTTAAAATATGGATCGAGCTCAAGCGAATGTCGCCTCAAGCATGATGTATCGATCACCTTATTGCGGCAATTAGTTCTTTTGGGATTGTGCTCGACCACTCATCTCTAAACAAGGCACCGTCACTAGAGCGAATGATGGTGGTGGTGGCTGTACCCGAACTTGAAGTCATCCCGTACTCCGTTAAAATGTGGATCCGCGGGATATCTCGGGATATTGAGGTGGTAATCCATAGCTGGATTGAAGAAGGCCTTCCCCTCACTCCACCTCTGGACACAACACCAAGTGAACAATTTTTCAAAAAAATTCAGCAGAATAACACATGTGCCAGAACAGGTTATGCCAAGGAGGCTGATGGTAAGGAAGTGGTGACCATTGAATTTGAGACTCTGTTCAAAATTTGGAGGGACTTTGAAGATGGTGCCCAAAAAGACTCATTAGAGAAAACACTGCGATCTAACCTCTAGTTTGAGGAATACCTGACCAAACTGACTGCTAACGAGCGAGAAAGGAAAGGCAAAAATCTGGCCGTTAATGGTGAACTGGAGGGCGCAATTTCAGGAACAACTGGAGGTCAAAGTAGAGGGGTAGTTATTACTGATTTGACTTCTGCTACTGTACCTCGTACCCAACAGAATGTTCAGCAAGCAAGAGGTACAAAACTTCTGAATTGTGGGCCCTCAGAGGAGACAGAAGCAAGGGGGAATATTTTTCAAACTCCCATTTTGAATTCACCAAGCAACTGCCACCTCTCTGGCACAATAACAAACAAAAACCCACCTAAGAGGTTGGGACATGTCCAACGCCCAAGCACAGTAAGCCCAAACACTTCAAAGCCCAAACCAAAAAACACCAACCCATTAACTACTACTGCCACTAGCCCAATCAGCTCAATAAATTCAGATACTTTCTCCACTCCAGCACAAGGCCGAAACCCCCCAAATCCATCTATCTCACCCTCAACAGAGACCCCCCTCACTCAAGAGCCTTCCCTCACTCAAGATCCTCCCCTCCCAACCCACAATCAACAGACCAATTATCTAAAGAACCTCCCAACCCCCAACCCAAAATCAGCAAATCAACTCATAGAACCTCTCATTTGTAATTACCTGGGTGATGAAGCCGCCACTGATCAAATCAATGAAGAACCAGCTCCAATGGAGATTGAACCGGAAGAAGAACCTCAATCCGAGCCTATGGAAGAGCCCCAACCTGACGAACCCCAATCCGAGCCTATGGAGGAAGATATGGACAATTATGTGTTAGAAGATGTCTCAAATCTCGAATTCGAGCCGTACGAGGAGGAATTCGAAGAAGAGCTTGCGAAGGAGCTTGACATAAATGACTACTTGGAAGACAATGCTCTGCCGGACCCGGCCACGCTGGAGGGTTTCGATTTACATTTCACCATTGATGCCGAAGGGCTCCCGTGCTCCAGTGACTCGACGGATAAAGAACCTAACAATTCGCATGAAATTGAGGAGCTACAGGCAGCAATTGCGGCAGAGGAGGCACTCATGGAACAAGAAGAAGCGTACCAGAGTGCGCTCGCGGACCCCGCTCAGGCACATCTCCTCCCTGAAATCAAGCCAGTGGAGTCAGAACCGGCATCAGACCCCCTGCCGCCGGGCTCACCACCTTCAGCCGCCTCACACCCTCCCGGCCTCAGGCGCAGTGCGCGGATCTCCAGCAGGGGAGTCACCAAAAGGTATAATAACTCTACCAGAACCAAGAAAACCACCAGAGCAGGGCCAGCGGACCTTGACCCGCAAACACAGGCGGCACTGCTGTTGGCCTTGCGCGACGAATCCCTGCAGTCGGTGCCGCTACAGGAGTCGGATGCGGTAGCGGCAGACCAGTACTGCGGCATCATCCCGGCTGCGGCAATGTCGGACCAGAGTTCGAACCATGTAATCAGGGAGGAAGGAGGCGTAACTCAACTAATTTCAGATCTAGTTACTGATGCGCTGAAGGAGGTTCATTCCAACGCGATGGCAGCAAGGGGGGACCCGATTAGCGCTAACGGGTCCGAAAAAGTTTTAACTTTTCAAACCGAAGAAGAGAGCAGCGGGGCTGATTTTCTATCCCAAACGGGAGGCAGCTACGGGCCGACAGGAGCCCAACTTGCACTAGGGCCTTTGGCAGACCTGGGCTTCAGCGGAAGTGGTGGTGTGGATTTCAATTTAAACGGGTCTGCTGGTGTGGACCTGGGAAATGGTGCGGACCTTAACCTTAACTCTAATGGATCGGTGGATGTGAACCTGGAAAACGGACCTGGTGCGGACCATGCATTCAGCCAGTCGGAAGAGGCTTATGTAGCGGGTCTGGAGGAGGGGCTAAACGGGTATGTTGGCGCAGAGGTCCCCAATGAAGAGCTTAGCGGGTCTGTTGATGAGGTGACCGACATGGGGGCTTCGGTCCTTGATACCTTCAACTTTGACAGTGCGGATGACCTTTCTGATGATGAGGGCCGCACCGGCCGGGCCAATTAGGTCTCAATTAGGAGGTTAATTAAGGTTGTTATGCCTTGTGTTAGTTATTTTTTTCTATAATCGTGTGTCGATTCCTGTAAGACTAAACAAGTGCTTTTTGTGAACCTTTAATGATGAATGAATTTACATTACCTATGAATGTCCTTAATTGGAATGTGCGTGGATTAGGAAACTTAGAGAAGTGTGCGGTGATTAAAGATTTGACTAGTGAGAATAAACCAGACTTAGTTTGTTTTCAAGAAACAAAGTGGAGTAATTGCTCGATTTTTGATTTGCGGAAGGTGTGCCCTCCAAAAATTAAAAATTTTGCAACACTCGATGCGGAAGGATCACGGGGAGGAATCCTACTCGCGTGGAGTAATGCTTTCTCCCTAATTGATACCTTCAAGTTTAATTTTACTGTGACAATAACATTAAAAAAAAGAGATTTTTATTTCATGTGCACTGGGGTCTATGGACCACAGGATGACATTAGCAAGAGGCTATTTATTGAGGAGTTAAGAATGATCCGCGCAATTAACAATTTTCCTTGGCTAATTATAGGAGATTTTAATCTTCTAAGAACAATTGATGAAACCACTGGAGGGGTTAGGAACTTGGGTACAATGATTGACTTTAATAATTTCATTAATGACTCAAGCCTCATCGAGGTACCACTGCAGGGTCGCGCTTACACATGGTCTAATAAACGGCCGAGGCCGACATTCTCTAAGCTTGACAGGGCACTGCTATCTCACCATTGGCAGGATTTCGGGGCATCCTTTCATCTATGCGACTTGCCGGTCACTGCCTCTGACCATGCTCCATTAATCTTACGACTTAGACCTCACACCAACCCACCGAAGAGACACTTCAAATTTGAAACGTACTGGCTCAAATACCGGGACATTCATGAAGTAGTATCCAGAGCATGGGGCTCGGTGGCGTTACCAGATCCCGTAGCTCGGATACAGCGAAAGATATACACAGTGCAGAGGGAGCTCCGAATCTGGGCTCAAGAAAGATTCGCCAGGAAAGAAACCTTTTTAACCAGATCCAAGTGGGTATTGCAACAACTGGATCGGGTTGAAGAACACCGAGAGCTCAACACGGCCGAATTCCGTCTGAGAATCCGGCTCAGAGAACACATTCGTGGGCTGGCAGCCGATAAGGAGGAGAAATGGAAGCAACGCTCGGGATGCACATGGTTGAAGTTGGGTGACAAGAACACCAAATACTTTCATGCAGTAGCCAATGCACGTAAAAATACCAACTCTGTTGTGGCCTTAACGCCGGATGGCATCGCAGTACCTCCAGACCTACTTCCCGAACACTTGCGGCAGCATTTCAAAGCCCTTTTAGGTCAGAAGTTGTCTCATCAACGACCCTTTGATCTTTCAGGGAAAGTGGGGCCAACACTATCAGAGGAGCTTCGTCCTCTGGATAACCTGATCACTGACAGTGAGGTCTTCAGTGCATTAATGGAAATGCCAAAAGGCAAATCGAGCGGACCAGACGGCTTGCCTAGCGAGTTCTACCAAGCCTTCTGGCCCATAGTCAAGAATGATGTACTAGACCTAATACGAGATTTCGTTTTCAATCATACGTCTATTGAGAGACTAAACAGGGCTTCCATTACACTGATCCCAAAAAAGCTTAATCCAGAGCACGTATCGGACTACAGGCCAATTAGTGTCATCAACACAATTGCTAAACTCATTACCAAGATAATGGCAAATAGGCTGCGGCCGCTGCTTCCGGAATTGATAACACCGAACCAGACAGCTTTTGTACAAGGCAGATCACTCATGGAGTCCTTCCTGGCGGCGAGATAATTTCTAAACTTCTGCTCTAAGAGGAAACTACCGGCAATTTTATACAAGGTGGATTTTGAGAAAGCATTTGATACTATTGACTGGTGTTTTCTCATGAACCTACTGATCGAAAGAGGATTTCCACCGGGATGGATCTCGGCAGTGTTAAATATCCTTCGTACCTCCAAATCTTCGATTAAGGTAAATGGGTCATACACAAGATTCTTCACCCATAAAAGGGGGCTACGCCAGGGGGATCCGTTGTCACCAATGCTTTTCATTTTTGTGGCCGATTCTCTTAACAGGTTTATCCAAAATGTGTCCGTCATCCTACCGCAGCATGTTTTCCTGCCCCCGCAGACTATCCAGTATGCGGATGATACATTGATTGTATGCGAAGCACATCCCATTACACTGAAAGTTCTTAGCCACACTCTTGATGTTTATGCTGATCTCACAGGGTTAAAGATTAATAGACACAAAAGTTCCTTTGTCCCCATTTCCATTCCCCAGGAATTGATTCAAACCATACATTCCATACTATCATCACCCCCATCATCCCTGCCAATCCGATACCTGGGGTTGCCATTATCAATCAGGAAACCAAGGAAAGTGGATTTCCAGCCCATGTTAGCAGCAGTGCAAGGTAGAATCGAGGGCTGGACTTCTAATTTTTTATCCTATGGGGGGAGAGTAACACTGGTCAAAGCAGTATTGTCGGCTATGCCACTGCATTTCATGCAAGCATTTAAGGTCCCGGTGGGAATAATCAGACATGTCGACAAATTGAGAAGGAACTTCCTTTGGAAGGGCAAGGATACCTGCAAGAGTATCAACTGTCTGGTTAATTGGGAGATGATGTGCAGCCTCAAAATAAATGGAGGATTAGGGATTATTGATCTCAGACAGCAAAATGATGCCTTATTGGCAAAATGGCTCTGGAACCTGGATAATAACCCAACCTCACTATGGCCAACCACACTGCGCACACTTCACGGGGTCAGCACGGCTGACCAATGTGCGGCAATGGGTCAGACTGCTTCTTTCTTTATTAAAGATCTGGTCAAAATCCTGCACTTCTACTCTGCTTCGGTTCGGATGCAGAACAACGTCTGGGTCTGGAGGTGGACGGCACATGGCAGATTTTCCTGCTCCTCGGCTTACAAAGCAATGCATCACACAGGTGTTCTATCACCTACACAGGGAATGCTTTGGAAAATGAAGATACCAATGAAGGTCAAAATTTTCATTTGGTTGATGTTGGAAAACAAGCTCTTAACGCAGGAAGTATTGATGACACGTGGGTGTGTAGTGCAATTAGGTTGTAAACTGTGCATGACAAGCCTGACAGAAACAAGGGACCACATCCTGTGGGACTGCCCCTACGCCCGTAACTTCTGGGCGGGACTACTGGCTCACCATAATATGTCCCTCTGGAGAAGGGGAAGTAGCATAATAGATATATGGGTTAGAGGGCTCCAAGGGCGATCGCCAGGTGAACGGGCACGGTGGAACAGAATCTGGGCAGCAGGGGCTTGGGCCTTATGGCGAGAGCGGAATAGGAGGGTTTTTTCGGAGAAGCAAAGAGTGCTTCATCACTTGATCAATGATACGGCACTAGAAATATGTCAATGGATGAGCTCCTTTGACAACGAAGTAAATTCTATGAGATTGTAATTTAATTTTTCCATTAGTGTAAATTATTTTAATTTTCCATTTGTGTAAATAACTTTTTTTATCAATATATTTGTTGGCGTTCCCGCCAACCATCAAAAAAATACTTAAAATATATTCCAATTTCCAACTCCTTTGGCATGTTCTTTGCTTGAGTCAACAGTCCAGTAGCTATCTGTTACCAAACACTTCTGACTTTTTATGGAGATAGGCTTAATTATCTAATTGAGTCATTAATTAATGTTAGCTAATATCATATGTGAACATTATTGTTCAAACTAGAACATATAATAATAGACGTGTTCAAAGAATTTGCTTAGAAAATAACACATTGATAGATACCTTTTCCTTTGGAGTACATGACTTGTATATTATCACTGCCGTTATATATAACACTGATCTTTTATCACTTACTAGCCATTCAATTTCAATCAATCCTTCACAAAAGGGGACAACCATCAAAGAAACTCTCCCTTCCATTCCATCAAAATGTCTCAAGAATCACCACACAACAGTAACCCAATAGGGCGAATCAACCCGATACCCCAATCGACACTGCCTTCAACACCAGAAGATGCAAAGCAGAATGAAAATTTTGAAACCAAACCAAAAGACCACCACAGTGACAATGAGAAGCTCTTTGAACAAATCCAGGGATCTCTTATGATAGTCGCTGTTCTAGCAGCTGGGGCCACCTACCAGGCCGGTCTGAACCCACCTGGCGGCTTATGGCAAGCAAACGACGAACACGGTCACATAGCAGGCACACCAGTGCTCCGAAACACATTTCCTCGCCGCTACACAGCATTTTTTTATTGTAACTCAACGGCTTTCATCATGTCCCTTGTCATAATCATTATGTTGATGCACCGTCGGTTCTACACCAACCCGGGGATGATTAAAGCGTTGAAGATCACAATGATGCTGGATATGTTTGGGTTCATGGGGGCTTATGCGGCAGGGAGCTGCCGTGAGTTGTCTTCATCAATCTATTTGTTTATAACGATAGGTGGGGTGTTCATCTATATCATCTGGTTCGCGCAGCAATATGGAATGATGCACGATTGCGCGAGGAAATGTATAGATTGTATGAAGCATACTCCTGTCAAGGAAGAGCCTTAATTTCTCTTTTTTTGTATTTGAATTTTCAATTCTGCTCCCAAAGGTAGCCCGTGAGAGTTGAATCCTTCTTTGTTTTATGTATCGATTAAATTTCTTGTTCTTAATCAAATTGAATGCTCATAAAATGGGAACTCTGTCATAGTTGACAGGAACGAACTTCAATTCTGAACTCATATCGGAGAAAACAAAACGAAAAATCCACCCACTTTTACTGTCATTGTTATGAAATTTTCTTATAAATTTATTTTCATACCCAATTCTTTATACAATATCCCTCGTTGATTTTATTTCAATAGAGCTTGCTCCTGAGCGTAACAAATAAGGTCGACCGGGGAGCATTTGTCGCACGTTCACTTTTAGTGTAATGCGCCTAGAGCACTACACAATCAATTAACAGTAGTACAGAAATGATTCTAACGGGTCAAAAATGGTTTTACTATCAGATTTTCTACCGTTTAGAGATTAACACAATAGAAGAAACTGAAATGTCTTCTAGCGATTCCATACTGATAGAAGATTTACCTTCTATCAGTACATAATACATTACCGATAGAAGAAGTCTGTTTTTTTAACAAAATTTCATTTATATAATTGGCTAGACCCCTAATTTGCTAACCATAAGAATCAAAGACATGCATACATAAAACGACATTTTGATAATTAGATAGGGTGTGGTGTGAAAATTAAGGACCTCCAATAAAGAAGTACAAAAAACCTTTATATTCTAACGGTTCAAAACACAACCAACAGAACAAGTTTCTGAGGTTCAAGAATGAGGGGACCTCTCATTTCGGTTTCTGAGGTTAAATAATGTTTCAACTTATTTATTATCCGATCCGTTGCACCCGTACCAGAAGGTCTCATCTGATAGAATTAATCTTGTTGTTATGTTTCAGTTTATTTTGTTTATGTTTTGTTTTAATTCCAGCAGAGTTTAAGTTTTCTGTTTTAGATAAAGTGTGCTGTCAGAGTAATCCTAGCGGATGGCTAAGAATAGAGTAGAGGTTATTTTTAGTGAGCAGTTATTTAGATTCCAGTTTTTTATTTAGTGGATGTAACCTTTCATATAGCAGTTATGATTTTGTATGTGTTTATATATATATAAGAAAACCAGAAAATGATGCAGCAAGTTAAGCATCACAAAAACTCCTCTGTTAATCTCTTTTCCTCTCTGTGATTGTATTACTGGCCGTAAGAAAGAAATAACCAACATTTGGTATCAGAGCCCGTGTTGTCAAAGCAATGGCCAGTGATGGAGGAGATCAATCAAAGACACTTGCAGTGGTCACACCGACGGCAAGAGGAGCCTCAATCCCGATCCATTATCCAACGTTAAGCGAAACGAACTACGGCATATGGGCTGTCAAGATGAAGATAATCTTGCGTTCGCTAGGAGTATGGTCAGTGATCGAAGGTGGAGTCACAGACGACGACAAAGATCAAGGCGCCATGGTAGCCATCTCTCAAGCCGTGCCAGATGACGTGATGATGGCAATCGCGGAGAAGCAGACGGCAAAGGAGGCTTGGGACGCACTCAGGGAGATGCGAATTGGCGAAGATCGTGTCAAGAAGGCACGTGTACAAGTACTGAAACGACAATTGTACAAGGTGCATATGCAAGATTCAGAAACCGTAAATGAGTATTCGATGAAGTTGACTGCCTTGGTTGGTGAGATCCGATCACTTGGCGCGAAACTTGAAGAAAGCGAAGTTGTTGAAAAGCTGTTCAGTTCGGTTCCAGATCGATTTCTTCAAATCATTGGGACAATTGAGCAGTTTGGAGATGTAGACACGATGTCGGTTTCAGAAGCTATTGGGCGTTTGAGAACATTTGAAGAGGGATTGAAGGGGCGATCTCATACAAAGAGTACAGGAGAGCAGTTGCTATTCACCCAAGCCGAATGGGAGGCTAAATACTCAAAAGGGAAGAAGGATGAAGGCTCGGGCAGTACCAAAAGAGGAGGACGTCACGGGAGAGGACGTGGTCGTGGGCGTGGTTATGGTGGAGGTCGAGGAAATGTTGAACGCAATAACGAAGACCGAAAGCCACGTAACTTCGACAAATCCAGGGTTAAGTGTTTCAATTGTAATGAATATGGTCACTTCGCTAAAGAATGTCCCAAACCAAATAGAAGAGAGCAGGCTAATTTGGTTGTAAAAAACAATGATGACGAACCAGCACTGTTGTTGGCTGAAACCTGTGAACTTATCCACACAATACCGAATGAAGAAAAATTACTGCACGAAGATGAAATGGCGCTAAAGGCTGTCAGTACCCTGGACACAACCTGGTATTTAGACAGTGGCGCAAGCAATCATATGACCGGTTGCATTGAAAGATTTGCAGAGATTGATACAACAATTAGAGGAACAGTTCGGTTTGGAGATGGTTCAACAGTAGAGATACAAGGAAGGGGTTCGATACTCTTTGAATGCTTCACTGGTGAACACAGATTACTCACTAACGTTTACTATATTCCAAGGTTAAAAAGTAACATAATTAGTCTTGGACAGTTAGATGAGAATGGATGTAAGATAGTGATTGAAAGAGGAGTATTGTCTATCCTGGACAGAACACAGAAAGTGCTAGTCAAAGTGACCAGATCTGGGAATCGGTTATTCCTTTTGCGTACTTCTCCAACCCATCCAGAATGCCTCCTGGCGAGAAGCAAAGAAGGAGCTTGGCTCTGGCACGCAAGGTATGGACATGTGAATTTTCATGCTTTAAAAATCATGGGTAACAATGGTATGGTGCATGGCATGCCCTTGATAGATCATGAAGATCGCATTTGTGATGGATGTTTGATTGGAAAACAACAACGAAAACCATTCCCTGCTGAATCAAATTTCAGAGCCGAGTACCCTCTTGAGTTATGGCATATAGATTTGTGCGGGCCAATCACACCGACTACGAATGGGGGAAAGCGTTATTTTATGCTAATTGTCGATGATTGCACAAGGTTTATGTGGCAGGTTCTGATCTCAAGCAAAGCCGAGGCGTTTGAAAGTTTTAAAAGGATCAAAGCTGCAGCCGAAATGGAGAAGGGGTGTGAGTTGAAAGCTTTTCGGACAGTGATCTGGCTGGTGACAATAATGACAGAAAAAGCACTTCAGGATTGATATTCTTTCTTGGGGCAAATCCGATCAGCTGGTGTTGACAAAAGCAGAAAGTGGTGGCGCTGTCTTCATGCGAAGCAGAATATATTGCTGGTTGTGCGGCAGCGTGTCAAGGTGTGTGGCTGAGTCGATTGTTAGGAGAATTGCTAAAGGCTGAACCTAAGAAAGTGGTGCTGAAAATGGATAATCAATCCGCAATTGCTCTAACCAAGAACTCAGTTCATCATGAGAGAAGTAAACATATTGACACTCGGTTTCATTACATAAGAGATTGTGTGAAATCGGGATTGGTTGAAGTTCAGCATGTTCGTACCGAGGACCAGCGTGCTGATATCTTAACGAAGTCACTGGGAAGGATAAAGTTTCATGAGATGAGAGGAAAGATTGGTGTACTGGACATCAATAAAGAACAACAAGCTTAAGGAGGAGAATGATAGAATTAATCTTGTTGTTATGTTTCAGTTTATTTTGTTTATGTTTTGTTTTAATTCCAGCAGAGTTTAAGTTTTTTGTTTTAGATAAAGTGTGCTGTCAGAGTAATCCTAGCGGATGGCTAAGAATAGAGTAGAGGTTATTTTTAGTGAGCAGTTATTTAGATTCCAGTTTTTTATTTAGTGGATGTAACCTTTCATATAGCAGTTATGATTTTGTATGTGTTTATATATATATAAGAAAACCAGAAAATGATGCAGCAAGTTAAGCATCACAAAAACTCCTCTGTTAATATCTTTTCCTCTCTGTGATTGTATTACTGGCCGTAAGAAAGAAATAACCAACATCATCTCTGCGGTTATGGAAGGCAAACTTTGATAAATTGATTCAATAGGCCGACATGTAACGATTGAATCGTTACATGAATTGACCCAGAGTTTAAATGGGCTCAATTCTTTTATCCATGATCTAAACCCGGAAGGTATAAACTGACCCATTACTTGTGGGTTGCCTGGCTACAAAACAGAAGACATTATATATTTTTGTACTTAAAATATATTCCAATTTCCAACTCCTTTGGCATGCTTTGCTTGAGTCAACAGTCAATATGAATGCAATTACAAAATTTCTATACTTCGAGAAGCGCGATGAACATGCACTTCTCACTTTTTATTTGCATGCGCCTCTAGAAATACGTGTCCACTTTTAATTATATATCTTGTCAGAGATATGGAGATAGGCTTATCCAATAATTGAGTCATTAAATTAATGTTACCTAATATCATATGTGAACCTTATTGTTCCCACTAGAACATATAATAATAGAGATAAGTGTAGGTCCGATGCCCATTGGACCTAGTTTGGTTCCGATGGGCAGATCTACCGTAGAAGATCGGAGTAATTTGTGCGCACGAATTTTGAAACATACATGCACGGGGTTTAAAGCATTTCGCACGAATCTAAAAGAAAATCTATGGTGATTAAACCCGTCGAACCGAGGTAGGTCCGATGCCCATCGGACCTACTCTCAAGTCATAATAATAGGCGTGTTCAAAGAACTTGGCTTGGAATTATATATAATATAACGTTGGTAGCTAGATACAATTAACCAAACTAGAAGAATAGAAATTTGGTGACACTAGAATGCATGTTTGATATATTTACAATTAAAAACCACATATTGAAGAGTTTCTTTTTCATAAATAAGAAAATCACAACAGAAATTTATCATGAAGGACAGCAGAGATTGGCTTCAATTAATACAAGTTTATTATGAAGCATTTTTATTTGAGTAGAACTAGGTATTCTTAAGCTCACCAAATAATCGGTGAGCTTAACTTAGAAGACTATCAAAATGACTTCAAACAGTGAATTCAAACTGTTGAAACCGATCTACTCACGAGTGATGCGTTTATATATATGTCAAATTTATAAATTATGACTTAATTTATAATTATAAAATCAAGTAGTTAAAAAAAAAGCTTTATAAGTTAATTTTAATATGTTCATTTTTCATTGTTTTTGACCACTTGACATTGTACTAAATTAATTCGAAGATTTATAACTTTGACATGTAAACACATTACTCATGAAATAGACAGGTTTTAACTATTTGTATTCATCGTATGAAGTCTATACAATAGATTTTGAAGTTAACCTCACTAATAAAGGTTCTGATGAGCTTAAGAACACAATAGTTCTACTCTATTTATTGCTTCAATTATGCAAATTATTAGTTAATGAGGCTAATCAACTATAGAAACAAAAAAAAATTACTTGATAACTTGCATCGATCGTAGGAACCGTTCCTTCTCTCTATGTCAATTGCACATGCAGACATATTCACGTGGAATTTAAAAATAGTTATATTCAGGCAGTGATATTAATACCACAATTTATTTTATTAACACAACATCTTTAAATATAAACGTAACACAACTATAAAAAATAGTTACAGAATTAAAATTCAGTACCCATTTATATAACGAAAAAACAATCTTTATCCGTACTCGTATCCGATCATCGGATAAACGGATAAAAAGGTGACATTGACAATCTATATGCATTAAGCGCGATGCACATGCACTTCTGACTTTTTATTTGCGCCTCGAGATATACGTGTCACTATTAATTAATTATATATCTAATTGAGTCATTAATTAATGTTACCCAATATCATATGTCAACTTTATTGTACGCACTAGAACATAATAATAGGCGTGTTGCTTGCAAAATAACACGTTGATCGATAGATACCTTTTCCTTTGGAGTACATGGCTTCCACATGTGTTATCGACGACATGCATGTTGATATATATATAGAGTTGGGCTACGGTGCTATGCATATATAGTGTTATCTCGTGCTATACATTTTTTAATCGTTGGATTGCTTTAAGATATGTGCTAAGTTTAAGTGCTGAATGAAGAAATGATAACAGAAATTTAAAAACCAACATCCTCCGTTAAAGTTAACAACATAGAGAAATGACAAAATTTCTCTCCCTGTCGTCTCCTTCCCTTTTCTCTGTATTTTCCCCAAATTAAAGGGAAGAACAGAAATTTTAACTATTGGTGTAACGCCACGGAATTTAGGTAATAAGATTTTATAGCCAAATTTAAAATGTCATAAGCGCACTCTAAAATAAAACTTAGGAGACCTCGAAATTTCAGACAAGATAAATGTTGGTATTCTAATCACAGATCATTCATATTAATTCGGATTCGAATGAAATTTAATACCTGAAAAATATACCTAATGATCTACAATTTTCGTGTATAAGACTACCCTAAATTCAGGACGTAGAATTCTCCATAAAATTATAAAGTCAATAAACGTTGCTGTTCGGAGACTGCAGACCTTCGTCAACCATGTTTATCTTTTCTCCTCACTGGGAATCCCGATTAAGGTGAAACCAGTTGCGTTAGAACCGTAACAGAGAATTCTACAACTTTTATGTGGAAAATAATTTCATATTCCGAACCCATAATTCCAGTGTTGTCAATCTTTGAAGATGAAAATTAAAACAGCATAAACAGATCTCTGTTCTTAGTCCAAATTAACATATTCAATTTGATCATGGCCCATAAAAGCCTAGTTGAACCCTACCAGAAGTTGGAGGCAGACCCTAGCCTCACTTCTATATAAACCCCCCTCAAAACCCTAGCCGCCACAGCCCCATTTTTCCCCAATTCGGATCCAAACCCCTACTGGCCCCAAACCAGCCAGCCTACTTCTGCGGAGAATTGCCGCCCGTACGTCCGGATTCTGAAGAAGTGTTCAACATAGGAGTTGTAGTGCTCGTTAATATGAAACCGTGAGCGCTGGATTCATCTCGATCGGAGTCTCGACCGCCAAGAACGGTCAAAAACAGTGACTGCTGCCGCCAGCCACAAAACTCCCAGCCGAACCCCACCACCCTTACCCTCTCTCCTTGGCTGCCGCCGGCCATAAGCCCAGCCCCACCACTTCCTTGCCGCCTCCCTTCTTCCCTTGGCCGCCGCTGCCCCCATACCCGAAAACCCCCAATTCCTTTCCCCTTGATGCAGCCGGCCACCACAAACCCTAGGCCGAAAACCAATACCCTAGACCCGAAACCCTGAGGTTGAACCCAAACCCGAAAAACCCTAGACCCAATAACCCAATATCCTAACTGAACTCCCTTCTCTCTTAAAATTAATTCGCTTAGTATAAGAATCAAGGAGCAAACCGCGAGACTCTAGGAGACGCTGAGAATACACGAGGTCCTGATATACGCTCAAACGAAGTCGCTGAGAATACAGGTGCGGGTTCCTGGTCTTTTTACAAATAATAAGAAATGCGTGGATTAAGGTAGGTAATCCTTTTTCCCAATCTGGTAGATGAACTGCATGTTGAGAATGTCGAATTCTCTTTTGTTTTGTGTAGAATTGCATGTTAGGAACGTTTTGGGATGCATTGTTTGTGAACTGACAGGATAGATGAACTGAAAGGAAAGCTTTTTAAATGAATTGTTTTAAATTGGGGCCGTCCCTGTGTGGCGGTCCTGCATGTGTTTTCGAAAATCGGATCGTCCGTGTGTGGCGATCTGCCGGTTGGGTCCCCGCAACGACCCTTCCAGATTCGTCCTCGTGTGGCGACTCTTTGGGCTATCCTGCATGGGCATGGGTTCTCAGAGAGAAAGGCCGGATTATCCGTGTGTGGTGATCCGGAGTAAGAACAGAACAGAACAGAACAGAACAGCTCGTCCTCGTGTGACGACTCTCTAAGTTTTCATGTACGGGCATGGATTCCCAAGGGAGAAAGGCCGGATTGTCCGTGTGTGGCGAACCCGGAGTGTGAGAATTTTAAAGAGAAACAGGAACAGAACTGAGAATGTTTGAAAAGATTGCATGTCCGAATTGATAGGAAAATTGGGGGTTATTTCAAAACCTTTACTTTTATGTTATTTGGGTATTTAATGCATTCATTTGTAAAAGCACCGGGCTGGAACTAAATCCCGCACTGAGAGTTAGTTCGATCTCTCACCCGTTTTGTTTCCACTTTTATGTGGGTTCCAGGAAATGAAGAAGGAGACATGGAGGGAGGCCGTGAGTGAGAAAATTTAGCGGAAACTATTAAGAGTAGCCACTATTTGTTTTTAATTTATATTAGTATGAATCATATATGATGCAGACATGGCGGTAACTGTTTGACTAGCCATGTCTGACATATTTTCCCCTTTGTTTGTTTATAAACCTTGTTTATTTTAATATAGTGGCTTATTTGGTTGTGTTATTGATAATGTATGTGATGTGCTTAACGCCTGGCGCATAAATGCGCGGCGGGTTGTCCTGGGGTGTGACAACTAAGTTGGTATCAGAGCCAGGTTATACAATATCAATAAACTTCCGCTAAGAGAGCGTTAGCAATAGGATGCGGCGTTTAAGTCATAGACCAAACTATGTGGACCGAGCGTACCATTAGTAACAAATGTATATATAATTGGTGACGGATTATACCTTTGTAGTAACGGTACAACTTATTTTGAAAAATAACAAACATACTCTCCTTGGATTAATGAACCAATTAAATTTTGTAGAAGATAAGTAAAATAGATTCTTTTCCTAGATGGCAAATCAATTTAACGGACAGCCACTTGGCTACGGGCGTTCTCAGCCACCGCAAAGGTTAAGGAAATGATATAGTTATAAAACTCACGTGTATCTTAATTCCTGTTGAATGTTTTAAATGAGCAATTATAATCTAAAGAAAATTAAGGTTCGATTCGTAATCCTAAATTCCTTCTTTAAATTGCGTCTATTTGCCTGGAGTGAATAATCATAAATCATACGATGAACTCTGTAACTAATAATAATGCAAGTACCCCTGCCGTACAATATACCACCCCAGAACTTCGGAGCGTAGGGTTGAAACTCCAAATAGCGGGGAGGGAATTCCCGATAAACCCCATAGTCTCTAAGACGGGCCTCTACGATTTAATGTTGGGTCTTGAGTGGCTCACTCGAAACGGTGTGACGGTTGACTGCCTGAAAGGGAGGATGGTCATTAACAGGCCAGGTCTCCATGACCTCTCGGTCCGACTCAAGAAACGAGGAGGCGGGACCCCGACAATATCTGCCAACCAAGCAAGAAGACTCATCAATAGCGGTAGTCCCGCCTTTGTAGTCACCATAATGCAACACGAGACGAAAAAAAAACCGAAATAACGTCAGTACCTATTGTCTCGGAGTATACCGATGTATTTCCGGAGGAATTGCCAGGAATACCTCCCGATCGGGAAATTGAATTCCACATAGACATACTCCCTGGTACCCGTCCAATCTCTAAGGCCCCGTACCGGATGGCACCGGCAGAACTTAAGGAACTGAAAGTTCAGTTAGAAGAACTCTTAGAGTTGGGATTTGTACGGCCAAGCACATCGCCGTGGGGCGCACCAGTACTGTTCGTCAGAAAGAAGGACGGTAGTATGAGACTCTGCATCGACTACCGAGAGTTAAACAAGGTGACGATCAAAAACAAATACCCTCTCCCACGAACTGAAGACCTATTCGATCAACTCCAAGGTGCGGCCGTTTATTCCAAGATCGATTTGAGATCAGGGCACCAGCAGTTGAAGATTCAACCGCAAGATGTAGAGAAATCAGCATTCCGTACCCGTTACGGGCACTATGAATTCACTGTCATGCCATTTGGGTTAACCAATGCTCCTGCGACATTCATGGAATTGATGAACCGAGTGTTCCACGACTTACTGGATTGCTGCGTCATTGTCTTTATAGATGACATTCTGATCTATTCAAAAAGGGAAGAAGATCATGCCGAAGACCTGCGTACGGTGTTACAAAGACTACGGGAACACCAGTTGTACGCCAAATTCTCTAAGTGTGAATTTTGGATGAAAGAGGTAAAATTTTTGGGACATGTAGTGACGGGGGAAGGTATCCGGGTAGACCAGATAAAATCAAAGCAGTGGTAGAATGGAATCAACCCAAGAATGTAACAGAGATACGCAGTTTCCTAGGGTTAGCGGGATACTACAGACGTTTCGTTCCCGGGTACTCGAAGACAGCCCGACCCATGACCCAGCTCCTACACAAAGAGACTACTTTCAAATGGACGGAGAGTCAGGAAGAGAGTTTCCAAACTTTGAAGAAGCTACTAACCAGTGCCCCAGTATTAACATTGCCGAAACCAGATCAAGAGTTCACGGTGTATACCGACGCGTCAAGGAACGGCCTAGGATGTGTACTCATGCAAGATGGACGAGTAATTGCTTACGGGTCATGACAATTGAAGAACCATGAACAGAACTATCCTACACACGACTTAGAATTGGCAGCAGTAATTTTCGCACTCAAGGCATGGAGACACTACCTTTATGGGGCGAAATGCCGAGTATTCACGGACCACCAAAGCTTAAAGTATGTGTTCACCCAGAAAGATTTGAACATGAGACAAAGAAGGTGGCTGGAACTGATGAAGGACTATGATTTAGACATACGGTACCTGGCCGGAAAGGCAAATGTGGTGGCAGACGCACTCAGCAGGAAGGGGGCGACAAATTTGGCAGAAGTCATAACCCAAGAGACAGAATTGATCAAGGAAATGCGACAAATGAATTTGGGAGTGTGTGTGTCCACCAGCTGGCTTCAAGAGCAGACCGACACCAAGGGAGCAGCGACGAATGCGGTACTCACCCTAGCAGCTATATCGGTACAACCGGAATTAAGGTCTCGAATACGGGACGCAGACCAGGGCGACGAGCAGCACCAAAGATACAGGGAATTGGCCCGTACCAATCCAACGTCGACCTTCAAGGAAAACGAGGATGGGCTCCTCTATTTCAACCAGCGGGTTTGTGTGCCAGAACAGGGGGGACTGAGAAGGGAAAATTCTGCGAGAAGCCCACGAATCGGGATATACCATTCACCCAGGAGAGGTAAAAATGTATAAGGACCTTCGTACCCAGTTTTGGTGGCCCAATATGAAGAAAGACGTGTCCGAATTCGTGGCTAGGTGCATCACCTGCCAACAAGTGAAAGCCGAACGGAGAAAGATAGCAGGATTGTTATATCCAAACTCCAGAGCACAAATGAAGTTCCAGATTATTACTATGGATTTCATCACTGGGTTACCGCGTACCCAAAAGAGGTATGACTCAATCTGGGTCATAGTAGACACACTAACCAAGGTAGCCCACTTTATACCCCTGCGAACCCCTACATCGGGTGGAGAGTTAGCAGAATTATTTCTTCAATATCAGTTCAGATATCATGGAGCTCCTGAAACCATCATATCGGACCGGGATACGCGATTCACCACACACTTCTGGAAAAGTTTTCAGGAGGCAATGGGAACCCGACTCAATTTCAGTACCGCTCATCACCCTCAGACGGATGGTCAGTCAGAACGAACAATCCAAACCTTAGAGGACATGCTAAGGGCGTGTGCCATCAACTTTCAAGGGTCATGGGCTGATCATTTGACAATAGCCGAGTTCGCATACAACAATAGCTACCATGCCAGTATCGAAATGGCACCATTTGAAGCTTCTGAAGTTTGGTGTGGGCATCGTTGGAAGATCCCCTTGTGGTGGGGAAACAACGGGGAACAACTGCCAACAGGGCCAGAAATGGTAAAAGATTGCGCAGATAGAACTCAACTGATTCTAAACAGATTAGACACTGCTCGAGACAGACAGAAAAAGTATGCAGACTTGAGGAGACGATCACTAGAGTTCGAAACCGGGGATCATGTTTGGTTGAAGGTCTCTCCAAGGAGGGGAGTGAGACGATTTGGCGTAACAGGAAAACTGAGTCCTAGATATGTGGGGCCATTTGGAATTCTTAGAAGAATCGGACCACTTGCATACGAACTGGCGCTACCTCCAACTCTCGATAAATTACATCCAGTCTTTCACGTATCGCAACTACGGAAATATATCCGAGATCCCTCCCACATCCTCGACTTTTCAAACCTGGGGTTAGATGAAACTTTAGTGTATGAAGAATTACCCATAAAGATCCTGGACACAAAGGAAATAAGGCTTCGACGCAAAACCATCCGGCAGGTTCTGGTTCAATGGGGACGCCATACCAGCAACGAGGCGACCTGGGAATTAGAGGGAACCATGCGAACGAAATATCCGGAATTATTCGAGAAAACAACAGACGAGCTTGTTCAGAGGACTGAACAAGATTTCCAAGTGGGGGAGGATGTAACGCCACGGAATTTAGGTAATAAGATTTTATAGCCAAATTTAAAATGTCATAAGCGCACTCTAAAATAAAACTTAGGAGACCTCGAAATTTCAGACAAGATAAATGTTGGTATTCTAATCACAGATCATTCATATTAATTCGGATTCGAATGAAATTTAATACCTGAAAAATATACCTAATGATCTACAATTTTCGTGTATAAGACTACCCTAAATTCAGGACGTAGAATTCTCCATAAAATTATAAAGTCAATAAACGTTGCTGTTCGGAGACTGTAGACCTTCGTCAACCATGTTTATCTTTTCTCCTCACTGGGAATCCCGATTAAGGTGAAACCAGTTGCGTTAGAACCGTAACAGAGAATTCTACAACTTTTATGTGGAAAATAATTTCATATTCCGAACCCATAATTCCAGTGTTGTCAATCTTTGAAGATGAAAATTAAAACAGCATAAACAGATCTCTGTTCTTAGTCCAAATTAACATATTCAATTTGATCATGGCCCATAAAAGCCTAGTTGAACCCTACCAGAAGTTGGAGGCAGACCCTAGCCTCACTTCTATATAAACCCCCCTCAAAACCCTAGCCGCCACAGCCCCATTTTTCCCCAATTCGGATCCAAACCCCTACTGGCCCCAAACCAGCCAGCCTACTTCTGCGGAGAATTGCCGCCCGTACGTCCGGATTCTGAAGAAGTGTTCAACATAGGAGTTGTAGTGCTCGTTAATATGAAACCGTGAGCGCTGGATTCATCTCGATCGGAGTCTCGACCGCCAAGAACGGTCAAAAACAGTGACTGCTGCCGCCAGCCACAAAACTCCCAGCCGAACCCCACCACCCTTACCCTCTCTCCTTGGCTGCCGCCGGCCATAAGCCCAGCCCCACCACTTCCTTGCCGCCTCCCTTCTTCCCTTGGCCGCCGCTGCCCCCATACCCGAAAACCCCCAATTCCTTTCCCCTTGATGCAGCCGGCCACCACAAACCCTAGGCCGAAAACCAATACCCTAGACCCGAAACCCTGAGGTTGAACCCAAACCCGAAAAACCCTAGACCCAATAACCCAATATCCTAACTGAACTCCCTTCTCTCTTAAAATTAATTCGCTTAGTATAAGAATCAAGGAGCAAACCGCGAGACTCTAGGAGACGCTGAGAATACACGAGGTCCTGATATACGCTCAAACGAAGTCGCTGAGAATACAGGTGCGGGTTCCTGGTCTTTTTACAAATAATAAGAAATGCGTGGATTAAGGTAGGTAATCCTTTTTCCCAATCTGGTAGATGAACTGCATGTTGAGAATGTCGAATTCTCTTTTGTTTTGTGTAGAATTGCATGTTAGGAACGTTTTGGGATGCATTGTTTGTGAACTGACAGGATAGATGAACTGAAAGGAAAGCTTTTTAAATGAATTGTTTTAAATTGGGGCCGTCCCTGTGTGGCGGTCCTGCATGTGTTTTCGAAAATCGGATCGTCCGTGTGTGGCGATCTGCCGGTTGGGTCCCCGCAACGACCCTTCCAGATTCGTCCTCGTGTGGCGACTCTTTGGGCTATCCTGCATGGGCATGGGTTCTCAGAGAGAAAGGCCGGATTATCCGTGTGTGGTGATCCGGAGTAAGAACAGAACAGAACAGAACAGAACAGCTCGTCCTCGTGTGACGACTCTCTAAGTTTTCATGTACGGGCATGGATTCCCAAGGGAGAAAGGCCGGATTGTCCATGTGTGGCGAACCCGGAGTGTGAGAATTTTAAAGAGAAACAGGAACAGAACTGAGAATGTTTGAAAAGATTGCATGTCCGAATTGATAGGAAAATTGGGGGTTATTTCAAAACCTTTACTTTTATGTTATTTGGGTATTTAATGCATTCATTTGTAAAAGCACCGGGCTGGAACTAAATCCCGCACTGAGAGTTAGTTCGATCTCTCACCCGTTTTGTTTCCACTTTTATGTGGGTTCCAGGAAATGAAGAAGGAGACATGGAGGGAGGCCGTGAGTGAGAAAATTTAGCGGAAACTATTAAGAGTAGCCACTATTTGTTTTTAATTTATATTAGTATGAATCATATATGATGCAGACATGGCGGTAACTGTTTGACTAGCCATGTCTGACATATTTTCCCCTTTGTTTGTTTATAAACCTTGTTTATTTTAATATAGTGGCTTATTTGGTTGTGTTATTGATAATGTATGTGATGTGCTTAACGCCTGGCGCATAAATGCGCGGCGGGTTGTCCTGGGGTGTGACAATTGGGAAGAACAGAAATTTCTCTCCCTGTCGTCTCCTTCCCTTTTCTCTGTATTTTCTCTGTATTATCTGTATTTTAACTATTGGGCACGATATCTCTTGGATGGATAGCTATTACAGCTTCGAATTATGAAATCTATGTCATCAAGTAAAAAAACAGTATGGAAGAAATCTATGTCATCAAGTAAAAAAACAGTATGGAAGAAATATTCGAGAATAACTCTATTCCCAGTATACCTGTATCGGTACCAGGTCTATAGTGAACCGTGTATCCAAAGCAGTACCAATAAAATTTGTTGAATAAAATTAGAAAAAAAAAACAGAATTAATTATACCCACTTGAAATGTTTGGTATATTAAGAATAAGTCGTGTCTCAAAAGCAACTTTTTTGTTGACATTATTTAATATTTTTTTTGTTCAATTAGGTTGTGATTGGTGAATTGAGTTTGCATATCTTTTTTGAAGACATCACATAATTATCTAAGAGTGTGATTTATATATCTACTTTATCTCAATAAATCAGTGGACAGTGCTGATACTGTTATGTAGATTATTTCTTTGCACGAGATTAGATTTTTATCTCTTTCATTTAATTTCTCTTCTTTGTTTTTCAGTAAGTATTATGTTGTTGTACCAAGTCCGTAGTTATTTTGCTGCAAAAAGAGATGAATAATGAAACTTTAATTGAGTTTTCATGTGACTTATTTATGTACATTTGCAAAAAAGTAATATGATAACTTTCATTTTTGTTTCAAAGAGTTACATTTCCATGTAAATTGCAAAAGGTTTTATCTGTTCCTTGTATCATGCAAATGAGAAAAGCATTAGGAAATGTTTCCACTCCATTTCTGAGGAGCAATTAGTTCATAGGGGAAAAGAGCACGTCTGATGGGCATCATACTCTTAAAGCTCTACTGCTGTCCGATTTGCTTCAAGATCTGTGCACTTGATTTTCACGAATATTAAAGTAGACACATGAATATTGAAGCAAAATGCATGTATCTTGAATTCAATAGGTCACGCACCACTTTCCCCAATATCCTCTGTAGTACCGCACGGTGGGATCCATAACTTTACGGTATAGATTTACTCAGATTGAGATCAGGTGCTCTTCAAATCCCTCCTCTTCCCTTGCTATCCTGTCTATCTCTCTCCTCTTTCTCTCTCTTTTCTCTCTCCTCTCTCTCTCTCCTCTTTTGAAGAGAGAAATAGACACAAATTTGAAGAGCACCTGTTGCTATTCTTCTTAGAATAGCAGCAAAGTCGGACCCGATTTACTCTCAGTTGGACTAAACTCAATCCGGTACCTATTTAGAATGTAGTTCTCTTTAAAATTCGTGCCATGTTAAAAAAACTATTCCGAATAATCTCATTTTACATAACAGTGCCTATATAGTAACAAAGAGGATACGAATTCTAGAGGACACGCACCCCTTTCCCCATTTCCCCAGTAGTTAAATGGTGAGCTTGACCCAGCCCATAAAGGCTCATCTCTGTGGTTATGGAAGGCAAACTTTGATTCAATAGGCCGACATGTAACGATTGAATCATTACATGAAATGACCCAGAGTTTAAATGGGCTCAATTCTTTTAGGGGCGTGCTATTTTTAGCTCAACTATTGCAAAATTGAGGGTTGAGATAAACTTTTTTCTCTAAATACCTGTTTTGCCCTTCAACACTTTTTCTCTCTTATATTTACCCCATTAATGCAGAAAGTTAATAAAGGAATGTTAATAAAGAAAGTTACTAGAATATAAAGAGAACAATAAATGAAGTTTTTTAAGGTTGGCGGGTCAGGTACCCACCAGCAATTAATTGTAAAAATAGAAAAATATTTTTACAGCACCTAAGTTAGGTAGACTGAAATATATACATATATATAATCACATATTTACAATGTCTAATGCCTAGGGAAAACAGTACCACTATTAATGTATTGTAAGCTCTAAATTAACAAAATTACATGCTAAAATTCTGCTACTTAAGAGTTTCTGGCAAGGGACTGATATTATCTGATTCAAAAGGATGATACAGGCTGAAAGCAAAGGTGGTTTACTGGTACGACACTGTACCAGGGAGATTCATGGTATTAGAATAGAACATAAAGACTATAATAAAATTTATAGGTTCAATCTTTTAATACCTGCAACCGTACCCCTACGCTTACAAGATATTAATACACTTTACATATCAGTGGAATCAGAGAATCAATCAAAAGTATAAATCCATGAATCAGTGGAAGCATTCATATCTATAAGGGATTAAGGAGATTCGTATACTTTACAAATGCTTAATTACAACCAACCTGAACTTGATGAAATTAACATTGTTTGCGCAGCAGTGAGAACAAAATATTTGCATTTCCATCTAGCTTTGGAGTAGAACCATTAAACATATTGCATACTTCATAATTTCTTTTTCTTTGAAGAAAAACCCATAGATATCATTTGATTGAAATATAAAAGTGAAAGATTACATAGTTTAACCTAACAGAAATAAAATGAAAAACCACTGGTACCAACTACAAGTTTGACAATAGGCAATGTACTGGTACCAACTACATTTGGGAAAAGTACTGGCACCAACTACAAGTCAAAGTCCTTTGCTCGAATTTCAACGCAGATAAAAGTCTCACAATTTAATTTCGTACCGAGTTTCTCTCCGATTAATTCTACCATTTGATTCATTTCCATTTTTGTTGTGTCTAGAGATTGAAGAATGATTAAGGAGAAGATGTGATATGGGATTCGACTAAGGAGAAAGAAGATATGTGAAGGAGAAAGGAGACAGGAGTTAATTTTCCTTTAATAACTTTTTCAATTAAGTACTATACATGTATGAAATGAATATATTATTTTAATGTATTATTTAATAAACAATAAAAATAATTATATTAGTATTATCCGTTATTTACCAGCTACCGTTTCGTTATCCGACAACCATATCAGATAAGGGTTAGGATACAGGTAAGATAATTTGTAGTGGGTAAGGACAATTTATAACGGGTACGTGTATGAAAATACTTCCACCCGACTCTTACCGCACCCGTTGACACCCCTACACGGAGGTAGTAAATTCCTTTAATAACTTTTTCCTTTATTAACATTGTCAATTAATTAGACAGATGTAAGAGAGAGAAGGAGAAGGGTAAAATAGGTATAGAGTGAAAAAATATTTTCTCTTAGCACTTAATATTGCAATTGTTGACCTGAAAATAGCGCTCCCTATTCATTTATCCATGATCTAAACCCGGAAAGTATAAACTGACCCATTACTTGTGGGTTGCCTGGCTACAAAACAGAAGACATTATATAAGTTTTGTACTTAAAACTGGAAGACATGAAGAATAGAGCGGTGCCCACTGGGGATGGGTGGTACACGGTTCAAAACCGCCGGCAGGACAAGGAGCGAAACAGCAAGCTCAATGGGAACAGCAGGGCACCAAGGCAGTGGCGCCAGCAGGTCACCTTCTCTAGGCATGGCACCTACAGGCCGAGCTACAGGCCGCCCTACAAGCAAAGCTACAGGTCTGCTTTTGCAAACTTCCCAAGGCAAGGTCATCGTCAGCCGCACCTAAACAGTACCTCAGCCGTCTACTCAGGTAAGCCTCTCTCACTAAACAGCCATCATCATCACCACTATGGTCATCACTACACCAGGTACCAGCCACTGCACAGAGTTGGCAAAACCATTAATGTGAGTACTATTGATGCCTTATTTCCTGGCTCATCACATCAAGCCTTTAAGTGCATTAATGGTGCTCCATCCTTTCCTCCCCCTACAAAAGTTTCATCTTCTGTGATAATTCCTACAGCAATTAATTCTTACCAACCTCAACCAAAAGAATTAATGGCAAAGAAAAAACACACACAAAACCCCTTTCCTTCACCATATTCCAATTCAATGCAGTCCCACCTCACTACACCTACCCCCATTACTGGACTTAACTCACCTCACCACCACAGTGGCCTTATCCCACCCCAACATAACCTATCTAACCTCACATATTCACACGCAGTCCAGTACCCTTCCCTTCTCAATGCTCACTCCCCTCATACCTCTACCCCCATCAATACTCAAAGATACCAATACCCTCCATGGCGCCATTACATGGATCACAACCCTTGGAACTCTCCCCTCGCCCAAGCAGCGACCCATGCTTCCCCTCGCTCATCTGACCCGCTGCCCCTCCCACCCGACCCCAACCACCCAAAATGGCGCGGTAGATGCTATAATTGCCTTAACCTCGGGCACGATCAACACGAATGTACAAGTCGAGAGAGAGTTTGCGCCCAATGTTGGGCGAAAGGGCACGAGGCCAAGTCTTGCATGCGCACGTCAAATCAAACCCGTTTCGACCCTCTCACCCCACGTGGCAACATGGGCGACTCTTTAATTCCAAAGGATCGACCAAAAATGGCAACGGTATTTATTCCCGAAACGCCGCAAATGAGGCAAGATGCGCTAGAGTTAAACCGAGCTATAGTGATTGATGCGCGACTACGCCCTTCTCACTCAACACATGTGCTCCAATCGGTATTGATGGCTACGTGCAACTCCGAATATCCGTTTCCTCTCACTCACATGTCGGGGGTACAATACCTCTTGCTTCTACCACCGGGAGCGGACCGCCACAAGTTTCTCGACGACTTCGCCAAACCCCTCCAACAACTCGGATTTATAGTTTTCCCTTGGAGCCCCGCGGTAAACGGCTACCCGATGAGTTTGAAATTTAAAATATGGATCGAGCTCAAGCGAATGTCGCCTCAAGCATGATGTATCGATCACCTTATTGCGGCAATTAGTTCTTTTGGGATTGTGCTCGACCACTCATCTCTAAACAAGGCACCGTCACTAGAGCGAATGATGGTGGTGGTGGCTGTACCCGAACTTGAAGTCATCCCGTACTCCGTTAAAATGTGGATCCGCGGGATATCTCGGGATATTGAGGTGGTAATCCATAGCTGGATTGAAGAAGGCCTTCCCCTCACTCCACCTCTGGACACAACACCAAGTGAACAATTTTTCAAAAAAATTCAGCAGAATAACACATGTGCCAGAACAGGTTATGCCAAGGAGGCTGATGGTAAGGAAGTGGTGACCATTGAATTTGAGACTCTGTTCAAAATTTGGAGGGACTTTGAAGATGGTGCCCAAAAAGACTCATTAGAGAAAACACTGCGATCTAACCTCTAGTTTGAGGAATACCTGACCAAACTGACTGCTAACGAGCGAGAAAGGAAAGGCAAAAATCTGGCCGTTAATGGTGAACTGGAGGGCGCAATTTCAGGAACAACTGGAGGTCAAAGTAGAGGGGTAGTTATTACTGATTTGACTTCTGCTACTGTACCTCGTACCCAACAGAATGTTCAGCAAGCAAGAGGTACAAAACTTCTGAATTGTGGGCCCTCAGAGGAGACAGAAGCAAGGGGGAATATTTTTCAAACTCCCATTTTGAATTCACCAAGCAACTGCCACCTCTCTGGCACAATAACAAACAAAAACCCACCTAAGAGGTTGGGACATGTCCAACGCCCAAGCACAGTAAGCCCAAACACTTCAAAGCCCAAACCAAAAAACACCAACCCATTAACTACTACTGCCACTAGCCCAATCAGCTCAATAAATTCAGATACTTTCTCCACTCCAGCACAAGGCCGAAACCCCCCAAATCCATCTATCTCACCCTCAACAGAGACCCCCCTCACTCAAGAGCCTTCCCTCACTCAAGATCCTCCCCTCCCAACCCACAATCAACAGACCAATTATCTAAAGAACCTCCCAACCCCCAACCCAAAATCAGCAAATCAACTCATAGAACCTCTCATTTGTAATTACCTGGGTGATGAAGCCGCCACTGATCAAATCAATGAAGAACCAGCTCCAATGGAGATTGAACCGGAAGAAGAACCTCAATCCGAGCCTATGGAAGAGCCCCAACCTGACGAACCCCAATCCGAGCCTATGGAGGAAGATATGGACAATTATGTGTTAGAAGATGTCTCAAATCTCGAATTCGAGCCGTACGAGGAGGAATTCGAAGAAGAGCTTGCGAAGGAGCTTGACATAAATGACTACTTGGAAGACAATGCTCTGCCGGACCCGGCCACGCTGGAGGGTTTCGATTTACATTTCACCATTGATGCCGAAGGGCTCCCGTGCTCCAGTGACTCGACGGATAAAGAACCTAACAATTCGCATGAAATTGAGGAGCTACAGGCAGCAATTGCGGCAGAGGAGGCACTCATGGAACAAGAAGAAGCGTACCAGAGTGCGCTCGCGGACCCCGCTCAGGCACATCTCCTCCCTGAAATCAAGCCAGTGGAGTCAGAACCGGCATCAGACCCCCTGCCGCCGGGCTCACCACCTTCAGCCGCCTCACACCCTCCCGGCCTCAGGCGCAGTGCGCGGATCTCCAGCAGGGGAGTCACCAAAAGGTATAATAACTCTACCAGAACCAAGAAAACCACCAGAGCAGGGCCAGCGGACCTTGACCCGCAAACACAGGCGGCACTGCTGTTGGCCTTGCGCGACGAATCCCTGCAGTCGGTGCCGCTACAGGAGTCGGATGCGGTAGCGGCAGACCAGTACTGCGGCATCATCCCGGCTGCGGCAATGTCGGACCAGAGTTCGAACCATGTAATCAGGGAGGAAGGAGGCGTAACTCAACTAATTTCAGATCTAGTTACTGATGCGCTGAAGGAGGTTCATTCCAACGCGATGGCAGCAAGGGGGGACCCGATTAGCGCTAACGGGTCCGAAAAAGTTTTAACTTTTCAAACCGAAGAAGAGAGCAGCGGGGCTGATTTTCTATCCCAAACGGGAGGCAGCTACGGGCCGACAGGAGCCCAACTTGCACTAGGGCCTTTGGCAGACCTGGGCTTCAGCGGAAGTGGTGGTGTGGATTTCAATTTAAACGGGTCTGCTGGTGTGGACCTGGGAAATGGTGCGGACCTTAACCTTAACTCTAATGGATCGGTGGATGTGAACCTGGAAAACGGACCTGGTGCGGACCATGCATTCAGCCAGTCGGAAGAGGCTTATGTAGCGGGTCTGGAGGAGGGGCTAAACGGGTATGTTGGCGCAGAGGTCCCCAATGAAGAGCTTAGCGGGTCTGTTGATGAGGTGACCGACATGGGGGCTTCGGTCCTTGATACCTTCAACTTTGACAGTGCGGATGACCTTTCTGATGATGAGGGCCGCACCGGCCGGGCCAATTAGGTCTCAATTAGGAGGTTAATTAAGGTTGTTATGCCTTGTGTTAGTTATTTTTTTCTATAATCGTGTGTCGATTCCTGTAAGACTAAACAAGTGCTTTTTGTGAACCTTTAATGATGAATGAATTTACATTACCTATGAATGTCCTTAATTGGAATGTGCGTGGATTAGGAAACTTAGAGAAGTGTGCGGTGATTAAAGATTTGACTAGTGAGAATAAACCAGACTTAGTTTGTTTTCAAGAAACAAAGTGGAGTAATTGCTCGATTTTTGATTTGCGGAAGGTGTGCCCTCCAAAAATTAAAAATTTTGCAACACTCGATGCGGAAGGATCACGGGGAGGAATCCTACTCGCGTGGAGTAATGCTTTCTCCCTAATTGATACCTTCAAGTTTAATTTTACTGTGACAATAACATTAAAAAAAAGAGATTTTTATTTCATGTGCACTGGGGTCTATGGACCACAGGATGACATTAGCAAGAGGCTATTTATTGAGGAGTTAAGAATGATCCGCGCAATTAACAATTTTCCTTGGCTAATTATAGGAGATTTTAATCTTCTAAGAACAATTGATGAAACCACTGGAGGGGTTAGGAACTTGGGTACAATGATTGACTTTAATAATTTCATTAATGACTCAAGCCTCATCGAGGTACCACTGCAGGGTCGCGCTTACACATGGTCTAATAAACGGCCGAGGCCGACATTCTCTAAGCTTGACAGGGCACTGCTATCTCACCATTGGCAGGATTTCGGGGCATCCTTTCATCTATGCGACTTGCCGGTCACTGCCTCTGACCATGCTCCATTAATCTTACGACTTAGACCTCACACCAACCCACCGAAGAGACACTTCAAATTTGAAACGTACTGGCTCAAATACCGGGACATTCATGAAGTAGTATCCAGAGCATGGGGCTCGGTGGCGTTACCAGATCCCGTAGCTCGGATACAGCGAAAGATATACACAGTGCAGAGGGAGCTCCGAATCTGGGCTCAAGAAAGATTCGCCAGGAAAGAAACCTTTTTAACCAGATCCAAGTGGGTATTGCAACAACTGGATCGGGTTGAAGAACACCGAGAGCTCAACACGGCCGAATTCCGTCTGAGAATCCGGCTCAGAGAACACATTCGTGGGCTGGCAGCCGATAAGGAGGAGAAATGGAAGCAACGCTCGGGATGCACATGGTTGAAGTTGGGTGACAAGAACACCAAATACTTTCATGCAGTAGCCAATGCACGTAAAAATACCAACTCTGTTGTGGCCTTAACGCCGGATGGCATCGCAGTACCTCCAGACCTACTTCCCGAACACTTGCGGCAGCATTTCAAAGCCCTTTTAGGTCAGAAGTTGTCTCATCAACGACCCTTTGATCTTTCAGGGAAAGTGGGGCCAACACTATCAGAGGAGCTTCGTCCTCTGGATAACCTGATCACTGACAGTGAGGTCTTCAGTGCATTAATGGAAATGCCAAAAGGCAAATCGAGCGGACCAGACGGCTTGCCTAGCGAGTTCTACCAAGCCTTCTGGCCCATAGTCAAGAATGATGTACTAGACCTAATACGAGATTTCGTTTTCAATCATACGTCTATTGAGAGACTAAACAGGGCTTCCATTACACTGATCCCAAAAAAGCTTAATCCAGAGCACGTATCGGACTACAGGCCAATTAGTGTCATCAACACAATTGCTAAACTCATTACCAAGATAATGGCAAATAGGCTGCGGCCGCTGCTTCCGGAATTGATAACACCGAACCAGACAGCTTTTGTACAAGGCAGATCACTCATGGAGTCCTTCCTGGCGGCGAGATAATTTCTAAACTTCTGCTCTAAGAGGAAACTACCGGCAATTTTATACAAGGTGGATTTTGAGAAAGCATTTGATACTATTGACTGGTGTTTTCTCATGAACCTACTGATCGAAAGAGGATTTCCACCGGGATGGATCTCGGCAGTGTTAAATATCCTTCGTACCTCCAAATCTTCGATTAAGGTAAATGGGTCATACACAAGATTCTTCACCCATAAAAGGGGGCTACGCCAGGGGGATCCGTTGTCACCAATGCTTTTCATTTTTGTGGCCGATTCTCTTAACAGGTTTATCCAAAATGTGTCCGTCATCCTACCGCAGCATGTTTTCCTGCCCCCGCAGACTATCCAGTATGCGGATGATACATTGATTGTATGCGAAGCACATCCCATTACACTGAAAGTTCTTAGCCACACTCTTGATGTTTATGCTGATCTCACAGGGTTAAAGATTAATAGACACAAAAGTTCCTTTGTCCCCATTTCCATTCCCCAGGAATTGATTCAAACCATACATTCCATACTATCATCACCCCCATCATCCCTGCCAATCCGATACCTGGGGTTGCCATTATCAATCAGGAAACCAAGGAAAGTGGATTTCCAGCCCATGTTAGCAGCAGTGCAAGGTAGAATCGAGGGCTGGACTTCTAATTTTTTATCCTATGGGGGGAGAGTAACACTGGTCAAAGCAGTATTGTCGGCTATGCCACTGCATTTCATGCAAGCATTTAAGGTCCCGGTGGGAATAATCAGACATGTCGACAAATTGAGAAGGAACTTCCTTTGGAAGGGCAAGGATACCTGCAAGAGTATCAACTGTCTGGTTAATTGGGAGATGATGTGCAGCCTCAAAATAAATGGAGGATTAGGGATTATTGATCTCAGACAGCAAAATGATGCCTTATTGGCAAAATGGCTCTGGAACCTGGATAATAACCCAACCTCACTATGGCCAACCACACTGCGCACACTTCACGGGGTCAGCACGGCTGACCAATGTGCGGCAATGGGTCAGACTGCTTCTTTCTTTATTAAAGATCTGGTCAAAATCCTGCACTTCTACTCTGCTTCGGTTCGGATGCAGAACAACGTCTGGGTCTGGAGGTGGACGGCACATGGCAGATTTTCCTGCTCCTCGGCTTACAAAGCAATGCATCACACAGGTGTTCTATCACCTACACAGGGAATGCTTTGGAAAATGAAGATACCAATGAAGGTCAAAATTTTCATTTGGTTGATGTTGGAAAACAAGCTCTTAACGCAGGAAGTATTGATGACACGTGGGTGTGTAGTGCAATTAGGTTGTAAACTGTGCATGACAAGCCTGACAGAAACAAGGGACCACATCCTGTGGGACTGCCCCTACGCCCGTAACTTCTGGGCGGGACTACTGGCTCACCATAATATGTCCCTCTGGAGAAGGGGAAGTAGCATAATAGATATATGGGTTAGAGGGCTCCAAGGGCGATCGCCAGGTGAACGGGCACGGTGGAACAGAATCTGGGCAGCAGGGGCTTGGGCCTTATGGCGAGAGCGGAATAGGAGGGTTTTTTCGGAGAAGCAAAGAGTGCTTCATCACTTGATCAATGATACGGCACTAGAAATATGTCAATGGATGAGCTCCTTTGACAACGAAGTAAATTCTATGAGATTGTAATTTAATTTTTCCATTAGTGTAAATTATTTTAATTTTCCATTTGTGTAAATAACTTTTTTTATCAATATATTTGTTGGCGTTCCCGCCAACCATCAAAAAAATACTTAAAATATATTCCAATTTCCAACTCCTTTGGCATGTTCTTTGCTTGAGTCAACAGTCCAGTAGCTATCTGTTACCAAACACTTCTGACTTTTTATGGAGATAGGCTTAATTATCTAATTGAGTCATTAATTAATGTTAGCTAATATCATATGTGAACATTATTGTTCAAACTAGAACATATAATAATAGACGTGTTCAAAGAATTTGCTTAGAAAATAACACATTGATAGATACCTTTTCCTTTGGAGTACATGACTTGTATATTATCACTGCCGTTATATATAACACTGATCTTTTATCACTTACTAGCCATTCAATTTCAATCAATCCTTCACAAAAGGGGACAACCATCAAAGAAACTCTCCCTTCCATTCCATCAAAATGTCTCAAGAATCACCACACAACAGTAACCCAATAGGGCGAATCAACCCGATACCCCAATCGACACTGCCTTCAACACCAGAAGATGCAAAGCAGAATGAAAATTTTGAAACCAAACCAAAAGACCACCACAGTGACAATGAGAAGCTCTTTGAACAAATCCAGGGATCTCTTATGATAGTCGCTGTTCTAGCAGCTGGGGCCACCTACCAGGCCGGTCTGAACCCACCTGGCGGCTTATGGCAAGCAAACGACGAACACGGTCACATAGCAGGCACACCAGTGCTCCGAAACACATTTCCTCGCCGCTACACAGCATTTTTTTATTGTAACTCAACGGCTTTCATCATGTCCCTTGTCATAATCATTATGTTGATGCACCGTCGGTTCTACACCAACCCGGGGATGATTAAAGCGTTGAAGATCACAATGATGCTGGATATGTTTGGGTTCATGGGGGCTTATGCGGCAGGGAGCTGCCGTGAGTTGTCTTCATCAATCTATTTGTTTATAACGATAGGTGGGGTGTTCATCTATATCATCTGGTTCGCGCAGCAATATGGAATGATGCACGATTGCGCGAGGAAATGTATAGATTGTATGAAGCATACTCCTGTCAAGGAAGAGCCTTAATTTCTCTTTTTTTGTATTTGAATTTTCAATTCTGCTCCCAAAGGTAGCCCGTGAGAGTTGAATCCTTCTTTGTTTTATGTATCGATTAAATTTCTTGTTCTTAATCAAATTGAATGCTCATAAAATGGGAACTCTGTCATAGTTGACAGGAACGAACTTCAATTCTGAACTCATATCGGAGAAAACAAAACGAAAAATCCACCCACTTTTACTGTCATTGTTATGAAATTTTCTTATAAATTTATTTTCATACCCAATTCTTTATACAATATCCCTCGTTGATTTTATTTCAATAGAGCTTGCTCCTGAGCGTAACAAATAAGGTCGACCGGGGAGCATTTGTCGCACGTTCACTTTTAGTGTAATGCGCCTAGAGCACTACACAATCAATTAACAGTAGTACAGAAATGATTCTAACGGGTCAAAAATGGTTTTACTATCAGATTTTCTACCGTTTAGAGATTAACACAATAGAAGAAACTGAAATGTCTTCTAGCGATTCCATACTGATAGAAGATTTACCTTCTATCAGTACATAATACATTACCGATAGAAGAAGTCTGTTTTTTTAACAAAATTTCATTTATATAATTGGCTAGACCCCTAATTTGCTAACCATAAGAATCAAAGACATGCATACATAAAACGACATTTTGATAATTAGATAGGGTGTGGTGTGAAAATTAAGGACCTCCAATAAAGAAGTACAAAAAACCTTTATATTCTAACGGTTCAAAACACAACCAACAGAACAAGTTTCTGAGGTTCAAGAATGAGGGGACCTCTCATTTCGGTTTCTGAGGTTAAATAATGTTTCAACTTATTTATTATCCGATCCGTTGCACCCGTACCAGAAGGTCTCATCTGATAGAATTAATCTTGTTGTTATGTTTCAGTTTATTTTGTTTATGTTTTGTTTTAATTCCAGCAGAGTTTAAGTTTTCTGTTTTAGATAAAGTGTGCTGTCAGAGTAATCCTAGCGGATGGCTAAGAATAGAGTAGAGGTTATTTTTAGTGAGCAGTTATTTAGATTCCAGTTTTTTATTTAGTGGATGTAACCTTTCATATAGCAGTTATGATTTTGTATGTGTTTATATATATATAAGAAAACCAGAAAATGATGCAGCAAGTTAAGCATCACAAAAACTCCTCTGTTAATCTCTTTTCCTCTCTGTGATTGTATTACTGGCCGTAAGAAAGAAATAACCAACATTTGGTATCAGAGCCCGTGTTGTCAAAGCAATGGCCAGTGATGGAGGAGATCAATCAAAGACACTTGCAGTGGTCACACCGACGGCAAGAGGAGCCTCAATCCCGATCCATTATCCAACGTTAAGCGAAACGAACTACGGCATATGGGCTGTCAAGATGAAGATAATCTTGCGTTCGCTAGGAGTATGGTCAGTGATCGAAGGTGGAGTCACAGACGACGACAAAGATCAAGGCGCCATGGTAGCCATCTCTCAAGCCGTGCCAGATGACGTGATGATGGCAATCGCGGAGAAGCAGACGGCAAAGGAGGCTTGGGACGCACTCAGGGAGATGCGAATTGGCGAAGATCGTGTCAAGAAGGCACGTGTACAAGTACTGAAACGACAATTGTACAAGGTGCATATGCAAGATTCAGAAACCGTAAATGAGTATTCGATGAAGTTGACTGCCTTGGTTGGTGAGATCCGATCACTTGGCGCGAAACTTGAAGAAAGCGAAGTTGTTGAAAAGCTGTTCAGTTCGGTTCCAGATCGATTTCTTCAAATCATTGGGACAATTGAGCAGTTTGGAGATGTAGACACGATGTCGGTTTCAGAAGCTATTGGGCGTTTGAGAACATTTGAAGAGGGATTGAAGGGGCGATCTCATACAAAGAGTACAGGAGAGCAGTTGCTATTCACCCAAGCCGAATGGGAGGCTAAATACTCAAAAGGGAAGAAGGATGAAGGCTCGGGCAGTACCAAAAGAGGAGGACGTCACGGGAGAGGACGTGGTCGTGGGCGTGGTTATGGTGGAGGTCGAGGAAATGTTGAACGCAATAACGAAGACCGAAAGCCACGTAACTTCGACAAATCCAGGGTTAAGTGTTTCAATTGTAATGAATATGGTCACTTCGCTAAAGAATGTCCCAAACCAAATAGAAGAGAGCAGGCTAATTTGGTTGTAAAAAACAATGATGACGAACCAGCACTGTTGTTGGCTGAAACCTGTGAACTTATCCACACAATACCGAATGAAGAAAAATTACTGCACGAAGATGAAATGGCGCTAAAGGCTGTCAGTACCCTGGACACAACCTGGTATTTAGACAGTGGCGCAAGCAATCATATGACCGGTTGCATTGAAAGATTTGCAGAGATTGATACAACAATTAGAGGAACAGTTCGGTTTGGAGATGGTTCAACAGTAGAGATACAAGGAAGGGGTTCGATACTCTTTGAATGCTTCACTGGTGAACACAGATTACTCACTAACGTTTACTATATTCCAAGGTTAAAAAGTAACATAATTAGTCTTGGACAGTTAGATGAGAATGGATGTAAGATAGTGATTGAAAGAGGAGTATTGTCTATCCTGGACAGAACACAGAAAGTGCTAGTCAAAGTGACCAGATCTGGGAATCGGTTATTCCTTTTGCGTACTTCTCCAACCCATCCAGAATGCCTCCTGGCGAGAAGCAAAGAAGGAGCTTGGCTCTGGCACGCAAGGTATGGACATGTGAATTTTCATGCTTTAAAAATCATGGGTAACAATGGTATGGTGCATGGCATGCCCTTGATAGATCATGAAGATCGCATTTGTGATGGATGTTTGATTGGAAAACAACAACGAAAACCATTCCCTGCTGAATCAAATTTCAGAGCCGAGTACCCTCTTGAGTTATGGCATATAGATTTGTGCGGGCCAATCACACCGACTACGAATGGGGGAAAGCGTTATTTTATGCTAATTGTCGATGATTGCACAAGGTTTATGTGGCAGGTTCTGATCTCAAGCAAAGCCGAGGCGTTTGAAAGTTTTAAAAGGATCAAAGCTGCAGCCGAAATGGAGAAGGGGTGTGAGTTGAAAGCTTTTCGGACAGTGATCTGGCTGGTGACAATAATGACAGAAAAAGCACTTCAGGATTGATATTCTTTCTTGGGGCAAATCCGATCAGCTGGTGTTGACAAAAGCAGAAAGTGGTGGCGCTGTCTTCATGCGAAGCAGAATATATTGCTGGTTGTGCGGCAGCGTGTCAAGGTGTGTGGCTGAGTCGATTGTTAGGAGAATTGCTAAAGGCTGAACCTAAGAAAGTGGTGCTGAAAATGGATAATCAATCCGCAATTGCTCTAACCAAGAACTCAGTTCATCATGAGAGAAGTAAACATATTGACACTCGGTTTCATTACATAAGAGATTGTGTGAAATCGGGATTGGTTGAAGTTCAGCATGTTCGTACCGAGGACCAGCGTGCTGATATCTTAACGAAGTCACTGGGAAGGATAAAGTTTCATGAGATGAGAGGAAAGATTGGTGTACTGGACATCAATAAAGAACAACAAGCTTAAGGAGGAGAATGATAGAATTAATCTTGTTGTTATGTTTCAGTTTATTTTGTTTATGTTTTGTTTTAATTCCAGCAGAGTTTAAGTTTTTTGTTTTAGATAAAGTGTGCTGTCAGAGTAATCCTAGCGGATGGCTAAGAATAGAGTAGAGGTTATTTTTAGTGAGCAGTTATTTAGATTCCAGTTTTTTATTTAGTGGATGTAACCTTTCATATAGCAGTTATGATTTTGTATGTGTTTATATATATATAAGAAAACCAGAAAATGATGCAGCAAGTTAAGCATCACAAAAACTCCTCTGTTAATATCTTTTCCTCTCTGTGATTGTATTACTGGCCGTAAGAAAGAAATAACCAACATCATCTCTGCGGTTATGGAAGGCAAACTTTGATAAATTGATTCAATAGGCCGACATGTAACGATTGAATCGTTACATGAATTGACCCAGAGTTTAAATGGGCTCAATTCTTTTATCCATGATCTAAACCCGGAAGGTATAAACTGACCCATTACTTGTGGGTTGCCTGGCTACAAAACAGAAGACATTATATATTTTTGTACTTAAAATATATTCCAATTTCCAACTCCTTTGGCATGCTTTGCTTGAGTCAACAGTCAATATGAATGCAATTACAAAATTTCTATACTTCGAGAAGCGCGATGAACATGCACTTCTCACTTTTTATTTGCATGCGCCTCTAGAAATACGTGTCCACTTTTAATTATATATCTTGTCAGAGATATGGAGATAGGCTTATCCAATAATTGAGTCATTAAATTAATGTTACCTAATATCATATGTGAACCTTATTGTTCCCACTAGAACATATAATAATAGAGATAAGTGTAGGTCCGATGCCCATTGGACCTAGTTTGGTTCCGATGGGCAGATCTACCGTAGAAGATCGGAGTAATTTGTGCGCACGAATTTTGAAACATACATGCACGGGGTTTAAAGCATTTCGCACGAATCTAAAAGAAAATCTATGGTGATTAAACCCGTCGAACCGAGGTAGGTCCGATGCCCATCGGACCTACTCTCAAGTCATAATAATAGGCGTGTTCAAAGAACTTGGCTTGGAATTATATATAATATAACGTTGGTAGCTAGATACAATTAACCAAACTAGAAGAATAGAAATTTGGTGACACTAGAATGCATGTTTGATATATTTACAATTAAAAACCACATATTGAAGAGTTTCTTTTTCATAAATAAGAAAATCACAACAGAAATTTATCATGAAGGACAGCAGAGATTGGCTTCAATTAATACAAGTTTATTATGAAGCATTTTTATTTGAGTAGAACTAGGTATTCTTAAGCTCACCAAATAATCGGTGAGCTTAACTTAGAAGACTATCAAAATGACTTCAAACAGTGAATTCAAACTGTTGAAACCGATCTACTCACGAGTGATGCGTTTATATATATGTCAAATTTATAAATTATGACTTAATTTATAATTATAAAATCAAGTAGTTAAAAAAAAAGCTTTATAAGTTAATTTTAATATGTTCATTTTTCATTGTTTTTGACCACTTGACATTGTACTAAATTAATTCGAAGATTTATAACTTTGACATGTAAACACATTACTCATGAAATAGACAGGTTTTAACTATTTGTATTCATCGTATGAAGTCTATACAATAGATTTTGAAGTTAACCTCACTAATAAAGGTTCTGATGAGCTTAAGAACACAATAGTTCTACTCTATTTATTGCTTCAATTATGCAAATTATTAGTTAATGAGGCTAATCAACTATAGAAACAAAAAAAAATTACTTGATAACTTGCATCGATCGTAGGAACCGTTCCTTCTCTCTATGTCAATTGCACATGCAGACATATTCACGTGGAATTTAAAAATAGTTATATTCAGGCAGTGATATTAATACCACAATTTATTTTATTAACACAACATCTTTAAATATAAACGTAACACAACTATAAAAAATAGTTACAGAATTAAAATTCAGTACCCATTTATATAACGAAAAAACAATCTTTATCCGTACTCGTATCCGATCATCGGATAAACGGATAAAAAGGTGACATTGACAATCTATATGCATTAAGCGCGATGCACATGCACTTCTGACTTTTTATTTGCGCCTCGAGATATACGTGTCACTATTAATTAATTATATATCTAATTGAGTCATTAATTAATGTTACCCAATATCATATGTCAACTTTATTGTACGCACTAGAACATAATAATAGGCGTGTTGCTTGCAAAATAACACGTTGATCGATAGATACCTTTTCCTTTGGAGTACATGGCTTCCACATGTGTTATCGACGACATGCATGTTGATATATATATAGAGTTGGGCTACGGTGCTATGCATATATAGTGTTATCTCGTGCTATACATTTTTTAATCGTTGGATTGCTTTAAGATATGTGCTAAGTTTAAGTGCTGAATGAAGAAATGATAACAGAAATTTAAAAACCAACATCCTCCGTTAAAGTTAACAACATAGAGAAATGACAAAATTTCTCTCCCTGTCGTCTCCTTCCCTTTTCTCTGTATTTTCCCCAAATTAAAGGGAAGAACAGAAATTTTAACTATTGGTGTAACGCCACGGAATTTAGGTAATAAGATTTTATAGCCAAATTTAAAATGTCATAAGCGCACTCTAAAATAAAACTTAGGAGACCTCGAAATTTCAGACAAGATAAATGTTGGTATTCTAATCACAGATCATTCATATTAATTCGGATTCGAATGAAATTTAATACCTGAAAAATATACCTAATGATCTACAATTTTCGTGTATAAGACTACCCTAAATTCAGGACGTAGAATTCTCCATAAAATTATAAAGTCAATAAACGTTGCTGTTCGGAGACTGCAGACCTTCGTCAACCATGTTTATCTTTTCTCCTCACTGGGAATCCCGATTAAGGTGAAACCAGTTGCGTTAGAACCGTAACAGAGAATTCTACAACTTTTATGTGGAAAATAATTTCATATTCCGAACCCATAATTCCAGTGTTGTCAATCTTTGAAGATGAAAATTAAAACAGCATAAACAGATCTCTGTTCTTAGTCCAAATTAACATATTCAATTTGATCATGGCCCATAAAAGCCTAGTTGAACCCTACCAGAAGTTGGAGGCAGACCCTAGCCTCACTTCTATATAAACCCCCCTCAAAACCCTAGCCGCCACAGCCCCATTTTTCCCCAATTCGGATCCAAACCCCTACTGGCCCCAAACCAGCCAGCCTACTTCTGCGGAGAATTGCCGCCCGTACGTCCGGATTCTGAAGAAGTGTTCAACATAGGAGTTGTAGTGCTCGTTAATATGAAACCGTGAGCGCTGGATTCATCTCGATCGGAGTCTCGACCGCCAAGAACGGTCAAAAACAGTGACTGCTGCCGCCAGCCACAAAACTCCCAGCCGAACCCCACCACCCTTACCCTCTCTCCTTGGCTGCCGCCGGCCATAAGCCCAGCCCCACCACTTCCTTGCCGCCTCCCTTCTTCCCTTGGCCGCCGCTGCCCCCATACCCGAAAACCCCCAATTCCTTTCCCCTTGATGCAGCCGGCCACCACAAACCCTAGGCCGAAAACCAATACCCTAGACCCGAAACCCTGAGGTTGAACCCAAACCCGAAAAACCCTAGACCCAATAACCCAATATCCTAACTGAACTCCCTTCTCTCTTAAAATTAATTCGCTTAGTATAAGAATCAAGGAGCAAACCGCGAGACTCTAGGAGACGCTGAGAATACACGAGGTCCTGATATACGCTCAAACGAAGTCGCTGAGAATACAGGTGCGGGTTCCTGGTCTTTTTACAAATAATAAGAAATGCGTGGATTAAGGTAGGTAATCCTTTTTCCCAATCTGGTAGATGAACTGCATGTTGAGAATGTCGAATTCTCTTTTGTTTTGTGTAGAATTGCATGTTAGGAACGTTTTGGGATGCATTGTTTGTGAACTGACAGGATAGATGAACTGAAAGGAAAGCTTTTTAAATGAATTGTTTTAAATTGGGGCCGTCCCTGTGTGGCGGTCCTGCATGTGTTTTCGAAAATCGGATCGTCCGTGTGTGGCGATCTGCCGGTTGGGTCCCCGCAACGACCCTTCCAGATTCGTCCTCGTGTGGCGACTCTTTGGGCTATCCTGCATGGGCATGGGTTCTCAGAGAGAAAGGCCGGATTATCCGTGTGTGGTGATCCGGAGTAAGAACAGAACAGAACATAACAGAACAGCTCGTCCTCGTGTGACGACTCTCTAAGTTTTCATGTACGGGCATGGATTCCCAAGGGAGAAAGGCCGGATTGTCCGTGTGTGGCGAACCCGGAGTGTGAGAATTTTAAAGAGAAACAGGAACAGAACTGAGAATGTTTGAAAAGATTGCATGTCCGAATTGATAGGAAAATTGGGGGTTATTTCAAAACCTTTACTTTTATGTTATTTGGGTATTTAATGCATTCATTTGTAAAAGCACCGGGCTGGAACTAAATCCCGCACTGAGAGTTAGTTCGATCTCTCACCCGTTTTGTTTCCACTTTTATGTGGGTTCCAGGAAATGAAGAAGGAGACATGGAGGGAGGCCGTGAGTGAGAAAATTTAGCGGAAACTATTAAGAGTAGCCACTATTTGTTTTTAATTTATATTAGTATGAATCATATATGATGCAGACATGGCGGTAACTGTTTGACTAGCCATGTCTGACATATTTTCCCCTTTGTTTGTTTATAAACCTTGTTTATTTTAATATAGTGGCTTATTTGGTTGTGTTATTGATAATGTATGTGATGTGCTTAACGCCTGGCGCATAAATGCGCGGCGGGTTGTCCTGGGGTGTGACAACTAAGTTGGTATCAGAGCCAGGTTATACAATATCAATAAACTTCCGCTAAGAGAGCGTTAGCAATAGGATGCGGCGTTTAAGTCATAGACCAAACTATGTGGACCGAGCGTACCATTAGTAACAAATGTATATATAATTGGTGACGGATTATACCTTTGTAGTAACGGTACAACTTATTTTGAAAAATAACAAACATACTCTCCTTGGATTAATGAACCAATTAAATTTTGTAGAAGATAAGTAAAATAGATTCTTTTCCTAGATGGCAAATCAATTTAACGGACAGCCACTTGGCTACGGGCGTTCTCAGCCACCGCAAAGGTTAAGGAAATGATATAGTTATAAAACTCACGTGTATCTTAATTCCTGTTGAATGTTTTAAATGAGCAATTATAATCTAAAGAAAATTAAGGTTCGATTCGTAATCCTAAATTCCTTCTTTAAATTGCGTCTATTTGCCTGGAGTGAATAATCATAAATCATACGATGAACTCTGTAACTAATAATAATGCAAGTACCCCTGCCGTACAATATACCACCCCAGAACTTCGGAGCGTAGGGTTGAAACTCCAAATAGCGGGGAGGGAATTCCCGATAAACCCCATAGTCTCTAAGACGGGCCTCTACGATTTAATGTTGGGTCTTGAGTGGCTCACTCGAAACGGTGTGACGGTTGACTGCCTGAAAGGGAGGATGGTCATTAACAGGCCAGGTCTCCATGACCTCTCGGTCCGACTCAAGAAACGAGGAGGCGGGACCCCGACAATATCTGCCAACCAAGCAAGAAGACTCATCAATAGCGGTAGTCCCGCCTTTGTAGTCACCATAATGCAACACGAGACGAAAAAAAAACCGAAATAACGTCAGTACCTATTGTCTCGGAGTATACCGATGTATTTCCGGAGGAATTGCCAGGAATACCTCCCGATCGGGAAATTGAATTCCACATAGACATACTCCCTGGTACCCGTCCAATCTCTAAGGCCCCGTACCGGATGGCACCGGCAGAACTTAAGGAACTGAAAGTTCAGTTAGAAGAACTCTTAGAGTTGGGATTTGTACGGCCAAGCACATCGCCGTGGGGCGCACCAGTACTGTTCGTCAGAAAGAAGGACGGTAGTATGAGACTCTGCATCGACTACCGAGAGTTAAACAAGGTGACGATCAAAAACAAATACCCTCTCCCACGAACTGAAGACCTATTCGATCAACTCCAAGGTGCGGCCGTTTATTCCAAGATCGATTTGAGATCAGGGCACCAGCAGTTGAAGATTCAACCGCAAGATGTAGAGAAATCAGCATTCCGTACCCGTTACGGGCACTATGAATTCACTGTCATGCCATTTGGGTTAACCAATGCTCCTGCGACATTCATGGAATTGATGAACCGAGTGTTCCACGACTTACTGGATTGCTGCGTCATTGTCTTTATAGATGACATTCTGATCTATTCAAAAAGGGAAGAAGATCATGCCGAAGACCTGCGTACGGTGTTACAAAGACTACGGGAACACCAGTTGTACGCCAAATTCTCTAAGTGTGAATTTTGGATGAAAGAGGTAAAATTTTTGGGACATGTAGTGACGGGGGAAGGTATCCGGGTAGACCAGATAAAATCAAAGCAGTGGTAGAATGGAATCAACCCAAGAATGTAACAGAGATACGCAGTTTCCTAGGGTTAGCGGGATACTACAGACGTTTCGTTCCCGGGTACTCGAAGACAGCCCGACCCATGACCCAGCTCCTACACAAAGAGACTACTTTCAAATGGACGGAGAGTCAGGAAGAGAGTTTCCAAACTTTGAAGAAGCTACTAACCAGTGCCCCAGTATTAACATTGCCGAAACCAGATCAAGAGTTCACGGTGTATACCGACGCGTCAAGGAACGGCCTAGGATGTGTACTCATGCAAGATGGACGAGTAATTGCTTACGGGTCATGACAATTGAAGAACCATGAACAGAACTATCCTACACACGACTTAGAATTGGCAGCAGTAATTTTCGCACTCAAGGCATGGAGACACTACCTTTATGGGGCGAAATGCCGAGTATTCACGGACCACCAAAGCTTAAAGTATGTGTTCACCCAGAAAGATTTGAACATGAGACAAAGAAGGTGGCTGGAACTGATGAAGGACTATGATTTAGACATACGGTACCTGGCCGGAAAGGCAAATGTGGTGGCAGACGCACTCAGCAGGAAGGGGGCGACAAATTTGGCAGAAGTCATAACCCAAGAGACAGAATTGATCAAGGAAATGCGACAAATGAATTTGGGAGTGTGTGTGTCCACCAGCTGGCTTCAAGAGCAGACCGACACCAAGGGAGCAGCGACGAATGCGGTACTCACCCTAGCAGCTATATCGGTACAACCGGAATTAAGGTCTCGAATACGGGACGCAGACCAGGGCGACGAGCAGCACCAAAGATACAGGGAATTGGCCCGTACCAATCCAACGTCGACCTTCAAGGAAAACGAGGATGGGCTCCTCTATTTCAACCAGCGGGTTTGTGTGCCAGAACAGGGGGGACTGAGAAGGGAAAATTCTGCGAGAAGCCCACGAATCGGGATATACCATTCACCCAGGAGAGGTAAAAATGTATAAGGACCTTCGTACCCAGTTTTGGTGGCCCAATATGAAGAAAGACGTGTCCGAATTCGTGGCTAGGTGCATCACCTGCCAACAAGTGAAAGCCGAACGGAGAAAGATAGCAGGATTGTTATATCCAAACTCCAGAGCACAAATGAAGTTCCAGATTATTACTATGGATTTCATCACTGGGTTACCGCGTACCCAAAAGAGGTATGACTCAATCTGGGTCATAGTAGACACACTAACCAAGGTAGCCCACTTTATACCCCTGCGAACCCCTACATCGGGTGGAGAGTTAGCAGAATTATTTCTTCAATATCAGTTCAGATATCATGGAGCTCCTGAAACCATCATATCGGACCGGGATACGCGATTCACCACACACTTCTGGAAAAGTTTTCAGGAGGCAATGGGAACCCGACTCAATTTCAGTACCGCTCATCACCCTCAGACGGATGGTCAGTCAGAACGAACAATCCAAACCTTAGAGGACATGCTAAGGGCGTGTGCCATCAACTTTCAAGGGTCATGGGCTGATCATTTGACAATAGCCGAGTTCGCATACAACAATAGCTACCATGCCAGTATCGAAATGGCACCATTTGAAGCTTCTGAAGTTTGGTGTGGGCATCGTTGGAAGATCCCCTTGTGGTGGGGAAACAACGGGGAACAACTGCCAACAGGGCCAGAAATGGTAAAAGATTGCGCAGATAGAACTCAACTGATTCTAAACAGATTAGACACTGCTCGAGACAGACAGAAAAAGTATGCAGACTTGAGGAGACGATCACTAGAGTTCGAAACCGGGGATCATGTTTGGTTGAAGGTCTCTCCAAGGAGGGGAGTGAGACGATTTGGCGTAACAGGAAAACTGAGTCCTAGATATGTGGGGCCATTTGGAATTCTTAGAAGAATCGGACCACTTGCATACGAACTGGCGCTACCTCCAACTCTCGATAAATTACATCCAGTCTTTCACGTATCGCAACTACGGAAATATATCCGAGATCCCTCCCACATCCTCGACTTTTCAAACCTGGGGTTAGATGAAACTTTAGTGTATGAAGAATTACCCATAAAGATCCTGGACACAAAGGAAATAAGGCTTCGACGCAAAACCATCCGGCAGGTTCTGGTTCAATGGGGACGCCATACCAGCAACGAGGCGACCTGGGAATTAGAGGGAACCATGCGAACGAAATATCCGGAATTATTCGAGAAAACAACAGACGAGCTTGTTCAGAGGACTGAACAAGATTTCCAAGTGGGGGAGGATGTAACGCCACGGAATTTAGGTAATAAGATTTTATAGCCAAATTTAAAATGTCATAAGCGCACTCTAAAATAAAACTTAGGAGACCTCGAAATTTCAGACAAGATAAATGTTGGTATTCTAATCACAGATCATTCATATTAATTCGGATTCGAATGAAATTTAATACCTGAAAAATATACCTAATGATCTACAATTTTCGTGTATAAGACTACCCTAAATTCAGGACGTAGAATTCTCCATAAAATTATAAAGTCAATAAACGTTGCTGTTCGGAGACTGTAGACCTTCGTCAACCATGTTTATCTTTTCTCCTCACTGGGAATCCCGATTAAGGTGAAACCAGTTGCGTTAGAACCGTAACAGAGAATTCTACAACTTTTATGTGGAAAATAATTTCATATTCCGAACCCATAATTCCAGTGTTGTCAATCTTTGAAGATGAAAATTAAAACAGCATAAACAGATCTCTGTTCTTAGTCCAAATTAACATATTCAATTTGATCATGGCCCATAAAAGCCTAGTTGAACCCTACCAGAAGTTGGAGGCAGACCCTAGCCTCACTTCTATATAAACCCCCCTCAAAACCCTAGCCGCCACAGCCCCATTTTTCCCCAATTCGGATCCAAACCCCTACTGGCCCCAAACCAGCCAGCCTACTTCTGCGGAGAATTGCCGCCCGTACGTCCGGATTCTGAAGAAGTGTTCAACATAGGAGTTGTAGTGCTCGTTAATATGAAACCGTGAGCGCTGGATTCATCTCGATCGGAGTCTCGACCGCCAAGAACGGTCAAAAACAGTGACTGCTGCCGCCAGCCACAAAACTCCCAGCCGAACCCCACCACCCTTACCCTCTCTCCTTGGCTGCCGCCGGCCATAAGCCCAGCCCCACCACTTCCTTGCCGCCTCCCTTCTTCCCTTGGCCGCCGCTGCCCCCATACCCGAAAACCCCCAATTCCTTTCCCCTTGATGCAGCCGGCCACCACAAACCCTAGGCCGAAAACCAATACCCTAGACCCGAAACCCTGAGGTTGAACCCAAACCCGAAAAACCCTAGACCCAATAACCCAATATCCTAACTGAACTCCCTTCTCTCTTAAAATTAATTCGCTTAGTATAAGAATCAAGGAGCAAACCGCGAGACTCTAGGAGACGCTGAGAATACACGAGGTCCTGATATACGCTCAAACGAAGTCGCTGAGAATACAGGTGCGGGTTCCTGGTCTTTTTACAAATAATAAGAAATGCGTGGATTAAGGTAGGTAATCCTTTTTCCCAATCTGGTAGATGAACTGCATGTTGAGAATGTCGAATTCTCTTTTGTTTTGTGTAGAATTGCATGTTAGGAACGTTTTGGGATGCATTGTTTGTGAACTGACAGGATAGATGAACTGAAAGGAAAGCTTTTTAAATGAATTGTTTTAAATTGGGGCCGTCCCTGTGTGGCGGTCCTGCATGTGTTTTCGAAAATCGGATCGTCCGTGTGTGGCGATCTGCCGGTTGGGTCCCCGCAACGACCCTTCCAGATTCGTCCTCGTGTGGCGACTCTTTGGGCTATCCTGCATGGGCATGGGTTCTCAGAGAGAAAGGCCGGATTATCCGTGTGTGGTGATCCGGAGTAAGAACAGAACAGAACAGAACAGAACAGCTCGTCCTCGTGTGACGACTCTCTAAGTTTTCATGTACGGGCATGGATTCCCAAGGGAGAAAGGCCGGATTGTCCATGTGTGGCGAACCCGGAGTGTGAGAATTTTAAAGAGAAACAGGAACAGAACTGAGAATGTTTGAAAAGATTGCATGTCCGAATTGATAGGAAAATTGGGGGTTATTTCAAAACCTTTACTTTTATGTTATTTGGGTATTTAATGCATTCATTTGTAAAAGCACCGGGCTGGAACTAAATCCCGCACTGAGAGTTAGTTCGATCTCTCACCCGTTTTGTTTCCACTTTTATGTGGGTTCCAGGAAATGAAGAAGGAGACATGGAGGGAGGCCGTGAGTGAGAAAATTTAGCGGAAACTATTAAGAGTAGCCACTATTTGTTTTTAATTTATATTAGTATGAATCATATATGATGCAGACATGGCGGTAACTGTTTGACTAGCCATGTCTGACATATTTTCCCCTTTGTTTGTTTATAAACCTTGTTTATTTTAATATAGTGGCTTATTTGGTTGTGTTATTGATAATGTATGTGATGTGCTTAACGCCTGGCGCATAAATGCGCGGCGGGTTGTCCTGGGGTGTGACAATTGGGAAGAACAGAAATTTCTCTCCCTGTCGTCTCCTTCCCTTTTCTCTGTATTTTCTCTGTATTATCTGTATTTTAACTATTGGGCACGATATCTCTTGGATGGATAGCTATTACAGCTTCGAATTATGAAATTTTATGCGAAAAAATAAAAAATGAAAAACTGTGGAAAACTTAACTGTAGGACTATGACACAACTTTCTTTTTTTTTGCACGCACCAGAACCATACAACAAATTATAGTCCATGGTTGCCAATTTTACATTCGGATTTCGAATATACGACTTTCCATACAAAGAAAATTGTTTCTGCTACTAGATCAAATTAAAGTTCGTTCTCAATACTGTATATAATAATTTGGTTCTCAATACTGTATATTACATCAAATAAAAAAAAAATCTCTCACCGGATTTACATTTATTATTAAACTTTTCCATGTTTTTTCTTCAATAGAGAAAGCTCATCTGTGGATTATTTTTTTCCTTTTTGGGTTGTAAATTCCCAATACTCAAATATTATAAATTCATTTTTTTTTTAAGAAAACTAAAAGTAAAAGTAAAAGAACGTTGATAGAGAGATTGAGAGAGAGCTTACATGATTACTCTGGTGGGGAACAGCGATCCAATGCCAGTTGTGTTCATAATTATCCAATGCCAGCTGTGACGCAAGGCGGTCCCGATACTATCTTGCCCGATAAGCTCAAGTACTCGGTTTATTAGTAAAGAGGGGAATAAAAATGGAATTTCAGTCACAATAGAACTCAACTAAACTCAACTCAATTTCATATATCAATTCACTGTTTTTACAACCTTCATATCCGAATCTATTTATAGCCTAAACTTTTCTTAATTCTTAAGAGAAAAAAATAAATGCTAATTAATTAATAACCCAAAACCCAAAAAGAAGTAAATACGTTTGTTGAACAAAACAGATTCCAAAGGAAATTATTAAATTGTTTAATTGCTTCAAGAATCCTAGAAGACCATCCATGCCTAGAAGACCATTCATGCCTAGAAGACCATCCATGCCATTAATTTCAAGTTGAACAAATTAAATCCTTGATTGGTTTGGATTTATTGTGGCTATCGTCCGTATCCGAGTCTGAATCGGTTGCGATCTCGGTACGCACTGCGTCAAGCTTGGTTCTTTTTTACGGATCCGACACTGCTGCTTTTCTCTAAGAAAAGCAGGGTCTTGCTTATCCGATCCCAACCATTCAAATTTGTTGAGATTTGTGCATGAAAAAGTTTCTTTGTCGACATACGCGAATGGAAAATTTTGAATGGTTGGGATCTGAAAAGCAGAACCCTACTTTTCGTGGAGAAAAGCCTAAACCCTAAATAGGCTGAATATAAACCGCAAGAGGCCTAAAATTCTATAATTGGGAAGATTATTCACCTCCAAGGAGTAAATTTTTGGTTTAGCTAGTATAACATAGCATAACCATGGCAATCTTTAACTTGATATATATCATTGACGAGCGATAAGAATTTATGGAAGCATGTCATGTAGTAGTAATTGTACAAAAATCTGAGGTATTGGTAGTACTGAAGTAGTAGTTGACTCAAACGCTTCAGTCGTTGAACAGTACAGTTAGTTGTTCAGTATAGTAGCAATTAATTGAATCCAACAATCTATTCAATGAATCCTATTATATATCCTAGCATAGAAATAGTGAGGTTTGTATACCAGGTTCATATCTAGTACTCATGTGTTCTATTGGCTCTAATTTAACTATTGCAGACCAAAAGATAGACATTGGAATCCTATTAGAACTGTAATATTTGAAAAGAATGACGGTTTTCCATCTGCTAGAATATGATGTATTTTTTAATTTCCACCACCATTTGAGAAGTAACGATATGTTCATGAGATGTAAATCTAGAATGCCTAATCCTTCTTGTTGTTTGGCCAAGCAGGCTTTTGTCCAGTTGATCATAGAGTATTTTTTCCTAGAGGGGCTAGATCCTTGCCATAAAAAAATTCTTCTTATAACTTCGAACCTTTTGAGAATTTGCTTATTAATTTTTAAAATAGATAATGTATAAAGAGGTATAGAGGAGATGACAGAGTTTATCAATGTTAATCTACCCCCACTAGATAATAATTGTCATTTCCAACGTTGGAGTTTATTTTCTACTTTATCTATTAAAAAGTTCGAGTCACTAGCTAGCAATTTTGTATTTGTAAGAGGTAAACCTAAGTATGTGATTGGAAATTTTACCCATTTGCATTTAAAAACCTGATCTAAGATACTGTCTGGGCTTAGATTTATAGGATACATGTCAGTTTTTTCCAAATTAATCTTGATGCCAGATAATGCCTCAAAAGTCCATTATAGCCCACCATGTTGCTTCTACAATCTCCTCTTGAGCTTGTAGAAACAATATGGTGTCATCTACATAATGACAGTTGGTGATGACTTTAAGATTAATACAAGGAGGGCTTAATTGCTGAAGCACATTAGCCTGATTCTCTTTATGAATTTTTTTTTTCCAATGTATATATCTGCTGCTAAAATGTATAGAAAAGGAGAAAGAGGGTCTCCATGTCTAACCCCTCTCTTGCAATAAAAATACTCTATAAGTTCACCATTAACTATTATGCAAGACTGAGAGCTATATAACCATTCATTTATCCAAGTAATCCACGTCCAAATCCCCTACTATGCAAAACTTCCAAAAGATAGTACCAATTAATATTATCATAAGTCTTTTCAAAATGAACCTTAATGACTACCCCTTGTTTTGAGAGGTGACAAGAATGGAGAATCTCTTGACTAAGTACTATATTATCTAGAATGTATCTATTCTTTAAGAAAGTTGCTTGGCTATCATCAATTAATCTAGACATAGTACCTTCTAACCTATTGGTCAAAATTTTGGATAGCAATTTAAAAGTATAGTTAATTAGACTAATAGGTCTGAATTTTCTAATGTGAGAAGCTCCTTTTTCTTTTGTGGGATGAGGCAAATGCAAGATTTATTCAGTTTATGTAGGTTGAGAAAAGTGGAATAAAAAGAGTGTGCCAGTGTCTTGAGATCCCCTTTGACAACATTCTAGAAGTAGATCGGTATCAACGGTTTGAATTTGTTGTTTGAAGTGAATTCAATAGGTTTTGAAGTTTAGGTCACAATGAACTTGGTAAACTTGAGAACACCCTATAGTTCTACTAATGCCAAATAATATTAATAGAAAAACAATTGTTATTATGATATACATGTACATTCAAGTGCGAAGCCAGACTTTCAAGCTATGTGGGTCAAACGTGAAGGTGGATCAATCATATAAAATTTTCATGCAGCGAATAATGGTCAATTTTACATTACCCATAACATTTTACTCTAAAATTTATAGAAAATCATATGTATGTATGTATGTTTGTATGCATGCTAGGAAGTTGTACGTTTTTGTTGTAAAATGCAAGAGGCCTAAAATTCTATTTATTGGGTAGGTTATTCATCTCCAAGGAATAAATTTTTGGTTTAGCTAGTTTAACTTAGCATAAACATGGCAATCTTTAACTTGATATATCCTTGACGAGCGACAATAATTTATAGAAGCATGTCATGCGGTAGTAATTGAACAAAAATCTGAGGTATTGTTAGTAGTGAAGTAGTAGTTGACTTGACTCAAACGCTTCAGTGGTTGAACAGTACAGTAAGTTGTTCAGTATATATAGTAGCAATTAATTGAATCAATGAATGAATGAATCAATCAATCTATTCAATTAATCAATTTGTCTTATTAGAAGACCATCGCAGTCAAGGTCTGAATTGGTAAATCCACAGTGTGAGATAAGAAGAAAAAATTCAGTTTGATAAAACAGGCAAGTAAATCACAAATTAAATGAATTTCTAATTTAATTCGAATTATGAAAAATTCGAACAAAATTCCAACTTGTACATTTTTAACTTCACAGATCTAATACTCCTTACAGTACTTCTCCCCCCTAAATTATACTGAACGTAACAAACAAATCTAAAAGTCGTCAAGAAAATGAGTAGGGTAATTTATCTACTGTTAAAATCGCCATTGGAGAGGTTTGGAGCTCCGTTTGGTATTTGGGTAGGAGGCAAAGCAGTAGAGAGGAGAAAGAGTTGAAGCAAAAAAAATAAAAATTCAATGCGGAAACGAAAAACATCTCCAAAGGAACTCGTTCCAGAAACCAGATTCTTTCGATTCTGAATTTTTGTTAAGAGTTGTATCTAAAGGAATTGGTTGCTGCAATCGGTTCCTCTGAGGATTTCTAAAGGAATTGGTTCCAAAATCCGGTTTCTTCTAGTAAATCGAAAAAAAATCAGACAATCCATGTAATAGGTTATATTATTTTAATATTATTTTTATGAATAAAAAACTCTGTTTATATAAAAGAAGACAGTCCATCGCTTGTATTCTCATCCATTTGACAAGTGTTTCTTTTTAACAAAAGCGACTAGTACTATTGGTCAATTGCAATTCACATAATACTAATATTCATTGGAATTAATAGAGCATTAATTTGAAATTTTATATTTTCGAAATTTTCTTCCAGTTCATACTAGGTAAACCCAGCAGGTATATATTTTATTTTATTGGTGGCTCCCACCAGCATATAAGAAAAATCAGTGGGACGAAAGAGCAATGAAAGAAAATAAGAAAAAAGAAAGAGAGAGAGAGAACAGGAGAATCTTTAATTGTAATTGTGGCATCAATGCATGCATATATATGCATTCAATTCCAAGTTGCTACTAGCTAGATCTATATATGATCCCACCATAGAACAGGAGAATCTTGCCTTGTTAATTATAGGACCATTAATTGGTCTCACCTACTTATCAACCAACGCTATTAATTTGGATCTACATTTGTCCTTGTTTACATTTATATTTACCCCAAGTAACTACACCATATTTATCCTAAATGTGGAGTGTGCACTGAAACTATGATTTCTTTTTGTAAATAAAAATTTAATTGTGCATAAAACAGGAACAGATGGGTTGGACCGCATCATCCCTGTGGTTTCACCATTTTTCTCTCGGACACAATAATCACACAAAATTAGAGTAAATAGTAAAATCACAATAATGGTACGATGGACAAAGTATGCCTCCCTTGGGAGGTTCTCAGACCAGCTCTGTTGGGTAACTGATATCTGTCTTTAAAATTTCAGCAATGAAATGGGCACCTGCCTTTTAAAAAAAAAAAAACAATAATGATGCGATTTTCACCCTTTGAGAGAACCAAATAGAAGTAGTTGGAGTTTTTTTTATGTATTTTGAAGTTAAGCTCACAAAGAACTTCAAAAGCTTAAGAACACCCTGTAGTTCTACTCATGCCATGTAGTAGTAATTTATAGAAGCATGTCATGTGGTAGTAATTGTACAAAAATCCGAGGTATTGCCAGTAGTGAAGTAGTAGTTCACTTGACTCAAACGCATCAGTCGTTGAACAGTATAGTTAGTTGTTCAGTATAGTAGCAATTAATTGAATGAATGAATCAATGAATGAATCGTATTATCCTAGCATAGGAATAGCCGCCTATTGTTCCCGGTCCCCGGGTTAGTTAATCAAGTTGTCTTTTTAGAAGACCATCGCTGTAAGGTCTGAACTGGTAAATCAACAGTGTAGACAATAGTTTTGGTAGCTTTTGAAGTTAAACTCACTACAAGTTTTGGTAGCTTAAGAACACAATAGTTGTACTCTATTTATTTGCTTCAATTATGCAAATTATTATTTAATGAGGCTAATCAACTATAGAAAAAAAAAAAAAATACTTGATAACTTGCATCGATCGTAGGAACCGTTGCTTCTCTCTATGTCAATTGCACATGCAGATCGACATATTCACGTGGAATTTAAAAATAGCTATATTCGGGCAGTCATATTAACATCACAATTTATTTTATTAACACAACATCTTCAAATATTTGAGTGGAATGGACAATTTTGTCTCCTCATAAATATCACTATAGCTGTCCACGTATCTTTCCTTTATGTAATTATAAGCTATGATCATTTATTACTTATTGGTTTCCATAACTATTCGATCTTCTCTTCTTATTTTGTAAACCTTTTAAAAGAGGAGGAAAAAAACTAATGGGTAATGCTATATATTTATATATATTTACAATAAAGATACATATTGAAGAGTTTCTTTTTCCAAAATAATTAAGGATATAACATCGGAAATTTATCATGAAGGACAGCAGAGATTGGCATAAATTAATAGAAATACTTCAGTTAAGAATATAGAGAACAAATGTGTAAATTTAACAAGATGTTTATTATGAAGCATGTTTATTATGAAACAAATAATTGGTGAGCTTAACTTAGAAAACTATCAAAATGACTTCAAACAGTGAATCCAAGCGGTTGAAATCGATCTACTCATGAATAATGCGTTTATATGTCAAATATATAAAATTTTGACTTAATTTATAAGTATAAAGTCAAGCAGTAAAAAAATAAGAAGTTTACATAAGTTAATTTTAATGTTTACTTTTCATCAATTTTTACCGCATGACTTTGTACTAAATTACAAGCTTATATAACACTGATCTTTTACTGCTTACAAGCCATTCAATTTCAATCAATCTTTCACAAAAGAGGACACAATCATCAAAGAAACTTTTCCTTCCATTCCATCAAAATGTCTCAAGAAGTTGCAAAGAATAATGAAACCAACCAACCAACACTCACAGAACTTCAAGCCAAAAAAGAAGCACACCACTCAGACAATATGAAGATGTTTGAACAAATGCAGGGATCTCTTATGGTACTCGCTGTTCTAGCAGCTGGGGCCACCTACCAGACCGGTCTGAGCCCACCTGGTGGCTTATGGCAAGAAAACGATGAACACGGCCACATAGCAGGCACACCAGTGCTCCGAGACACATTTTCACGCCGCTACACAGCATTTTTTTATTGTAACTCAACGGCTTTCATCATGTCCCTTGTCATAATCATTATGCTGATGCACCGTCGGTTCTACACCCACCCAGGGATGATTAAAGCGTTGAAGATCACAATGATGCTCGATATGTTTGGGTTCATGGGGGCTTATGCAGCAGGGAGTTGCCGCGAGTTGTCATCATCAATCTATTTGTTTGTAATGATGGGTGGGGTGTTCATCTATATCATCTGGTTCGCGCAGCACTATGGAATGATGCACGATTGCGCGAGGAAGATACCGGCTCTACAGAAATGTATGGATTGTATGAAGCATACTTCTGCCAAGGAAGGGCCTTAATTTCTCTTTTTTCATATTTGAATTTTCATTTCTGCTCCCATAGGTAGCCCGTGAGAGTTGAATCCTTCTTTTATTTATGTATCGATTAAATTTCTTGTTCTTAATCAAATTGAATGCTCATAAAATGGGAACTCTGACATAGTTGACTGGAACGAACTTCAATTCTGAACTCATATCGCAGAAAACAAAACGACAAATCCTGTTAGAAATTTCAGATGGATAAAGAAACAAAAACAGAGACGAGAATATTTGCTGCAGAAATAAACTCTTCTATTGCATTCATTTCGGATACAAAGTACATCTGAATATATAGCTAAACATTAATCTAAATAAGGACTCCACTAACCCCACTACATTCTATTTCTACCTAGTGTAAATAAGGAAACCACTTTCTCCACTAACTACACTAATTATAGAACTTCTAATACAAACACACCTACAGACTCCTATTTTTGATACACACGCATTCTCCACTGTTTCTAATTTTAGTGTTACCAATTTTGGATCAATATTCAACACTCCCCCTTGATCCAAAGTTGCCAACTCCAAGTGCTGATCGGAATAGCTCGAATTTGCTTCGTGCTAATGACTTTGTAAGTATGTCAGCTGCCTGCTTGTCTGTGTTGACATATTTTATCTCAACATCACCATTTGCCACGAGGTCACGAATGAAATGCACACGGATATCGATGTGCTTGGTCCTTCCATGGAATGCTGGATTTTGCGCCATTGCTATTGCTGACTGGTTGTCGCATAATATCACAGTAGGTTGTTGCTGCTGCTGCTCAAAATCAGCTAGTATACGTCTCAGCCATACTGCTTGACATGCGGCTGAACTTACTGCTGAATATTCTGCCTCAGATGATGATAACGCCACTGTTGCTTGCTTCTTTGAACTCCAGGAAACTGCACTTGTGCCGAGAGTAAACAAGTGCCCTGATGTGCTCTTTCGATCCTCTGCACATCCTGCCCAATCACTGTCACTATAGCCGATCAAGTTGAAATTTTTCGAACACCCGTACCACAGTCCATAGTCTGTTGTACCTGCAATATAATTTAAAATTCTTTTGGCTGTGCCAAAGTGATGCTTTGTTGGATTTTGCATGTGCCTTGAGACCACTCCAACTGCATAGGAAATATCAGGCCTTGTGTGAGTCAAATACATTAATCCTCCAATTAGACTTCTGTATTTAGTTGCATCGGCTAAACCTGAACCATCATCTTTTACCAATTTTTCATTGACATTCATAGGTGTTGATGCTATCTTGCTTTCTTTTATGTCAAACCTTTTGAGAAGATCACTTGCATACTTCCTTTGTGATACAAAGATGCTACCTTTCTCTTGCTCTACTTCTAACCCAAGAAAATAATGTAACAAACCCAAATCTGACATTTCAAATTGCTGCTTCATACTTCTTCGAAATTGTTCCAACATATTCTCATTAGTACCCATGTAAATCATATCATCAACATACAAACAAACAATCAACAACTCTCCTTTTTCTTCCTTTTTGACATAGAGATTGGGCTCACTTTTGCTTCTTTCAAAACCTGAATTTGTAAAATAGGAATCGATTTTGCTATACCATGCTCTTGGTGCTTGTTTCAACCCGTACAATGCTTTTGCCAATTTGCACACATAATTCTCTTTGCCTTTCACTTCAAAACCTTTGGGTTGTTCCACATACACTTCTTCTAACAACTCTCCATTAAGAAAGGCTGACTTTACATCAAACTGATACACAGGTAGCTTCAACTGGGCTGCAAATGCAAGTAATAGTCTCACAGTTTCAAATCTGGCCACTGGTGAAAACGTTTCTTCATAGTCTACGCCATATTCTTGTGCATAACCCTTTGCTACTAGTCTCGCTTTGTGTTTTTGTACAGATCCATCTGCACCAAATTTTGTTCTAAATACCCATTTTACTCCTATTGCTCTTTTACCTTCGGGAAGTTGGACAAGTTGCCATGTTTGATTCTTTTCAATTGCTGTTACTTCTTCTTTCATTGCTTGCTGCCATTCCTCCTTTATCACAGCTTCTTCATAGGTGGAGGGATCTGCCACATATAATACCTGTGTTGTTTCATACAACTCCTGCAAAGTCTTGGTCTTTCTACCTGTTATATCTGGACCACGATCACGCCTCGTGTAAACTCTTTCTGCAGGTTCAGTTCTTGAAGTCTCAGGTGCAGAACTCAGGTTCTCTTCTTCATAATCTGTATGGTTGTAAGTTTGATCTTCTACTTCATCAATTTCAGCTGGTACAAGCTCTATCTCCTTTTCTGTTGTACTCCACTTCCAACTTGCATTTTCATCAAATATTACATTACGACTAATCACAAATTTTTTACTATCCGGGTTGTATAACCTGTATCCCTTGGATTGTGTACAATAACCAATGAATATGCATTTTTCTGATTTTTCATCTAATTTCCTCCTATTTTGTGAACTAATTAAAGTGTATGCAACACAACCAAATATTTTCAAATGCCCAATTACAGGCTTTCTATTATGCCAAGCCTCATAAGGGGTTTTGTACATAACCGCTTTGGTAGGCGATATATTTAACAAGTAAACTGAAATTGCTACTGCCTCAGCCCAATAATCATTCGGTAAACCTTTTGTTTTCAGCATACTTCTAGCTAATTCTACCACAGTTCTGTTTTTCCTTTCGGCTACCCCATTTTGTTCCAGTGTATAGGGTGTAGTGAGCTCATGATGTATTCCTTCTTTTTCACGAAAATTTTTGAATTCTGTGGATTGATATTCTCCTCCCCTGTCTGATCTGAGCACCTTTATTCTATTACCAGTTTGGTTTTCGGTAAATGCCTTGAATTTTTTAAAACATCCAAAAGTTTCCCCTTTATTCTTTAGAAAATAGACCCAACACATTCTAGTAAAATCATCAATAAAAAGAAGAAAGTACTTACTACCACCTAGAGATGTAGTTTCCATCGGCCCACACAGATCCGAATGCACAATCTCAAGAACTTGTGTTGCTCTTTTTGCTTGTCCTTTGGGAAATGGTATTTTTGCTTGCTTTCCATAAATACAACCTTCACATATACCTATTTCACTTATTTGTGGCAGCCCGAAAACCATCTGCTTTTGGCTTAACAATTTTAATCCATTGATATTCAAATGACCATATCTTAGGTGCCACAGTTCAGATTGGGTTAGAGTTTTTGCTACTAATGCCCTTTCTCTCATTTTGGTAATATCCAGTGGGAACAATTTATTGTTGGCCATCTTTACCTCAACTACTATTTGGTTGGTGGTTTTCTTTCTTATCTTACAGGTTTTTTCTTCAAACAAAACCGAATACCCATTTTCCATAAGCTGCCCAATGCTTAGGAGATTTTGTGATAATTGAGGTATATAATAAACATTGTGAAGATACTTCATACAATTTTGATTTGTTTGAAACGATACCGTCCCTTTTCCTTCCACTTGAATCAACTTATCATCGCCTAGCTTTACCTTCAGTTTGTAGGTTTCATCTAGATCTTCGAACAACTGTTTGTATCCGGTCATATGGTTAGAACACCCGCTATCTAGAAACCAAATAGAGGCTGCATCAATCTCAGTTTTGGTGTAGGCCATGAATAGCTGATCGTGTTCCTTCTCTTCTTCTTCTGTGTAACTTGCTTGTTGTTCCTCCCTCAACTTTTTGAAACAATTGGCTTGCATATGCCCATACCTTTTGCAATGGAAGCACTGGATATTGCTGAATCTGCCACGTCCACGTCCACCTCTTCCGCAGCCTCTGCCTTGTGAGGACTCCCCTGTTGTATAAAACACCTTTTCATTGCCTTTCTCCTCTGATCTGGACATTCGTGCTTCATGGGTCTGCAGTGATCCCATCAATTCATCAAATGTATAGGTCGAAAGATCTTTTGATTCTTCAATCGCTGCCACAACGTGATCAAATTTCGGTGGTAGACTTCTCAACACTTTTGCCACCACGGTCTGCTCTGACATGTTGTCTCCATATGTGCGAATTTGGTTGACAATGGATGTGACTCTTGACAGGAAAATCTGCACTGGTTCTTCTGTTTGCATGAGCAGTGTCTCGAAATCTCGACGAAGACCTTGCAATTTGATGGTCATAACTCGTGCGCTTCCCTGAAATGCCGTCATCAAAGTTTTCCATGCTTCTTTAGCGGTGGTTGCTGCAGCAATCTTGGAGAAAATTGTGTCATGCACGGATTGTTGGATAAAAAACAGCGCTCGCGCATCCTTCCTTTGAATTTCTTGTAAATTGGGGTCTTCAGTAGGCACACCGTTCTCGACTAAATCCCACAAACCATGTGACTTGAACAGGGTTTTCATCTTGATGCTCCAGAATTCGTAGTTTTCACCTTTGAACAGCGGAATTGCCGGTTGAGTCACGTTGACTGTGTTGCCCATCGTTTCAGCCATTGTGCCCAATGAATCTTCTGCTCTGATACCAATTTGTTGGAAATTTCAGATGGATAAAGAAACAAATACAGAGACGAGAATATTTGCTGCAGAAATAAACTCTTCTATTGCATTCATTTCGGATACAAAGTACATCTGAATATATAGCTAAACATTAATCTAAATAAGGACTCCACTAACCCCACTACATTCTATTTCTGCCTAGTGTAAATAAGGAAACCACTTTCTCCACTAACTACACTAATTATAGAACTTCTAATACAAACACACCTACAGACTCCTATTTTTGATACACACGCATTCTCCACTGTTTCTAATTTTAGTGTTACCAATTTTGGATCAATATTCAACAAATCCACCCACTTTTACTGTCATTGTTATGAAACTTTCTTATACATTTATTTGCATACCAAATTGTTTATACAATATCCCTTGTTGATTTTTTTTCAATAGAGCTTGCTCCTGAATGTAACTAATTAGGTCGACTAAGGAGCATTTGTTGCACGTTCACTTTTAGTGTAATGCGCCTAGAGTACTACACAATCAATTAACAGTAGTACAGAAATAACAGGCTTCTGACGGGTCAAAAATGGTTCTACTATTGGATTCTCTACCGTTAGAGATTAACACGATAGAAGAATTAAACTGAAATGTCTTCTAGCAGTTAGATTCACTATCTTCTATAGATACATAATACAGTACCAATAGAAGAACCACCCTTCTTCTATCAGTAATATATTATGAACCGATAGAAGATGACCCCTTCTTCTATCGATACATCCAACATTACTGATAGAAGAAGTCTATTTTTTTAAATAATTTCATTTATATAATTTGCCAGACCCCTTTATTTGCACTGGTTTGATTTCTTTTATCTGGTGTTAATCCGTAGATAATTGTACTGGTACTGATCGTTACACTTTGGTATCAGAATTGTACCTGTTAGAGCACTGAATTTACACTGTACCAGGAGTGTCTTGGTGAATTAGCTCATAGCTCAAATTTTGTAAATGAAATCATTTGAAATTTGATTTCTTTTATCTGGTGCTAGCCCATAGATAATTTTACTCGTAGTAAAAACTTTTCTTATAATTACAGTTGTTAGTAGACACCACCAAGCCCACTAACCTTCAAAACAATTTTACTGGTACTGATTGTTATACTTTGGTATCAGAACTGTACCTGTTAGTGCACTGAATTTACACTGTACCAGGAGTGTGTAGGTGAATTAGTTCATAGCTGAAATTATTGTAAATGAAATCATTTCGTCAGAGAATCTGTCAAGTCTGCCACCTTCCGTGTCAGGTACGGTCGTCAAATTGGAGCGATCCTACTATATGGTCTCAGAACTATAACTACATTGTACCAGTGAGTGTCTTGGTGAATTAATTACCTCATAGCTGAAATTTTGTAAATGAAATCATTCAACTTTCCAAGTACTACTTTTGTAATTTGTTTACAAGAATTGAGAGCAATAGCGGGTGAGTATCATTTCGGTGCTTATTTGGATTATAGGGGGTTTGCTTTGAGATTTGTGCCAGGTTATAACGGACGATGCAAATATCATAACAGGGGTCTGCTTGTTTTATTAGTGATTGGTCTGACCTCCTTTTACCTATAACCCCATTAACAATTCCAAATTCCGCAAGGTTCAAAATTTGTGATTTGGTATAGTACATAAAATTCTATAGAAATATTTTAAAAATAAATTGTCTAATAAATCAATTTGCATCCAGAGATTATATGACAATCTTTAAGGCGTGAAAATCATTTTTTGAAATATGTGGGAGTCAGCTTTTGAGAGGTGTAATTATATGTATTGTACGCAAAAACTCATGTTATTCATAAAATTCATTAATTTTGTGAATTTATTCGAGTATTGGACATATAGTTTATATAGTACTGGATTAATTTGAAAATGTGCTGAAATCGATATCGGCAAATTATCATTACAGTTGAGAGAACAGTTTTAGATCTGGAATAGAGATTCTTATTCTAGGATAAGGAAGAATAGATGCTTATTTTGTGGAATAAAGTTATAGCAACTATTTCTGATGGCAGGTCAAAGCAGGGTAATGTAGCAGGTGTGAAGCTACCCCGGTTCGAGCACTTCATTGACAGCACAGCAGGTGGGACCGGGGGAAATGATCTTACCGGCCTGGCACGTGGAGGTCAACAGATTCAGGGATGCCGTGTGGCGCATCTAAAAGCTATTGAACTCCTTGTTGAGTTGGCATCTCTCCAGACTTCATTTCTCACTCTTGATGATGCCATCAAGAGCACTAACCGTAGGTACGTAACAATTTTATCTTTCATTTTTCATGTCTAAAATCGATAAATTATATCAAGAACTCTTTATTGAATGAAATCTTATCGAGAATTCTTCTAAATCTTTAATTTTCTCCAATTCCATTTTTTAATTGGGATATGATGGGTGAATGCACTGGAGAATGTGGTGAAGCCACGAATTGAGAACACAATAACCTACATAAGGGGTGAACTGGACGAACTGGAGAGGGAGGATTCTTTCGCCTAAAGAAGATTCAGGTGAGACTACTTCATAGTATTAAACAAAAAAAAAAAAAAAAATAGACATGGCATCTGCTAAGAACTTTGCTGTGGGAGCAAGAAACAGAGAAGCTTTCTCTTAAGAAGAGAGTTTCCATGAACACCGCTCATAATCTCCTCTTTGCCGGTTGCGACAGGGATCCTGATCTCATCTTTTGAAGGTGTGTGGGCCCCCCTATTCCTCATGCTCTCTCTCTCTCTCTCACTCTTTACTTCCATTTATTTCATAAGAAGTTGAATTGTTTTTTACAGTTATTATAAGAAGAGTGAGGCTACGGTACTATGCATAGTGCACTTTGGTCCATACTATGGATCCATATAGTCAATCCGAACCATTCATCATAATCTTCATATGAAAAAGTACTTGGATGCCAAATTTTACATTTTTTAGAATTTTCTTACTATTTTTTAAAAGTAGGTACAAAAATGTACTTGAATGTAGTGATTTTCTACCTATCTATAAAAATAGTTAAAAGATTCTAAAAAATGTAAAATTTGGCCTCTAAGCACATTTTCAAATATAGATCATGTGGAGCGGTTTGTATTGACTGTTATAACTTTGAAAATTGAGATATGAATCCATAGTACAGACCAAAGTGCGCTATGCATAGTACCATAGCTTCACTCATTCGAGAATAACCCTATTCCCAGTATACCTGTATTGCTACCAGGTCTATAGTGTACCATGTATCCAAAGCAGTACCATTATTGAAGGATAGTTATCCTAATTTTACACTTTCAATAATTTTTATTAAGAATAAGTGGTGCCTCAAAACCAACTTTTTTGTTGACATTATTTAATATTTTTTTTTGTTCTAATTAGGTTGTCATTGGTGAATTGAGTTTCCAATCTTTTTTTAAGACATCACATAATTATCTAGAGTGATTTATATATCTACTTTATCTTAATAAATCAGTGGACTGCTGATACAGTTATGTAGATTATTTCTTTGCACGAGATTAGATTTTTATCTCTTTCATTTAATTTCTCTTCTTTGTTTGTCAGTAAGTATTATGTTTTTGGTGTTTTCTTTTGCTTGAGATGTATATGAATTGTTGTACTAAGCTCCTAGTTATTTTTCTGCAAAAAGAGATGAATAATTGAACTTTGGTTGAGTGTTCATACATGTGACTTATTTATGTATATTTGCAAAAAGTAATATGATAACTTTCCTTTTTGTTTCAAAGAGTTACATTTCCATGTAAATTACAAAAGGTTTTATCTATGTTCCTATATCATGCAAATGAAAAAGAATTAGGAAATCTTTCCACTCCCTCCATTTCTGAGGAGCAATTAGTTCAAAGGGGAAAAGAGCGCGTCTGATGGGCATCTGATTCATTTTTGAGTCTGATGGGCTGTGCTGCTGTCCGATTTGCTTTAAGATCTTTGCACACTTGATTTTCTCGAATATTAAAGTAGACAATATGAATATTGAAGCAAAGCGCACGTATTTTGAATTCAATAGGTCACGCTCCCCTTTCCCCAATAGTTAAAGGTGAGATTGACCTAACCCATAAAGGACACAAATCCGCATCCTCTGTAGTATTGCACAGTGGGGCTCACAACTTTACGGTCTAAATTTATTCTCAGTCTGACTAAACTCAATTCAGTGCCTATTTAGACTGTAGGGGTTCCCTTTAAAATTCATGTCATGTTAAACGAACAGTCTGGATCATCTCATTCTATAGAACAGTGCCTATGTAGTATAAAGAGGATACGAATTCTAGAGGCCAAAATTTTTAAAACTACCATTGTTTAAAAAAAAATAAACTCAAAAACCATCGTTTTTGGAAAATTTAAAATCTAACACAGTAACAGAATGATTCTGCGGCCCCATATATTATTATTTTTTTCAAACTTTGAGATATCTCATAAAAGGGGGCACACATTCCTAGAAACAAATTATTAAAAAAAACAAAACACTTTCAGATCTCTTATACGGGCACGCATCCCCATGTGGTGCTAGATAAAAAAACAAAAAAAAATGGGTCCGCAAAACGCCTGTGCGGTCTCCAGCATTTGGGTCCGCAAAATCATTCTACAGCCGTCGTAGATTTTGAATTTTCCAAAAACAATGGTTTTTTGTTTTATTTTTTTTTAAACTGTGTTAACTTTAAAAATTTCGGTGCTATAGGACACGCACCCCTTTCCCCATTTCCCCAGTAGTTAAATGGTGAGCTTGACCTAGCCCATAAAGGCTTATCTCTGCGGTTACGGAAGGCAAACTTTGATTCAATAGGCCTACATTTAACGATTGAATCGTTACTAGAATTGACCCAGACTATGAATTAATGGGCTCAATTCTTTTATCCATGATCTAAACCCGGAAATTATAAACTGGCCCATTAATTATGGGTTGCCTGGCTACAAAACAAAAGACATTATATAATTTTGTACTTAAAATATATTCCAATTTCCAACTCCTTTGGCATGTTCTTTGCTTGAGTCAACAGTCTATGTTAGGGGTGTCAACGGGTACGGTACGTAAGAGTTGAGTGTTAGCATTTTCGTACCTGTAACTATTACAAATTTTTCTTACCCGTACCCTACCCTTACCCGCTATGAATTATCTTATCCGTACCCTACCTTTACCCGTTATAGTTGTCGGATAACGAAACGGTAGTGGGTAAATAACGGGTAATGCTATTATAATAAAAAAAGTATTTACTAAATAATACATTAATACACATTCATTTCACAAATATATACGTGTTATAAAGGTCTAAACTTTATTGGGATCCAAGTAAAGAAAAATAAATTTTATTGGAATTTGCTGTAATTTATTTACGTATTTTAATGGTTAACTAAGCGTAACACAGCTATCAAGAATAGTTAGAGAATTAAAATTCATTACTCATTAATATATACAATATAGATAATTTTTTTTTATAATTATCCGATCGGGTAACGGATACTAAATAGACTTTATCAGTACCCTTACCCAATTAGATATGAAATTTTTTTTTATCCGTACCCGTACCCGATGATCAGATAAACGGATAAAAGGGTACGATCTATATGCATGCTATATTTTACAAATTTTCTATCCTTCGATTAGCGCAATGCACATGCACTGTTGACTTTTTATTTGCACCTCGAGATATACGTGTCCACTATTAATTAATTATATATCTAGTCAGAGGCCCAGTATCATATTGAGTCATTAATTAATGTTACCCAATATCATATGTCAACTTTATTGTACCCACTAGAACATAATAATAGGCGTGTTGCTTGCAAAATAACACGTTGATCGATAGATACCTTTTCCTTTGGAGTACATGGCTTCCACATGTGTTATCGACGACATGCATGTTGATATATATATATATATATATATATATATATATATATAATTTGGTCTCCAAACATATTTTATTATGAAGATCATGTTGAACGGTTTGGATTGACTGTTCGGACTTTAAAAATAGAGATAAAGAATGTGGAGCATATTGGTGCAAAAAAGTATGGTGCATTTGAACCCTCTTTATATATATATATATATATATATATATATATATAGAGTAAGGCTACGGTGCTTTGCAAATTAAAGAGGGTGTTTTACTTCGGGCCACTTTTTCAATTTGCAAAACCAAAACAACCGATCCGAACCGTTCAACATGTTCTAAATATTGAAATGTGCTTGGAGACTAAATTTTACATTTTTTGGAATTTTTTTACTATTTATTAAGCCACTTTTTCAATCGCTGATCCGACGGTCCAGAAAATTTTACTGTTTTTTACTGTTTACCGTCGGATCAGCGATTGAAAAAGTGGCTTAATAAATAGTAAAAATATTCCAAAAAATGTAAAATTTGGTCTCCAAGCACATTTCAATATTTAGAACATGTTGAACGGTTCAGATCGGTTGTTTGAGTTTTGCAAATTGAAAAAGTGGTCCGAAGTAAAACACCCTCTTTAATTTGCAAAGCACCGTAGCCTTACTCTCTCTCTCTCTCTCTCTCTCTCTATATATATATATATATATATATATATATATATATATATATATGAGGAGGGTTCAAATGCCTCCATTTTTCATGCCTCCACCATGCCTCCATTTTTCAAAACTTTAATAACTCAAAATTTAAAACTTAAAAGTCAAAATAAAACCGTGGGATATGATCTACATCATTTTATCTATGTGCTCATAAAAAATTATCACATTTTGATTTTGTTTTTATATGAATCAATAAGTTGAAAAATCAACGTCTAGAAATTATCCACATTAGTATGTTTTTTTACAAGCTCTTGATGACAACAAAAACAAAATTGAAATGTCATAATTTTTACATGTGCATAGATAAAATGATTTAGATCATATCCAACGGTTTTATTTTGATTTTTAAGTTTTAAATTTTGAGTTATTAAAGTTTTTAAAAATGGAGGCATGATGGAGGCACGAAAAATGGAGGCATTTGAACCCTCCTCTATATATATATATATATATATATATATATATATATATATATATATATATATATATAATAAAGATACATATTGAAGAGTTTCTTTTTCCTAAATAATTAAGGATATAACATCCGAATTTATCATGAAGGACATCAGAGATTGGCATGAATTAATAGAAGTACTTCAGTTAAGAATATAGAGAACAAATGTATAAATTTAACAAGATGTTTATTATGAAGCATGTTTATTATGAATCAAATAATTGGTGAGCTTAACTTAGAAAACAATCAAAATGACTTCAAACAGTAAATCCAAGCAGTTAAAACTGATCTACTCATGAATAATGCGTTTATATGTCAAATATATAAATTTTTGACTTAATTTATAAGTATAAGTCAAGCAGTAAAAAAATAAGAAGCTTTATAAATTAATTTTAATATGTTTACTTTTTATCATTTTTTACCGCTTGACTTTGTACTAAATTAATTTGAAAATTTATAAGTTTGACATGTAAACACATCACTCGTAAAGTAGATTTTAAAGTTAAACTCACTAAAGATTTTGGTAGCTTAAGAACACAAGTTGTACTCTATTTATTGCTTCAATTATGCAAATTATTATTTAATGAGGCTAATCAATTATAGAAACAAAAAAAAAAATATTTGATAACTTGCATCGATCGTAGGAACCGTTCCTTCTCTCCATGTCAATTGCACATGCAGACATATTCACGTGGAATTTAAAAATAGCTTTAACTAGGTATTCTTAAGGTCACCAAATAATTGGTGAGCTTAACTTAGAAGACTATCAAAATGACTTCAAACAGTGAACTCAAACTGTTGAAACCGATTTACTTACGAGTGATGCGTTTATATATATGTCAAATTTATAAATTATTGACTTAAGTTATAATTATAAAATCAAGCAATTAAAAAAAAGAAGCTTTATAAGTTAATTTTAATACGTTCATTTTTCATTGTTTTTGACGACTTGACATTGTACTAACTTAATTCGAAAATTTATAACTTTGACATGTAAACACATCACTCGTGAAATAGACAGGTTTTAACTGTTTGTATTCATCGTATGAAGTCTATACAATAGATTTTGAAGTTAACCTCACTAAAGGTATTGATGAGCTTAAGAACACAACAGTTCTACTCTATTTATTGCTTCAATTATGCAAATTAGTATTTAATGAGGCTAATCAACTATAGAAACAAAAAAAAATACTTGATAACTTGCATCGATCGTAGGAACCGTCGTTCCTTCTCTCTATGTCAATTGCACATGCAGACATATTCACGTGGAATTTAAAAATAGCTATATTCGGATGCCGCGGGCACCTACGTACAATGGACAATGGACTTGTCCATTTTCATGCTATGCGGTGACAATGCCATTGAAACGGCGGTGCAAAAAAATAAAAACCCTAATTCACAGGGGTTTATACACGGTCATTTCTATAGAACCGTGTATGCTAATTATTATTTTTAATTTTTTTATATTAATGTGTGCTTGCCAATAAAGAATCATGAAATGAACTTCATACCAAAGGACCATGCTACTTCTAATTTCATCAACATTAAACTTCATACCAAAGGTTCCTCTACTAAGAAAAGTTGTGATTGAACATTTATATTATGATGATTGAAAACACAGTTACTAGTTATTGAATAATATTGATTTTCCCTCTTCTATGTCTGATTGGGGTAATCGAGTCTTATAGCTCATCATAGTTCCTCTCAGTGCCATCGTGCTAAACCTCGATAGAAAATCAAGATTGCACACGAGGGGGAAATGAAGATGAGGGATGAAGAGTCGAAGTCTCGATCTACCCCAATTAGAGGGAAGAAAAGGGCAATGAAGAGAGAATGAAGAGACAAATTAAGAGAGTGGGCTGGAGTTAAATGGTGTAAGTGTGTGCAGAGGCGGTTGAGACGTACAAGATATTAATTAGAACAGGGATTTTGGTTGGGAGGCGCAAATGAACCGTACACGGCTTCTACTAAAAACATTGCTTAGAAACTGAGAAATATCATACTTGGTTTTCTCAGGAAAGACCGTGTATGAAGTAGTACAACCGTACGCGGTTCGATACTATGAAACTGGGTACAAATATTTGTGACTTACGGACACGGTTCAAAACTTTCAAACTGTGTTTGTATGTTGGAGTTTTTTTCCACGCGAGCGCCTCCTCCCATTAAACGTTGTTCATGTAAATTTTTTTCGCATCCCTGTATTATTATATCTGAATCAGATTTTACTAGCTTGGCAATAACTCAAAAATTACAAGTGGGAGTTCATTGTAACGGTGGTGCCAGCAAATACAATATTTGTAGTCTTTTTGTAATTGTATTTGTGGATCTCGAAATTTAGTTTATTGAAAGTAAGTTTCGGAGAAGCTTCCTTACTCCTTAGGTCAACTAATAGCTCACTTAATTAGTTGTCACTGCAGTTATATAACACTGATCTTTTACCACTTACTAGCCATTCAATTTCAATCAATCCTTCACAAAAGGGGACAACCATCAAAGAAACTCTCCCTTCCATTCCATCGAAATGTCTCAAGAATCACCACACAACAGTAACCCAACCGGGCGAATCAACCCGTTACCCCAATCGACACCGCCTTCAACACCAGAAGACAAAGACAGAGAGAAGAAGTTTGAACGAATGCAGGGATCTTATATGGTACTCGCTGTTCTAGCAGCTGGGGCCACCTTCCAGTCCGTTCTGAGCCCACCTGGTGGCTTATGGCAAGAAAAGATGAACACGGCCACATTGCAGGCACACCAGTGCTCCGAGACACATCTTCACGCTGCTACACAGCATTTTTTTATTGTAACTCAACGGCTTTCTTCATGTCCCTAACCGCAATCATTATGCTGATGCACCCTCAGTTATCCACCAACTATGGGATGATTAGCGCGTTGAAGATCACAATAATGATCGATATAGTTGCGTTCATGGTGGCTTATGTAGCAGGGAGTTGCCGTGAGTTGTCATCATCAATCTATTTGTTTATAATGATGGGTGGGGTGTTCACCTATATGATCCGGTTCACGCAGCAGCATCGAATCTACCGGCTCTGTTGTATGAAGCATACTCCTGTCAAGGAAGAGTCTTAATTTCTCTTTTTTCGTATTTGAATTTTCATTTCTGCTCCCATAGGTAGCCCGTGAGAGTTGAATCCTTCTTTGATTTATGTATCGATTAAATTTCTTGTTCTTAACCAAATTGAATGCTCATAAAATGGGAACTCTGTCATAGTGGACTGGAACGAACTTCAATTCTGAACTCATATCGCAGAAAACAAAACGAAATATCCACCCACTCTTACTGTCATTGTTCAGAAATTTTCTTATAAATTTATTTTCATACCAAATTCTTTATACAATATCCCTCGTTGATTTTATTTCAATAGAACTTGCTCCTGAGCGTAACAAATAAGGTCGACCGGGGAGCATTTGTCGCACGTTCACTTTTAGTGTAATGTGCCTAGAGCACTACACAATCAATTAACAGTAGTACAGAAGTGATTCTAACGGGTCAAAAATGGTTTTACTATCAGATTTTCTACCGTTTAGAGACTAACACGATAGAAGAAACTGAAACGTCTTCTAGCGATTCCACACCGATAGAAGATTTACCTTCTACTGGTACATAATACATTACTGATAGAAGAACCACCCTTTTTCTATAAGTAATATATTATGAACCAATAGAAGATGACCCCTTCTTCTATCGATACATCAAACATTACCAATAGAAGAAGTCTATTTTTTTATCAGAATTTCATTTATATAATTGGCTAGACCCCAAATTTGCTAACCATAAGAATCAAAGACATGCATACATAAAACGACATTTTGATAATTAGATAGGGTGTGGTACGAAAAGTCTTTATATTCTAACGGTTCAAAACATAACCATCAGAACAAGTTTCCGAGGTGAAAGAAGTCTTTATATTCTATCGGTACACTATCACCGACCGATAGAAAAATGACGGGACCTCTCACTTCGGTTTCTGAGGTTAAATAATGTTTCAACTTATTTATTATCCGATCCATTTGCACCCGTACCAGAAGGGCTCATCTCTGCGGTTATGGAAGGCAAACTTTGATAAATTGATTCAATAGACCTACATTTAACGATTGAATCGTTACTTGACTAGACCCAGACTATATATGAATGGGCTCAAGTCTTTTATCCATGATCTAAACCCGGAAATTATAAACTGGCCCATTAATTATGGGTTGCCTGGCTACAAGTACAAAAGACATTATATAATTTTTGTACTTAAAATATATTCCAATTTCCAACTCCTTTGGCATGTTCTTTGCTTGAGTCAACAGTCTATGTTAGGGTGTCAACGGGTACGGTAAGGATTGGGTCACTACAGCAAAAAGGGGTATCAGCGACCGGTTTTCCGGTCGCTGATAATATAGGCGCCGGTCGCTGATATCCAATATGGTCGCTGAAAGTCTAATTTGGTCGCTGAAAGCCCGGTCGCTGTAAGCATTGTCGTTGATACTCTTCTGATGACGTCACCGGTCGCTGATAATACGTCACCCGGTCGCTGATACTGTTTTTGCGACCACTTCTTTTTGGTCGCTGTTGTTTTTTTCTGACGTCAGCAAACACTTTCTGCGACCACAGTTCACGGTCGCTGATACTAAAAACGGCCGCTGATAGTCGAAACAATCGCAGATTCATAAGTTATCAGAGACAAATAATTACGGTCGCTGATACTTAAATTTGGTCGCTGATACTCTTCTGTCAAGTTTTTTATATTTTATTATTTTATTTAAATTTGCACCAATTAATATTTGGTACGACACGTACCAACATACAACATAAACATAGATATCGTAATATCAAGTAATACAAATAAACATAAACATACAACAAAGTTCATCAAACATAATAATCGTAATGTAATACAAACATAAATGTCGAAATGTCAAGTACCATAAACATCTATCAAAATCCGTCACCATAAACAACCTAAGTAGTACCATAAACATCTAAACCTAACTAGTACCATCACCACCAACATCTGACCCCTGCCCCTCGTCATCATCCTCGTCATCTTGAGGAGCGGGCCTCGAGGCATGCTGCGAGCCCGAACCTCCCTGTGAGATTGTTAAAACAATAGTTTGGATAATTAGAATTTAAGATTCAGGGTTCACAATTGAAGTTGGACTGAATTATCGAATTTCATACCTGAGAAGCTCTGAAAAGGTCGGTGATCCTGGACATAAACCGATCCTCCATCCTATCAAGTAACCGATCATCCCTATCAGATAACCGATCCTCCATCCTATCAAGTACCCGAGTAGATATCATATCGATATGCTCTTCTGTGAGCTGCGGAGCCGGCGGCATAGAAGAATATGACTGTGAAGAATGCGACTGACTGCTCGACCCACTGGAGCGAAACATGCGTCTCGTCTTGCCTGAAACATTAAAAATAAGATAATTAATATTATCTTACACAACTAAAAATAATAATTTAAAATTAAAGTGACTTTTTATTTTACCTAAAGCACCGAGACCATAGTTATCGCCGTGGGCATTCTGATCAGATATTCCCGTAGAGTACCAGACGTCGCCGTCGTATGCAGGCCATGTGTTTCTATCCTCTCCATACTTCTGCACCATAGCACTCTCATATTTTTCCTGCAAATTTTGTAAAATATAACAAAAATGTTATACAACAGGAACCATGATATTGTTTAAAACGATTCGCAAGTATTATTACCTGTGCTTCTTTCGCCTTGCCGGTAATATATTCTCCCGTCTTCTTCTTCGTATGGGTAGGCTGGAACAGCTCATCAGACCATCTAGGTTCGCGCCCTTTTTCTTGCTCCTGTTAAGAATTTGAAAGACAATTTCATTTAAAAAAAAATTATTAAGGTTAGTACGATTAGATTCAATTGGAATGAAAATAGATTAATTTAATGAAGATAATCTTACGAAGCGTTGTTTGTGAACAAGCATGTTCACAGAACCCGTTGTGGCCCCTGACCCTTCAGCATTGGCCCTATTTAAAGCATTCCGCTGGCTCCGACGGGCAAAAGCATCACTACACCAATGATCGACGAGTCCGGGCCAAAACTCCGGCTTGATCCAGGAGTCATGGGGTCGAGGAGCAGCCCCACGCTCCTTCCACTCGAGCAATTCTTCTCCATAGGACTTGGTTGCTACCTCCCTGGCCTTGTTAAACATATCCTGTAGGCGTTTGTCAGCTATTCTGCGGAATACATCCCATGCAATACTGTCTGGTACCTCCGGTGGAAACTGGTAGTGCTTCTGCAATGCACTCAGTTTGTTAGCTTAAAAAAAGGAAACAAGTAATTATTAGAGGTTTTGTTTCAGAAAATTTTACTTACCAAAAAGTCTGCCTGGATAACTTTCTTGTTACCATCAGGGAAATCCGTGTATCTGGTGTACGGTCCAGGATATGCTGTGCGTACTAGCTGCGATATAATTTTTGCGACCTGCTTCGTCAGCTCTGGGTGCCCTGCATCAAAAGTCCTGCATAATAGAAATTAATTATTACAATCACTGCAATTAATGTATAATTACAACATACACAAAAAAGAATATTACCTGTGACCCCCTAACCGAAGCACTGGTCGCACACTCGGATCTGGAGGCGGCGAAATATATGAATTTGCACCGCGAACATTCCTCTGACTCGACTCCTCCTCGTCGCCCGCCGGTGCCTTTCCTTTGTCCTTTCTTTTCGGTGCCATATCTAGAGTTGAGATGATAAAATCAATAAGTTGCACTCAAGCGAACATTCGCAAACAAAGTAAATATAAAGACATTAACCTAAACGTCAATTGAAAGATGATAAAAAACAAGCAATACGAAAGATATTAACCTAATGTCCCAATTGGTGTTTTCTTTTCTTTTTCCTTTTTTTGCTATTATTTTCTTGATTACTGTCTTGTAATTCTTGTTCTGTTACAATCTCAGTAACAGCCCCATCAACGAAGAGACTTGGGTCATTCAGTTCATCTGCAGCACGCACTACAAACTCGGCTGGCGGACCATCTTCCTGAAAGAACTCGGTCAAATGTGGAGTGTTTTCCACAGACGTAGCTTCATCGAACAAAATAAATGGTTTTCTTTTTCCTTTTGTCTTGATAGTAACCCACCATTCTTGTCTCTCTCGCTTCGTTGACGCATAAGGCAGGTAATACACTTGCACTGTTTGGCACGGAAACACAAAATGCTCGTCTTTTTTAAGAAGCCTTGTATGATTTATCTCCACTAATCCATGCTCCTTATCTACCCGCAACCCCCTATGTGTGTCGAACCAACGACACTTGAACAAGAACACTTTGTTGTTCACGCCACTATATTCCAATCGAATAATTTCTTCAAGTATGCCGAAATAGTCCCTTGATGTGCCTTCCCAATTCTCCCCTTCAACACAAACACCGTAATTTGTTGTTTTCCGATTTACCCCGTATGACTCAGTGTGAAACCGAAAACCGTTCACATCGTACATGTTGAAACGTTGAACTCGTCGTGTGACCGGCCCACGCGCAATTTCAGCAATCCTTGAATCTGCAATTTTACCACTGAGCGCCAACTTACGCATCCACATAACAAACTCTTTCGACCGAGTTCTATCGAGACCTGATGCGCTTATTGTTGGCCTCTTTTCTCTAATTTCAGCGTCGAATTGCCTGCAATATGCCGAATTTTGTCACAATATGAACAATGCAAATAGACAACGCAAATTGAAATAGGTAAAGATGCTCACTCAATGAAAGGGTCGAATTCGACGCGACAATTAATCATGATGTAATAGTGTGCTGCATTTAATTAACTCTTCATCTGTAAGATCTCTGACGGGAATTGAACCCGTTGCACGTCCAGGGTAGCTCACCATAGGAAGTCGTGTGTCATTTTCGACAAATCCGCCATCGTCGTACCGCTCTGGGCGATTCATCCGTGTAACTACCTCATCTTCAAAATATAAAGACATAAAGTTGGTCATCTCTTCAACGATATATGCCTCCACGATTGAACCCTCGACTTTTGCCTTATTAGTCACCTTTCTCTTGAGACGCCCTATACATCTACAATATCATGAAATGAAAATTGAAATACATCGGACTTGATATATAACATCGAAATGAATATGCTACGAATATTATAATGTCAACCTTTCAAATGTATACATCCAACGAAATGAGACGGGACCACAAACTCGTGCTTCGTAAGCAATGTGGACAATTAGGTGTTCCATTGAGTCAAAGAAGCCCGGCGGAAATATTTTCTCCAACTTGCACATTGTGACAATAATATTCCTCTCAAGCTTCTCGATATGAACCGGGTCCAATTCCCTGGCACATAGATCTCTAAAAAAATTACTAACCTCTGTTAATGCCTCCCAAATTGGGTTTGGAAGGAAATCTCGAAATGCAACCGGTAACAACCGCTCCATAAAAACATGACAGTCATGACTTTTCATCCCACTGAATGAAGCATCATCAACATCCACGATATTCGACAGATTAGAGGCATACCCATCGGGAAACTTCAAATTCTTGACCCATTCGCAAACTTCACGTCGTTGTTTTTTGTCTAAGCAGTAGGTTGCGTGTGGCTTTACTATGTTGCCCTTATCGTTGACCGTCAGCTCCAAGTGCGGACGATTACATAGCTGTGCCATATCGAGACGAGCTTTTGCATTATCTTTTGTCTTTCCTTTAACATCGAGTAACGTGAAGAATATATTTTTAAAGAAATTCATTTCTAGATGCATAACATCTATGTGGTGTCGTACCAGATGATCTTTCCAATATGGCAACTCCCAAAATATACTTCTCTTCTTCCAATTGTGCGTGTCACCAAAACTAGGAATGTTCTTCTTATTTTTGGTGCCAAATGTGACTTGCTCAAACGAAGAGACTTGATCGAGCAATTCTTGTCCACTCAAGCGTTGAGGAGGACCGTCAGTCTCGATTGTGTCCTTCTTAAATGCATCTCTTTCAAATCGGAATTCATGATTAGAGGGCAGCATCCTTCTGTGATTATCAAAAAATGAGGTCTTACCTCCCTCCTTAAGTTGGAAAGCCTTTGTGTCTTCCATGCATACATGACAACCTAGCTTTCCTTTCGTCGACCATCCCGAGAGCATACTTAGGGCCGGATAATCACTAATAGTCCCCATTAGGGCAGCCTTAACGGTGAAATTTTGTTTCTTGAATTTATCGTAGGCTAGCAATCCATCCTTCCACAATTTATTCAGCTCATCCACGAGAGGCTGCAGGTAGATGTCTATACTTCTAGTGGGACTATTGGGCCCTGGTATCAACAGGGACAGGAATATGTTGTTGTCGCGCATCACCAGAGCTGGAGGAAGGTTATAAACGACTAGAAATCCCGGCCAATTGCTGTAAGACCGACCCCCCATATTGAAAGGAGAGAAACCATCTGAACTAAACCCAAGGCAAACATTTCTAGGGTCTGCTGCAAAATCTGGGTGCAACCGATTAAATTCTTTCCAGGCTTCTCCATCAGCAGGATGAACCATGACCCCTTCCTTTTCCCGCTTTCCTTCTTTATGCCAACGCATTTGTTCAGCAGTCGTAGAAGTCAAAAAGAGCCTCTGCAACCTCGGACCGATTGGAAGATACCGCACTTCTTTATACGGTAACCGTTTCGTGGTGTTTTTCTGGTTGTCTTGTTTGAAACGATTATGTCCACAGACATCACACTTCTCTTTGGAAATATTATCACCGTAGTATAACATGCAATCATTCGGACAAGCATGGATCTTCACGTGACTTAATCCCAACCCTTTCACCAATTTCTTGCATTGATATTGATTTGGAGGCAACCTGTTCTCTTTCGGAAGCCACTTCTTCACGGCTGATATGATGCGATTGAATCCCTCCTTGGTTATGCCGCAGTCGGCTTTAATGCTAAGGAGTTCGGTAACACATGCAAGGACAGTATGTTCCTTATCACAACCATCCCATAACGGCTCATCTGCCGCTTTCATCATGTTATAAAACTCTTGAGCTTGTTGATTCGGGGGTTCGTCCGCAGTCCATTCAAAAGACGGACCTGCAGCATCAAGAAGCATGTCCACCATAGCATTTGGCGACTCCACCTCGGGTTGGCTCTGTTCAGGTTGGCTCTGTTCAGGTTGGCTCTGTTCGTGTGACTGGCTCTGTTCAGGTTGGCTATATTCCTCACCATGCATGAACCACTTCTCGTAAAAAAGTCGAAACCCCGATTTCATCAGGTGTTTTCCGATAGTTTCCTTATCCAACCATCTGGTACACCCACACTTGGCACATGGACACTTAATACGATCACCACTAATTATATTTTCTTGAATACTGAATGCATATTCAAAAAAACTCTCAACACCCTTAACAAATGTGGGATTCATTCGCTTGTTCACGTAACGAGGACCGTACATCCAACTACGATCACCCTCCATTTCTCCTAATCATGACAACACATTTATAATTAAGACATTGTATGAATATGACCTAAATACAACAATTAATAGATGACATTCTTGATTACTTTGGTGACATGACTCAAATTCTAACTACACCTTAGTACATTCAATTTAAAAGAACAACAAATTCTATTAATTTTGAATAAATAATGTCCAGATCTATACTTTAGACCCTCCAGATATCATCAATTGATAACGGACCCTCTAAAGCAAGTCATGGAAGAAATTCACAATTAATTGTTGCATCATCCATGCAACAGGACTTGTATACAGCCATACAAGCGGCATCTACACTACATAAACTATGAATTTAAACATACGTACCAGAGATGATGCTTCTCTTCCCTTCTCTTGCCTTGCCTTGATTAGTTCTAAATAAAACCAAATACGCACGAGATCAAAAATAAACTTAAAGTAATGTCTTGCTTACTATTTTGACACTTCAATGAAATAATGTCATTAAATATTCATTACTCTTTTAGGGCTTACACAGGGCCGGTCAACAATCCTATCCCACTCTTTGAATGCTATGTCTCAGTAGTGAAGAAATGTATGTGAATCTAATATTTAAGAAAAATTCGGCAGCATTTCCCCTTAGTTCCCCGAGTACGCGTTAGAAACACATCATTTCAGACATGTAATTCAATACGTACTCGTAGGAACAACAAGGGAAAATGATACCAAATTTTTCTTAAATACTAGATCCACATACATTTCTTCACATCCTAGATGAGACAAAGCATTCAAAGAGCAGTCCCAAATCGGGGACTATTCAAAATTAATCCCTATCGGATTAATTCTGAACGGGTATAAACCTAAAAGGCATACTAAATGTTCCGGTTTAATAATGTAATTAGCCAACATAGAATTAATAACTAACAATATTGTAGTACACAATTAATATATACTTAACAAGCATAGAATTAAGAAAGAGAGAAAACTTGCCTGATTACAAGCAATTACTCCCTTGGAGATCGAGTTTTCTCCTCTCCTTCTTTCTTCCAAGATTAAACTAATCTACGACTCCTAAAACCAATTAACCATATAAGACTATTAAAAGATATTAAAAGATATTAAAAAATAAGACTACTAAAAGATTAAACTAATCACAACAGTATACATCATGGTAAAATAAAGAACCTAAAAGTATAAATTACCATGTATAGATTTAGACTAAAGTACTTTGGAATTCTTTAGGTTGATCGATGGTTCAGACTTTCGAAGCTAAATTTGGATGAATTTAATCAAATGGAGAAAAAACTGGAGTCTGACTTGATCAAACTGGAGAAAATTTGGATAATAAACAGATATGATAATAAATAGCTCATAAAATAATTAAAAGGTACCTCAGTTTCAACACTAAAGGGAAGGTCTACTTGATCATCTGACTCCTCTTTGCTCCTATTTTTGTTCTAGCTTCAGCTTCGTTTGTTTGCTCTTTGCTCCTATTTAGATAACATAGACCAATTGTAATGAGATATTAAAATAATTAGGAAATATAGCAAAGGGAACTTTATTCCAGCAAGTTTCTTATTGTATGTATTAAAGATAGCAAAGAATCAAACCCGATCCAATAAGATCAATGACATAGCAAAGTTTCCAATAGAAGACCTTGTAATTTGGGAATATACAACTCTGCAAATAGGGAGGTGGCTGGATAACGGCTAGAACTTTTATTTTATTTTGCATATGGTTTTCTGTGTATATAGTTAGTAGTATAAGATATGTGGGAGCACAATGTGCAATCTTCTTTGTAATTAAACTTTTGTTAATCAATATATCTGTTAACGACAATTGCCGTTAACCATAAAAAAAAAGTTTCCAATAGAAGACCTTGTAATTTGGGAATATACCACTATGACTGATTTGATTAGACTACAGATATACTTAGAAAGAGATTACAACTGAGCCTTTCCAGCAACTTTAGGGTACTTCTTATGTACCAGTGGTACTCATCATATGCTATACCACTGAGCCTTTACTTGGTCATGTACCAGAGACTGGTTTGAGTTATATATCACTATGAGTGTTGATTGGTGGTCATTTATAGCAAGTTTTATTGTTCTTTTGGTCACAACTTGGTACCAGCAAAGAGAAGTAGATCAATTAAGCTCCAAAGAAGTCATTGTTTTATTTTTAAACATCAAGAAGCTGTTACCAATGACCAAAATGACCTCTCAAGGCACTGTTTTGGGATTGAGTAAAGGCACTCGTGTCATTTTACTTAAGTAAAGGCTCAGTGGTATAGCTAATTAAAATGGAAAAAACGAAAGTCACTGTTTTGGGATTGAGCAAAAACGAAAGTCGGATTGAGCAAAACAAAAGTCAAATAGATACTTACGTTTTTGCTTTCGCCGCTTGGAGTTCGGGGTCGGAGTAGGCCACAGATAGACGGTCGGTGTCGGTCGGATTGAGCAAAGCGACGTCGGACTCGGTGAGGCGGGGATCGGTCGGGGTCAGGGTCGGGGGGGGGGGGGGGGGGCGGTGGCGGGGGCGGGCTCGGGCTCGGGGGTCACAGATGCGGCGGAGTCGCTGTTTTTTTCTTTTTTTTAAGCTAACCTAAAACGAAAACGCGCGAATGGAGAAGAGGCTTCGCGGGACATTTTTACTGCAACTTTCAGCGACCGGGCCAAAGTAGTCGCTGAAGGCTGTTGGCGCCGGTCGCTGAAAGTTTCGTCGCCGAATAATTTCGGTTTTTTTTTTTTTTTTGAGGTTTTTTGTGATTTCAGCGACCGGCGTTTTCCATGGTCGCTGATGCCGGCCGCTGAAGCATCGTTTTGTTGTAGTGGGTGTAAGCATTTTCATACCCGTAACTATTACAATAATGAAACGGTAGCGGGTAAATAACGGGTAATGCTATTATAATAAAAAAATTATTTACTAAATAATACATTAATACACATTCATTTCACAAATATATACTTGTTATAAAGGTCGAAATTTTATTGGGATCCAAGTAAAAAAAAAAAAAACTTATTGGAATTTGCTGAAATTTATTTACGTGTTTTAATGATTAATTAAACGTAATACAACTATCCGATCGGATAACGTATACGAAATAGACTTTATCTGTACCCTTATCCATTTAGATAACGAAAAAAAAATATTTATCCGTACCCGTACCCAATGATCGGATAAACGGATAAAAAGGTGCCAGTGAGGATCTATATGCATGCTATATTTCACAAAATTTCTATCCTTCGATTAGCGCAATGCACATGCACTTCTGACTTTTTATTTGCGCCTCGAGATATACGTGTCCACTATTAATTAATTATATATCTAATTGAGTCATTAATTAATGTTACCCAATATCATATGTCAACTTCATTGTACGCACTATAACATAATAATAGGCGTGTTCCTTGCAAAATAACACGTTGATCAATAGATACCTTTTCCTTTGGAGTACATGGCTTCCACATGTGTTGTCGACGACATGCATGCATGTTGATATATGTATATATATGAGGAGGGTTCAAATGCATCATATTTTTTGTGTTCCAATATGCTTCACATTTTTTATCTTTATTTTTCAAGTCCGAACAGTCAATCCGAACCGTTCAACATGATCTTGATAATAAACTATGTTTGGAGACCAAATTTTATATTTTTTAGAATTTATTTACTATTTTTTTAGATAGGTACAATATCACTTTATCGGATGGTCCAAAATCTCCTTAAAAAAGTGATTTTATACCTATCTAAAAAAATAGTATAAAAATTGTAAAAAATATAAAATTTGGCATCCAAGCATATTTATGAAGATCATGTTGAGCGGTTCAGATCAACTGTTTGGACTTTGAAAATGGAGATAAAGAATGTGGAGCATATTGGAGTACAAAAATAATGGTGCATTTGAACCCTCCTCTATATATATATATATATATATATATATATATATGTGTGTGTGTGTGTGTGTATATATATATATATATATATATATATATATATATATATACGGTGCTACGAGTAGCATAGAGGCCTCCGTGCTACGGCTCAATTTTTGAGTTTTCAAAATTCTAACGGTCGATCCGAACCGTTCAACATGATCTTCATATGAATATGTACTTGCAAACCAAATTTTACATTTTTTAGAATTTATTTACTATTTATTAAGCCACTTTGAAAAAATACTAATTTGTACACAACAGTAAACTTTTCCGGACCATTGGATCAGCGATTTTCAATGTGGCTTAATAAATAGTAAAAAAATTCTAAAAAATGTAAAATTTGGTTTGCAAGTACATATTCATATGGAGATCATGTTGAATGGTTCGGATCGACAGTTAGGATTTTGAAAAATAAAAAATTGAGCCGTAGCACGGAGGGGCTCTATGCTACGCGTAGCATATTAGCAAAATCCTATATATATATATATATATATATATATAATCTGGCTAATATGCTACGCATATATAAGGGCCCCTCCGTGCTACTGCTCACTTTTTGAGTTTCAAAATCCTAACGGTCGATCCAAACCGTTCAACATGATCTCCATATGAATATGTACTTGCAAACCAAATTTTACATTTTTTAGAATTTTTTTACTATTTATTAAGTCACTTTGAAAATCGCTGATCCAATGGTCCAGAAAAGTTTACTGTTGTGTACAAATTAGTATTTTTTCAATGTGGCTTAATAAATAGTAAAAAAATTCTAAAAAATATAAAATTTGGTTTGCAAGTACATATTCATATGGAGATTATGTTGAACGGTTTGGATCGACCGTTAGGATTTTGAAAACTCAAAAAGTGTGCCGTAGCACGGAGGGCCCTTATATATGCGTAGCACCGTAGCACTGTCCTATATATATATATATATATATATATATATATAGAGAGATAGGCTATGGTGAGTTGCGAAGTAAAACGTCGTTTTACTTCACGCCATATTTTCATTTTGAAAATCCAAACACCCGATCCGAACCGTTCAACTTTTTCTAAATATTGAAATGTACTTGGAAACTAAATTTTACATTTTTTGAAATTTTTTTACTATTTATTAAGCCACTTTGAAATCACTGATCCGCTGTGAACAGTAAAAAACAGTAAAATTTTCTGGACCACCGGATCAGCGATTTTCAAAATGGCTTAATAAATAGTAAAAAAATTCCAAAAAATATAAAATTTAGTCTCCAAGCACATTTCAATATAGAGAACATGTTGAGCGGTTCGGATCGGTTGTTTGAATTTTCAAAATGAAAATATGAGCGTGAAGTAAAAATGACCTCTTACTTCACAACTCACCATAGCCCAGCTCTCTCTCTATATATATATATATATATATATATATATATATATATATATATATTTACAATAAAGATACATATTGAAGAGTTTCTTTTTCCTAAATAATTAAGGATATAACATCGGAAAGTTATCATGAAGGACAGCAGAGATTGGCATAAATTAATAGAAGTACTTCAGTTAAGAATATATATAGAGAACAAATGTATAAATTTAACAAGATGTTTATTATGAAGCATGTTTATTATGAAACAAATAATTGGTGAGCTTAACTTAGAAAACTATCAAAATGACTTGAAACAGTGAATCCAAGCGGATGAAGCCGATCTACTCAGGAATAATGCGTTTATATGTCAAATATATAAAATTTTGACTTAATTTGTAAGTATAAAGTCAAGCAGTAAAAAAATAAGAAGCTTTATAAGTTAATTTTAATACGTTTACTTTTCATTATTTTTTACTGCTTGACTTTGTACTAAATTAATTTGAAAATTTATAAGTTTGACATGTAAACACATCACTCGTAAAGTAGATTTTGAAGTTAAACTCACTAAAAGTTTTGGTAGCTTAAGAACACAATAGTTTACTCTATTTATTGCTTCAATTATGCAAATTATTATTTAATGAGGCTAATCAACAATAGAAACAAAATAAAAAAAATATTTGATAACTTGCATCGACGTAGGAACCGTTCCTTCTCTCTATGTCAATTGCACATGCAGCCATATTCACGTGGAATTTAAAAATAGCTTTATTTGAGTAGAACTAGGTATTCTTAAGGTCACCAAATAATTAGTGCGCTTAACTTAGAAGACTATCAAAATGATTTCAAATAGTGAATTCAAACTGTTGAAACCGATCTACTCACGAGTGATGCGTTTATATATATGTCAAATTTATAAATTATTGACTCAAGTTATATAAAATCAAGCAGTTAAAAAAAAGAAGCTTTATAAGTTAATTTTAATACGTTCATTTTTCATTGTTTTTGACGACTTGACATTGTACTAACTTAATTCGAAAATTTATAACTTTGACATGTAAACACATCACTCGTGAAATAGACAGGTTTTAACTGTTTGTATTCATCGTATGAAGTCTATACAATAGATTTTGAAGTTAACCTCACTAAAGGTATTGATGAGCTTAAGAACACAACAGTTCTACTCTATTTATTGCTTCAATTATGCAAATTATTATTTAATGAGGCTAATCAACTATAGAAACAAAAAAAAAATACTTGATAACTTGCATCGATCCTAGGAACCGTTCCTTCTCTCTATGTCAATTGCACATGCAGACATATTCACGTGGAATTTAAAAATAGCTATATTCGGATGCCGCGGTCACCTACGTACAATGCCATTGAAACGGCCGGATACCTACTATCACATAGTACATAAAATGCGACCATACATGACCCAAAAATCTAATGTCACATAATTACACGATCGTGTCAGCGAAAATCATGTATGAATATATAGGTGAGTATGTTGTATAGGGTTTTCGAACCATGTCTATATAGCACTAACATACACGGTTAATAGAAATGAACTGTGTCAGGTCTAAAAAAAAAGGCGTTGAAAATGGTGATTTCTACACGGCCAAAGTAACCGTGTACAATAGCAAGATTATATACACGGTTTCTACAAGGCATCCGTGTATTATTTTTGGAAACAATACACGGTTTGTTATTTACAACCGTGTAGGATTTTTTATACGATTTATAATTGGCTAGCATCCATATTTGCTAGCCATTAAACATACAATTAATTACACATCCATAATTCAATTAATATTCAACATCACAGCATACAGAAAATAATCAATCATATTCATTCAACATTAATTCAACGAACATATACAATTCACATCCATAATATACATTATACATACAATTCACATTTTCAACATTTCATCTAGAGAACCTCTGGGAGCTACTATTTAAAATGAAAAGTCAAAACCCTAACAATTCGAGCTAAGAAGAAAATAAAACCAAAAATAAAGAAATTAAAACTGACATTAATTCTAGCCTTGTATACGGTTCCCGCATCAGGTTATGATTTCAGCTCGACTGATCAAGAATTGTCATTGGTTTCATCATTCTCTGTCATAATTTGCAAAGTAAATTCAAATCATGCAACAATGCAAACATACATATACAACCAACAAATACATTAAGAATTTCACACAAACATGTTTTTTTCCCCCTCAACTTTACATAACTGCCTTCAACAACTTTACATTAATCCATATATATACATCATCATGGAACAAACAAACTAAAGCCAGTTGATGCATGTAAAGCCATTTTATACTCGATCAGTCACACATATATATTTTCAAGCCTAACTCAAGATAATCAAAACTTAAAAGATTAACACACAAATTTAAAGATTACCCTTTAATAAATCGGAGTGGTGAGACTAGACTTCAAATTCTCGGCCTCCTACGTCGCATCCTTCGTTATGTGTCTCCACAGGGAGGATGAAGACCAAACACAGAAAGACACAAACTGAAGGAGGAGGAAATCCGTTGTTTTATGTGTTTCACGATTAGTCTCGGCCATCTACCTTGAATTCTTCTTACTCACGAAAAACCTAGCTAACCGAGTTTAGAAAGACAAATAGAACTAAGTTGGAAAATTAGTAGTTCTCACAGTGATGCCAAAACCCTAAAGAGACATCGACTATATACATATGAAACACTAAGAGAGAGAAGTGAAGAGGGAGCTCGAGTGAACGATCGAGGAGTTAAGAGTATAAAGAGGTAGAAGATACCGAGGAGTTAAGAGCTATTTGATTAGACGTGGAGCGATGGAGTTGTTGAGAATTAAAGACAGGGAAATCTTAACTAATAATCATACACGATTCAAACAAAAAAACGTGTACAGTGAACATAAACAAACACAGGACCTACCAAAACCGTTATACTTTACAAAATAGGTGCAAAAAAACGAAAACCCTAATTCACAGGGGTTTATACACGGTCATTTCTATAGAACCGTGCACGCTAATTATTATTTTTAATTTTTTATATATTAATTGTGCTAGCCAATAAAGAATCATAAAATGAACTTCATACCAAAGGACCATGCTACTTCTAATTTCATCAACATTAAACTTCATACCAAAGGTTCCTCAACTAAGAAAAGTTGTGATTGAACCTTTATATTATGATGATTGAAAACACAGTTGCCAGTTATTGAATAATATTGATTTTTCATCTTCTCTGTCTGATTGGGGTAGTCGAGTCTTATAGCTCATCATAGTTCCTCTAAGTGCCATCGTGCTAAACCTCGATAGAAAATCAAGATTGCACACGAGGGGGAAATGAAGATGAGGGATGAAGAGTCGAAGTCTCGATCTACCCCAATTAGAGGGAAGAAAAGGGCAATGAAGAGAGAATGAAGAGACAAATTAAGAGAGTGGGCTGGAGTTAAATGGTGTAAGTGTGTGAAGAGGCGGTTGAGACGTACAAGATATTAATTAGAACAGGGATTTTGGTTGGGAGGCGCAAATGAACCGTACACGGCTTCTACTAAAAACATTGCTTAGAAACTGAGAAATATCATACTTGGTTTTCTCAGGAAAGACCGTGTATGAAGTAGTACAACCGTACGCGGTTCGATACTATGAAACTGGGTACAAATATTTGTGACTTACGGACACGGTTCAAAACTTTCAGACAGTGTTTGTATGCTGGAGCTTTTTTCCGCGCGAGCGCCTCCTCCCATTAAACGTTGTTCATGTGAAATTTTTTCGCTCCGTGTATTATTATATCTGAATCAGATTTTACTAGCTTGGCAATAACTCAAAAATTACAAGTGGGAGTTCATTGTAACGGTGGTGCCAGCAAATAAAATATTTGTAGTCTTTTTGTAATTGTATTTGTGGATCTCGAAATTTAGTTTATTGAAAGTAAGTTTCCGAGAAGCTTCCTTTGTTGGCCTATTCAAGGCCTATGTTATTTTATTTAGTATTTTAGTGGAAGAGAGAAAGAGAAAGGAGAAGAACTCTTATGCATAAATATATTCTATTATATTAAGTTTTTCTTACAAATGACATACCTCCTATTTATAGGTCATATGGTGACCTTTTACAAACCCAAAAACATAAATATAATTAAACACAACACAAATATCAAGTGCATGAATTGCACTCTCCAACATGACCCTTGAAAACATAAACAATTAATCTATCTAGAAATTCCAAATACATTCATCTAAACATTTGACTAATTGACCCATTTAATAATTTTTTCCTTTTCTCAAAAACATTAATTTCAACACTCCCCCTTAATGTTTTTGTTTGTCATACCCAATAATTCCCGAAGATAAACAAACTTGTCACATGGAAGTGCCTTCGTGAAAATGTCCGCCAATTGATCTCCGGTCTTTACATGCTTGATGAGAATTTCTTCATCTTCAACCACTTCTCGAATGTAATGATGCTTGAGATTGATATGCTTTGTTCGGCTATGAAATACCGAATTCTTTGACATGGCAATGGCGGATTTGTTATCACAAAATAGAACCGTGGCCGCATCTTGTTGCTCCCCCATATCCCCTAAAATCTTTCTCAACCAAACAACTTGTTTAGTTGCTTCACTTGCCGACACATACTCGGCTTCCGCGGAGGAATGTGCCACTCTTTCTTGCTTCTTCGAGGCCCACGAGAATACTCCTGATCCGAGTGTAAATGTATACCCGGATGTACTCTTCATGTCATCCATACTCCCGGCCCAATCACTATCACAAAATCCAAACAACTCCACATCTTCTTTTTCATTTCTCTCATACATGAGACCGAAATCTTTGGTCCCTTGTATGTAACGTAACACTCGTTTTGCAGCACCAAATTGCATTTTACTCGGTTGATGCATAAACCGAGATAACAATCCCGAAGCATACATGATATCGGGTCTTGTAGTGGTAAGATATAACAAACTTCCAATCAAACTTCTAAAAGATGCCGCATCGGCACCACCACTACCATCTTCTTTTACCAACTTCTCATTCACCAACAATGGTGTCATTACCGGATTGCAATTCTCCATTTTAAATTTAGAGAGAATATTTTCAGCATACTTCTTTTGAGAAATAAAAACACCATCTTCTCTTTGATCAATTTCAATACCCAAGAAATAATGAAGCAAGCCCAAATCATTCATCTCATATTTTTTCATCATGTCACTTTTAAACTCTTGCATCATTTTCTCATCATTTCCGGTAAAAATCAAATCATCAACATAAAGAGAAACAATAAGCATACCGGTTTCACCATGCTTGACATAGAGTGTTGGCTCGCTTGGACTTCTTTTAAATCCTTTGTTGGTGAAGTATGCATCAATATTGCCATACCATGCTCGAGGTGCTTGTTTTAACCCGTACAAAGCCTTCTTCAATTTGTACACCTTAGCTTCTTCACCTTCAACTTCAAAGCCTTGCGGTTGCTCAACATACACCTCTTCTTTCAACACTCCATTCAAGAAAGCCGACTTCACATCAAGTTGATATAACCTCCAACCTTTATGTGCGGCTAAAGCAATCAACAACCTAATTGTTTCATGCCTTGCCACCGGTGCAAATGTCTCTTGATAGTCAACTCCGGGTTGTTGTGAATATCCTTTAGCAACTAACCTTGCCTTGTGCTTTTGCACCGAACCATCCGGATTTGTTTTTGTTTTATAAATCCACTTCAAACCAACTACATCTTTTTCTTTCGGTTTTTCAACTAATTCCCAAGTTTCATTTTTTTAATCATTTTTATCTCTTCTTCCATTGCATTTACCCACACCTCATCTTTAACTGCTTGCTCAAAGTATTCCGGTTCAGCAACACAAAAATTGCATGTAGCATAAATATCACTTAATCTTCTAAATCTTACGGGTGTTGAGCTTGGAGAAGTTGAACTCGACCCGGCATTTGTCGTTGGAGAATGTGGTTGATCTTCTTCATGAATGTTATCATCATTTGGCTCTTTATGTGGTTCATCATGGCTCGGAAAAGAAATGCTCTCTACACCTTTTTCTTTCCAATCCCACTTATCTTTCTCATTAAAAATTACATCCCGTCTTTCAATCACCTTGTTTGTTTTCAAACTAAAGAGCCTATAGCCCTTTGATTTTGTGCTATAACCAACAAATACGCATTTCTCACCTTTATCTTCAAGTTTGTGCCTCATTTCTTTCGGGACATGTGCATAGCAAACAGAGCCAAAAACCTTCAAGTGATTCACCGATGGCTTTTTACCACCGGACCACACCTCAAATGGTGTCTTGTTCTCAACCGCCTTTGTTGGACACCGGTTTAATAAGTAAACCGCCGTGTATGTCGCCTCGGCCCAAAATGTCATTGGCAAACCCTTCTCATTCATCATGGTCCTCGCCATTTCTACAATCGTTCTATTCTTCCTTTCGGCAACTCCATTTTGCTCCGGTGTAAAACCGACCGTCAACTGTCTTTCTAGGCCGATATCCTCACAAAATTTCTCAAACTCCTTAGAGTTGTATTCACCACCTCTATCACTTCTCAATTTTTTAATTAACCGGCCACTTTGCCTTTCAACCATGCTTTGAAACTTCTTGAAAACTGAAAAAGCTTCCGATTTTTGTCTCAAAAAATAAACCCAACACATTCTTGAAAAATCATCAATAAAAGTGATAAAGTACCTATTTCCACCATGCGAGGCTGTTTTCATAGGACCGCACACATCGGTATGAATAAGCTCTATCGGTTCCTTTGCCCTCCATGCCTTATCTTTTGGAAATGACTCCCGGTGAATTTTACCGAGAGCGCAACCTTCACATACATCATGTTTCTCTTCTATGTGTGGCAACCCATACACCATATTCTTTTTACTCAACAATTTTAGACTCTCAAAGTTAACATGACCAAACCTTTTATGCCACAACCAAGATAAGTCTTCTACACCAACTTTTAAAGCAACACTTTTTTCGGGTTTGAGTGTAAGTGGAAAATTTCTATTTCTTTCCATTTTCACTAACACTATCAATTCTCTCTTTTTCTCCTTTTTGTCATAAATTTTGCACGATTCACCCTCAAAGTGAACCGCATGCCCATGCTCAATCAATTGCCCAACACCTAGTAAATTTTGTGCTAATTATGGGACAAGCAACACATCATGAATTAACATTTTACCTTTCTTTGAAGCAACGGCAATCGTGCCCTTTCCCTTAGACTTCACAACCGCACCATTACCCATTATAATTTGAGTAGTGTCGGCCGTATCAAGCTTGCAAAACATCGACTCGTCTCCGGTCATGTGATTGCTACATCCGCTATCAACATACCACACATCTTCCCTTTTTTCAACCGCTGATTGGCATGCATAAAATGTGCTTTCAACACCTTCTTTATCACTGTTTTCTTCCTCCGTATAATTGGCATTCTCTTTATTTTTCAACCTACAATTCTTCTCAACATGGCCAAATTTCTTGCAATGGTAACATTGAGGCTTTCCCTTATTCCAACAATTCTTTTCTATATGACCCGGTTTCTTACAAAAATTGCAAGTTCGAGTTTCTCCACTTCTACCACCATGGAACGTATCCTCTTTGGTCACATTTTGGTTAGATGACTCTTTTAAATTAACTTTTGATTGAAACGCACTTTCTAGAGAAGAGTCACTAGGTCTATTCAACCTTTGCTCATGTATTTCAAGAGAACCCATTAGGTCTTGTACACCAAGAGTAGACAGATCTTTGGTTTCTTCAATAATGGCCACAATATAATTATACTTGGGAGAGAGACTAATTAAAATTTTCTCACAAACTGATTTATCAGTTAAGTTTTCACCCAACTTTTTAATTTGATTCACCAACTCAATCACCTTAGAAAAATACTCTTTTAAAGTTTCTTTCTCCTTCATTTGTAAATTCTGAAAAACTCTCTTAAGAGTTAAAAGTTTTACGGCTCTAACCTTTTCAGTACCTTGAAACTCATTTTGCAAAATCTGCCATGCTTCTTTTGAACTTGTCGCGCCGATTATTCTTGGAAAAATCTTGTCGGTGATGGATTGTTGAATCAAATAGAGAGCTTTCGCATCTTTCTTCTTATTCTCCTTTTTTTCATCCGACGTCTCAACCTTTTCTTTTCCCTTCTCATCTTTTTTCTCTTCACAACCTTCTTCCACTATCTCCCATAAATCTTGTGAGATCAAGAGGGTTTTCATCTTTATACTCCAATAGTCATAATTCTCACCATCAAATAAAAGTTGCGCACCTTGCGGCCCCCATGCACCACCTTGCATAGCCATTCGCGCTCTCAACTTCTTCTTTTTTTATCACGTCTATTAGAGAAACCTCACTTAAATTCTCACACAACTTGGCTCTGATACCACTTATGTTGGCCTATTCAAGGCCTATGTTATTTTATTTAGTATTTTAGTGGAAGAGAGAAAGAGAAAGGAGAAGAACTCTTATGCATAAATATTTTCTATTATATTAAGTTTTTCTTACAAATGACATACCTCATATTTATAGGTCATATGGTGACCTTTTACAAACCCAAAAACATAAATATAATTAAACACAACACAAATACCAAGTGCATGAATTGCACTCTCCAACATGACCCTTGAAAACATAAACAATTAATCTATCTAGAAATTCCAAATACATTCATCTAAACATTTGACTAATTGACCCATTTAATAATTTTTTCCTTTTCTCAAAAACATTAATTTCAACATCCTTACTCCTTAGGTCAACTCATAGATCACTTAATTGGTTGTCACCACAGTTATATAACACTGATATCTTTTACCACTTACTAGCCATTCAATTTCAATCAATCCTTCACAAAAGGGGACAACCATCAAAGAAACTCTCCCTTCCATTCCATCAAAATGTCTCACGAATCACCACACAGCAGTAACTCATTCGGGCGAATCAACCCGTTACCCCAATCGACACCGCCTTCAACACCAGAAGATTCAAAGCAGAATGAAAATTTTGAAACCAAAAAAAAAGACCACGACAAAGACAATGAGAAGATGTTTGAACAAATGCAGGGATCTCTTATGGTAGTCGCTGTTCTAGCAGCTGGGGCCACCTACCAGACCGGTTTGAGCCCACCTGGTGGCTTATGGCAAGCAAATGATGAACACGGCCACATAGCAGGCACACCAGTGCTCCGAGACACATTTTCACGCCGATACACAGCATTTTTTTATTGTAACTCAACGGCTTTCATCATGTCCCTTGTCATAATCATTATGCTGATGAACCGTCGGTTCTTCACCAACTCGGGGATGATTAAAGCGTTGAAGATCACAATGATGCTCGATATGTTTGGCTTCATGGGGGCTTATGCAGCAGGGAGTTGCCGCGAGTTGTCATCATCAATCTATTTGTTTGTAATGATGGGTGGGGTGTTCATCTATATCATCTGGTTTGCGCAGCACTATGGAATGATGCACGATCGCGCGAGGAAGATACCGGCTCTACAGAAATGTATGGATTGTATGAAGCCTACTTCTACCAAGGAAGGGCCTTAATTTCTCTTTTTTCGTATTTGAATTTTCATTTCTGCTCCCATAGCTAGGGAGTCCGTGTGAGTTGAATCCTTCTTTGATTTATGTATTGATTAAATTTCTTGTTCTTAATCAAATTGAATGCTCATAAAATAGGAACTCTGTCATAGTTGACTGGAACAAACTTCAATTCTGAACCCATATCGCAGAAAACAAAATCGAAAAATCCACCCACTTTTACTGTCATTGTTATGAAATTTTCTTATAAATTTATTTTCATACCAAATTCTTTATACAATATCCCTCGTTGATTTTATTTCAATAGAACTTGCTCCTGAGCGTAACAAATAAGGTCGACCGGGGAGCATTTGTCGCACGTTCACTTTTAGTGTAATGCTCCTGGAGCACTACACAATCAATTAACAGTAGTACAGAAATGATTCTAACGGGTCAAAAATGGTTTTACTATCAGCTTTTCTACCGTTTAGAGATTAACACAATAGAAGAAACTGAAACGTCTTCTAGCCATACCGATAGAAGATTTACCTTCTATCAGTACATAATACATTACCAATAGAAGAACCAAAAGAAGATGACCCCTTCTTCTATCGATACATCAAACATTACCAATAGAAGAAGTCTATTTTTTTAACAGAATTTCATTTATATAATTGGCTAGACCCCCTACTTTGCTAACCATAAGAATCAAAGACATGCATACATAAAACGACATTTTGATAATTAGATAGGGTGTGGTGTGAAAATTAAGGACCTCCAATAAAGAGGTACGAAAAGTCTTTATATTCTAACGGTTCAAAACACAACCAATATGTGAAAATTAACAAGTTGGTCTGACTTATATAGGTACTAAAGTATGAACCGATATGAGAACATCAACAGAGTATTGTATCGGTTAGTATAACAATATATATCGTTATAATAAGCTAAATGTATTCTAACGGTACACTATCACCGACTGATAGAAGAAAGAGGGGACCTCTCATTTCGGTTTCTGAGAGCGCAACCGATAGAATAATGTTTCTGGTCTATCGGCTTCAGTCCTAGATCGGTTTAAACCATTAGAGAATGGGCGTTAGAGATCCCACTTCTGTAGTATTGGATGCTATTACACAACAATCGATCATATCTAGACAATTGGGACTAATTCAGAATGTACAAACCGGACTGGGGGCTGCTGGTTTGGGGCACTAGGCTTTACTGGACTTTGTTTAGTGGGCTGCGGATTAATACTTCTCACTGCTTTGCTGGGCTTTGTTAAGTAGTCCTTTGAATTGACGCTCATTTAATAAAACTGCTTTGAACACATGAATTAAGTCAGAATTATTATTGAACTAATGTGTTTAAAAATTAAACAAAGTATTTCAAATACTTAAAAATCAAGATAGATTAATAAAAGTTCGTTACTAAACATAATATAATAGATAGATTGAACTTTTTTTTTTCTTTTCTTTTCTTTACGAAATCCGCATATATACGTCCGCATAAAAATCCGCATATGCCGCCGCATACTGCATATGCGGTATGCGGTGGCCTTCCTCATACAGCATGAAAACCGCATTTAATAACATTGGGTATATGCTAATATTAGTTCAAACAACACATTTTTTTGTCATCCATCAAGACATTAATTGCTAATTCCACACCATTGGGTTTTCAAGTTGTTTTATAGTAAGGGAAAAAACTACAAATAATATTAGTAATTTGAATAATACGTTCAAAAAGTAGTAATTGGATGTATCATACGAAAGAGGTGTATACTATATAATAATTTTAAATAAATTATAAAATTAGCATATGAAATCATATTGATACTTTTGTAGAAGCATGGAGAGGCGATTGCACATTTGTACGTCTTAATTTTCTTTCTAAATTTAATTAGTTGACAGTTGTTTCAAAGAAAATCCAGCAAAAATTAGAAAAACAGTACATGCGACTGTGAGAAAATCACTCACAAATCAACAGTCTGTCCATTGGTTGATTCTATATAAATACATTCCCTAAGGGATGCATTCATGATTCATCCTCCACAAAAACATTTCCTCCTAAACAAAGCTCCTCTTGTATATCTATTTATATTATATATATTATATATATGTGTATAAAAAAAATATATAAAGTACGCAGTGAATGAGAGATACGCCGACAATGGCTTCTTCAATGTATTTTAAGATAGCTCTTATTAGTTGTTGCTTGATCGTGGCAACAGCTGGTGATAAAAAAAAAGCTGCACCAACACCAGCCGATGATAAAAAAGCCGCACCAGCACCAACCGGTGACTCAAGTGCCGCGGCAAATGCAACAAGTGCCTCAGCTGCTTCAGGTGGCTCGGGTGTCTTTGATGTCACCAAGTATTCTGCATCGACTAGTGCAAGTGCAAGTGCAAATAGCAAGGTAATTGTTAGAATCATTTATATTAATTGTCTCACCATTACAACAATTTTCAATATCAAATTAAGCATATATATATATATATATATATAAAAGAAATCGATCATCTCTTATACCTACATAACTTGGTTTGACATTTTTGTAGGCCTTCACGGATGCATTTAAAGCAGCGTGCGCATTCAAAGGCCAACCAACTGTCTCGATACCTGCAGGCACCTATCAGCTCGGTCCAGTTGTATTTGAGGGTCCATGCATTGGATCGCATATTACATTCGACATCAAAGGAACACTAGTAGCTATACCAGACAACAGTGCCTTTCCGGGTCCTGCTTGGCTTGAGTTTGATGCTCTCCACGAGTTGGTCGTGCAAGGAGGAGGCATCATTGATGGCCAAGGTAAGGCGTCATGGGCACAAGGTGGCAAAGATAAAGCAATTGTAAGTCTTGTTGATGATCTCATTATACTAATTAATGTATACATATAGAAGAACATGGATTGCATGTATATATATTATATATTGGATCTTTACTTGCATGCAGAATATGAGGTTCATGAAGTGTAACAATGGAAAAATCACCGGCATCACATCGAAGGACAGCAAATTCTTCCATTTTGCACTCCACAACAGCCAAGGTCTCATTTTCGACAGCGTCAAAGTGGTGGCACCATGGGACAGCAAAAACACAGACGGTATCCATATGAGCATGTCGAGTAATATTACCCTTACTGCCATGGACATCGGCACAGGCGATGATTGCATCTCTATTGGCCAAGGCACAAACAATGTTCAAATAACAGGTTGTAAGTGTGGTCCAGGACATGGTATCAGGTAATTTATTTGGTCATTGAGTGAGGGTATATGGTACTATGCATAGCGCAGATTAGTCCATACTATAAATCAATATCTTTCTTTTCAAAGTTCAAGCAGTTGATCTAAACCGTTCAACATAATCTCCATATGAAAATGCCCTTGCATACTAAATTTTACTTTTTGTAGAATTTTTTTACTTATTTTTTAAGATAGATAGAATATCACTACTTTTGAATGGCCTACAATTTTTAGAGCGAGTGATATTCTACCTATTTAAAAAAATAGCAAAAAAATTGTATTTAAATATAAAATTTGATCAACAAGCACATTTTCTTAGGAAGATCATGTTCAACGATTCAGATCGATTGTTTTGATTTTGATAACGGAGATATAATCCATAGGACGGACCAATCCGTGCTAATGCATAGTACCATTGCCTTACTCTTGGTCATTTCTATCCATCTTTGTTTTTTTAACATACATAATGCTTAATTTCTACATATCTTAATCAATATACCGAAAATGATCAATGATCAATTAGTAAAACTAATCAATTAATAACAACATTATTTTGGTTGAGCGCAGCATTGGAAGCTTGGGGAAAGTACCGAATGAACAGAACGTCGGAAACATTCACGTCAAGAGCTGCACCATTCAGCACACATCCAACGGGGTTAGGATTAAGACATGGCCCGGGGCACCACCAAGCGAGGCATTCGGCATAACCTTCGAGGATATCACCATGACCAATGTCTCCAACCCAATCATCATTGACCAATTGTATTGTCCGGATGGCGAGTGCACCAACAAAAACGTAACTACTTTCTGTAACTTTTACATGACACATGACTTACAAGCAGATGCAGATGCACACGACCCCCACTCTTTTTCAAAAAATATGTACTTATCCATGCATGATTTCTATATAGTTTAGGGTAAAATGTTATATGTATTGGTAAAATTCACGTCTCATAACTTGAAAGTCTGGCTTTGATCCAGTTATAGCACTGTATTGTAACTATGTAATCATCTTCTTAGCAATCTCTTAATTAGCCTCAAACAATTTTTTTGCCAATTTGATATTGTGCAGCCATCTAATGTGAAGATACGTGACATCACCTTTTCTGGCGTCAAAGGGACCTCAAACACTGAGGTTGCGGTGAAGTTAGCTTGCAGCGAGAAGGTGCCATGCACAAATGTCATTCTACAGGACATCGCTCTACAGCCTACCGGAACTGGTTGTTCCAAAGTAAGCTCGCTTTGCACCAATGTTCAAGGAGGCGTCAAGGGAACTATAAAACCTGATCCATGCCTTGGAGCGGGTGCTGAAAGCAGCGGTGGAAATGCAACGGCCTCGGCTCCATCCTCTTCTGCGTCTGCTTCTCCACCAGCAAAAAAAGCTTCCTCTTAATGATCACATGTTTTTTTTTTTAAACGAGTTATACATTTATGATGTATAATTAAGGGAATATGTTTTGTTTTTTCATTTTTTAATTATACACATGAAAATTTTGTATTGGATGTCAATTCTTGATATTAATTCTTTAAACTTGGACTTGTTTCAATTGGTAGAAAAATAATGGTTTTTTTATTTAATTACTTTATTAATAGTATTTTCTTCTTATTGGTGCCTGTCTATGAATTTATCTTATCTATCTGTACAATATGCCATTAGCCCAAAAGGCCCAAATCAGCATCAGCCAAATTCCTAAACACAAAAACAGGGCACAAATTCAAAAAATATACATAGACGTAAATAGCTTTGGTTAACCATTTTTACTGAAGAGAAAAGGTGAGATTAAAGGGAGGGATATAAAAATGTTCTTTTCATTACTTTTTATTCAGATTATATCCTTCTTATCCGTACCTGTCTAGGAATTTATCTTTATCTAACTGTACCCTAAAGGCCCAAATCAAACCCAGCCCAAAACCCAATACAAAGAAATTGAGTTTTATTCAAGGGCTTCATCAGACAAATTTTATCCAAAACCGTGCCATATCGTCCGATCTGTGTTGAAATTCGTGCAAACACATTTAGAACTTAATTAATTTAAAATACTATGTGAATTTATATTAATGTTTGCACGAATTTTGACATAAATCAGACAATTTAGATCTAACTTTAAATAAGACTTTGTCCAAAACTCCTTGAATAAAAACCCACCCAAAAACACACAAAAACAGGGCACACATGCAAACAATATGTCATACATTGATGATGGGCATTTTCAATCGAATTCCGGATCCTTTGAAGTAACTAAAATTTTGAGTTTGGATCCGAACTGTCCGATCAGAATTCAAATCAATTTGACTTAATTGAAACTCTCAGGTATACTTTAATATTTGTGCAGATTTTGATAAGATGATCTGAATCCAACCTCAAACGGTGAGTTACTTTAATTTTAAGTGATTTGAATTCTTTTCAATTGTGGGCTTTCTTCTCCCAGAACCCGGCCCAACAACAGCATGGGTAGATGATGTAGATGATGTACAACTCAACACAACGGAATGGCACATCATCTCAGCTCAGTCAATTCACCGAATTCACCAGTCATTTCTATCTCTGCAGCGTGGGACCCCCATAAATACACAGTGGTAAGGTAAATCTGACAACTTGCATCTGCCTAGCTCCCCATCATTTAGAATTCATATCACCTGAGGTATTTTAAATTTTGAGTTTGAATCCAGACCGTCCAATCTGGTTTTGCACGGTTATTAAAGCAGCATTGTGCATTTCAACTTGGACTAGATTAGTCAAAATTCTGATCGGACAGTGAGAATTCGAACTGAAAATTTGACTTACTTCAGGTATTCAAACTCCATCATTTAACAAATTCCCTTTTTTATTTATTTAGAGTGTCACTGGACAAAAAATTATTTATAGAAACTAATGTATGATATTATAATAAGAGGTTGGCTAATATCAAAACGTTTGTTCCTAGACCGTGAAACAAACGCTTCGGTTTTTATATTTTCAAAGTTCAAATGGTTGATCCAAACCGTTCAACATTCAATCTATAATAAAATGTGTTTGGAAACTAAATTTTACTTTTTTTTGAAATTTGTTTACTATTTATTAATTAAGGAAGTTTTAAAATCGCTGTTTTCAATGATCCAGAAAATTTTCAAGTTTATTAAAATCAACGATTTTAAAACTGCCTTAATAAATAGTAAAAAAATTCCAAAAAATGTAAAATTTGGTCTCCAAGCACATTTTAATATAGAGATCACATCTAGCGGTTTGGATCGACCGTTTGGACTTTAAAAGTCGAAAAACTTAGTTACACCACAGCTCCGAAACAAACGTTTTGATATTAGCCAACCTCATTATAATAATTGATTTTAGATGTTGATGTATAGACGGAACCGTAACAAAATTCTGACTTCAGACAATGAATCTGAAAAAAAAAATTGGCTCTAATATTTGAATTGTTCAGATAACATTGTGGCGTTTAATACTAAAAAATTCCTGTACAATTTGAAACCTACTATACTCATTTTAATATGATATATTATTTTATATTAATTTCTATAAATAAAAAATTCTCACCACTTGAGTCCAAAAGGAATTTACCTAAGTTTCACATGTTATTCTATGTACATTTTAGTGTAGCATAAATTATTTCTTTACTTGCTAGCAAACAAATAAAGCATGCATGTTTCATGTTCCATTGTGTATTTATTGTATTTGTCCTCCCCCCCCCCCCCCCCCCCCCCCCCCACAAGATGTGAACACAGGTATTGTGTATAAAAAAAAAAAAAATCCAGGTTTTGTGCAGAGATATTTTAATTTTTTGGAGCCCATACTAACATACAATTACTCACAACTATATTTATAATAAAAGAATATATAATATAATAAGGATTTATAATCTTAATTGTTCATAGAGGCGTATGTTACCTATTGCTACCATGAATCCGGATCCTCTGAGGTAACTCAAATTTTGAGTTTGGATTCGGACCATCTAATCAGATTCAGTACCAATTTGGTTCAAGGTGAAATGCACGGATTGTTTTAATATTCGTGCTAATGTGTAATTGGATCAAATAAGGTGAAATGCACAGATGGTCCGAATCTAAATTCAAAATTTTGAGTTACCTAATGTGTAATTGGATCAAATAAGAATGACAAATTGCTGACCCGAGATGAGTCCGAATAAGCATCTAATCTGACCCGATCCATTTAATTTTTGTCTCTCTTTTTTCATTGTGCAGTTAAAGTGGATCCGGATCTTCTAAAGTAACTCAAATTTTGAATTTAGATCATGACCGTTTGATCATAATTCATGTTAATCCGTTTCAAATTCCAAATTTATAGACCCCTTCAATATCTGTGTAGATTCTGATCGGACAACCCAGAGTCAAACTCAACTTTTGAGATCCGACCTAATTAAAGTGGACCGTACGATTTAGAAAAAAATTGAACTTACTAAAAACTAGAATTAATCGCTTGGCAGTCTCTGTCAAAGTTTCAGAAAAAATAAATAAAAAAAAGAAGTCAAACTTTTAAATTTCATAATCTGTTATTACAACAAAAGATTTCCTCTATCCAGATTTTAAATTTCTAATATGTTATTACAACATAAGATTACTCTGTCTGGATTTCAAAATATTTCTCAACTTATTATAGACTCTTTAACATTATTAGAAGTTCTTAATTGCACAAAATCCAAAAAAATGGAGTAAATATAAATTGGTCAAAATATTTCAGCAAATAGTAAATTTTAACCGTAAAATGTATATATTTCCCTTTTTCAGAAATTTTCAGGACATATTCGCTTGATTTCTCATGGAATATAACATAAGTTCATTAGTTTCTTTTAGTTTAGAAAACTTTATTTTATTTGTTTTTACTTAACAAAATAGTCACTGTATATATGACATGATAATTAATTCAGATGTTTATATGGTCCAAAAGTTAGCATTACTAGGATCACACACTATACATGCCAAGAAATAAATGAACAACGGCTAGTTTGGATATATATATATATATATATATATATATACACAACGATCTAAATTACAAAAGTGCATTTAATTTATTTTTTGTTTCTTTTTTTGCAAAGAGAACCCTGTTTTATCCTTAATAATTGAGCAATTATTGGTAACCGTTGTAAAACCCAAGATGGTTGGGAGAAATTTTTATTTAAAGAAAATATTAAAAAAGAAAAGAGAGAAATTGAAAGAATATCTATTGATTTAAATTATTCAAAGTTTGAATCGGTAGAAATTCCACCGGTCCAAACTAAATTTTTTTTTTTGCACATTTTTCGTGACTCCATTATCTATGACTCCTTGATTTATACTATGCTCCACATATAATGAAGCCACAGTGAATCTGGCTACATATTTGTTTTTCTAAAAAAAATATATATATACTTTGAATCGGTAGAATTTCTATTGATTTTTCTGCCCTAAAAATTTAAGGATACTCTTTCTGTTTCTTACTTTTTTTTAATATTTTCTAAAAAAAATCTCTAGCCGTATTTTTTTTTATTTGATCTTAAATTCGTGATATATTTTTAAATGAATTTAGTTTTCATGACATAGGAACTTAACAATGAACATTATTCTATGATAGAGAAAGAATATTTACATGATAGATGTTAGGTTTGTGTAAAAAATTAGATGTAACTACCTCTCATGCTAACAATGCAACATGCTCATTAATTATATATTTTTTTCCATGATAAGGAATGATATCATGTGATCTCATTTTAAAATATTGTAATTAGATCTAGATGACTAATTAATTATTTTGAAATAATTTAAGGATTAATATTTAAAATGGTCTTTTTTTCTTAAAAATTGTCAAAATAAAATTAGTACTTAAAACTATTAAAATTCAATTCACAAAAATGAAATAAATTTGTAGAGCTTAATTTTTTTTTTTTTTGGAGAAGGTGGGGTTAAATTAACACACTGATATCATAAACGAAACCAAACTATTCTATTTAAACAATTAACATGCATTTATTTATCAATTAATTAGGTGTTTGATTGTCCCACAACGGCTAATTAAACCTAATTTTTTTTTATTTAAACGGCGCAATGAAATTGAAAGAGATTCATGCATAAAATTAATATAAAATATTATTAGAAATAGGTTTTTTTATTTATGGCATTAATTAAGAAATATATAAAGTAGGATTTTCATTTACAATCATGCTTTCACAAAAATATTATTGCTTCTCATGTCAATTTTATTCATCAAATATCTTCATTTTTACTTACATTTATAATTAGAGATTAATTTCTGAATCTGTATGCATTTACGGAAAATACATGATAGCACAATTTTTAATTTGCTTATGTACTTTCATTCATGTATTTAGAACAAACAAATATTATTATAATTCATTTAAGAATATGGGACATATCATAAAATAATTTTTATTTTCAAATGTATAGGCGTAAAATAATTACAGGAAGTTTATGCATGTTATTGTATAAATTCAATTCCGTATGTATATAAGAATTCATAATGAGGAGGGTTCAAATGTCTTCATTTTTTGTACCTCTATCATGCCTTTATTTTTAAAAACATTAATAAATTAAAATTTAAAATTTAAAAGTCAAAATAAAACTGTTGGATATTATCTACATCATTTTATCTATGCACGTGTAAAAAATTGTGACATTTCAACTTTGTTTTGGTTGTCATCAAGAGCTTAAAAAAACGTACTAATGTGGATAATTTCTGGACGTTGATTTTTCAAATGATTGATTCACATAAAAATTGAAATGTAATATTTTTTATGAGCACATAGAGAAAATAACATAAATAACATTTAATGGTTTAATTTTGACATTTATGATTTAAATTTAAATTTATTAACGTTTGTAAAAATGGAGGCATTTGAACCCTCATCATTCATAATTTAGTCCAAACATATACTTTACATTGCGATTACATGTATTTTTTTTTTATTTTTTCAAGTTATTTTATTAACAAGTCAAGCAGTAAAAAATGTTGAAATAAATGTATTAAAATTAACTTAAAAACTCTCACGTTTGACCATTTGACTTGATACTAAATAAATTCAAAAAATTATAAATTTTGCATATAAACGCACAACTGCGAAGTAGATCGGTTTGGATTTATCGTTTGAAATCGATTTGATAGGTTTTGTTGTTGTTGTAAATTAAATTATCACATATAAAAAAAAATTAATTTTAACATTTATTTATTTTATTTATAGAAATATATGATGAACTTAAATTTTTTCTATCTATTAAATGTTGAGTAATTATGGCACCTGTTCCCATTCTATTGCTCAGTAAAAGATCAGAAGCTTGTCGTTTCTCCAAACAGTTTAATTTGTTTTAATGCTACAGAAAAAATGGTCGGTCCAATTTTAGAATCTCAATTTATTTTACATTTCCATCATTTGATGTTATTATAAGGAGTCCGGCTAGTATAACACTAGTGTTATTTCAAATTAAATGACACCACATTTTAAATCATTGGATCTGCTTTAATATTCGTGCACAAGACTTTAATATTCGTGCACTAGTTTTGTGCACGAATATTAAAGCAGATCCAATAGTTTAAAATGTGGTGTTATTTAATTTGAAATAACACTAGTGTTATACTAGCCGGACTCTATTATAAGATTAAATAGGAGGGTTTTTTGTAAAAGAATTTTCCCTATTTTTTATTTTAAATTTATATTCTTGTTAGTTAAATAAAGTTTCCTCAGTTTTTTCTTCATGCAGCGCACGGAGTATAGAACTAAAACAGCTCTGCACAAGGTTCGTACGTTGCATGAAGCCAAAACTGCTCTGTTAAATTATTTACCCCACTCACCGCATGTGACTGGAACTCGTTCCTTAGCTTCGGATTAGCTCCAAAATGCTTTTGACTAAAATCCGTCAGACTGAATCCCAACCGTCCGATATGGGATTGAAAGGTGAGATTAATTAAAAAAGAAACACATTGGATCAATGATAGATACTTCCAGATCCGAAGCATGGTCCCTTACACTCTCATCATACATCAAACGCAGTCACTTTGTTCCCCCTACCTCCCGAGTTCACGCCTCGACATTAATGCACCGTTTGAGTTTAACTCTGGATCGTCCGATCAGAATACGGATCAATCCGACCCCTTCTTAATTCCCCAAATTCCTTCAACATTCGTGCTAATATGTAATGAACGGATCATATACAAATTTAAACAGTGCGTTAATGCAGAGAAATAAATTCCTCTCCCTCCATCCGACTCTCTATCCCTCGAATTCATATCCTCTAAAGTAACGTAATACGTGAGATTAGAACTGGACCGTTCGATTTGAATCGAATCAACCCAGACCTATTTAAAAATCAAGGGGTTCTTTAAGATCGGTGCTAATAAGATGAACGGATCGAATTCAAACTCAAATGATGAGGTACCTTAGCTCAAATGAATTCCAATCCCTCTCCTCTCTCTCTCTCAACGTGAAATCTGTGCCATCTCTGTGCACACTATTTACGAAGCCCAACGCCTTTATTTACTTCTCTCTCTCTCCACCTCCTTTACTTCTCCAGTAAAAGAGAAGGCGAGGTTCAGAGAACCGAGAAAAGCCTGACATTTCCTCTTACACTTACACCAAAGCTCATAGCATCTCACTAATGGCTTTCTCATACTGATCTGAGGAGAAAGAGAGAGAGAGAGAAAGGAACTCAATGGGTGACGAGATGAACAAGGGGGGATCATGCGACTCGATCGAAGCAAAGAAGAAGAGACCAGAACAGAGCTGTGCATTCTACGAACTCTTCTCTTTCGCTGACAAGTGGGACCACCTCCTCATGGCTGCCGGAAGCCTCGGTGCTGTGGCGCACGGCGCCGCCATGCCAGCCTTCTTTCTCCTCTTCGGAGAATTGATCAATGGGTTTGGGAAGAACCAGTACAACCTTCGCAAAATGACCGATGAAGTTTCTAAGGTTATATTTGCAAAATTTCAATGTAGATTTCGAGGAGGAGAGATATTGTTTTAGTAAATCAATGCAAATGCTGCATGTCCTTTCCTTAATTCCTTGTACCGTTATAAAGTTGTATATTTGCACAAATGTCCCTTCAATTTTGTTATTTGTATAACCTTTGTCTATTGTTTCCTGTTTCAGTATTCTCTTTACTTCGTGTACCTTGGACTGGTTGTTTGCTTCTCCTCCTACTTAGGTAAGCATTTCATTTCGGTTTTTTCTTTTTAATTTTTGTTGGGTTTTTAATGAAATGTAACCTTGAACTTTTTCTATATAAGTATGTATTTGTTATTCAACTAGAAGCAGCATTTTTCTACTTAATTACTTTAGAAATGTCATGTAAATATGTAATTATGTACTCTATTTCACCCATAATCCGAAAATGGACCTGATTTAAAAGTGAAAAAAGAAAAGAAAAAGTAGATTATTATTTTATGGGAGGTGGTATATACAAAAGAGCACTTTTCAGTGAAACTGTGCAGAGAAACGACAAGCTTCTGGTCTTCTCGTCCTTTTGCTCCCGTTGGGCAGTCTAAGACATGTCCTTGTCACCGTTCTGTGGGCCCCACATATATCCCAAAATATGGCTTTATGCGCTTACAACCCTGAATAATACCAAATACTGAAACCACCTCTGAGGGATAATGGTTATGGTTTGGAAACTTAGGGGTGTTCATCGGGTCAGTTTTAATCGGTTTTAAACTGAACTGAGAGAGTTCGGTTTAAATGGTTCGGTTAATCTTTAAAACCAGTTTAATAGTTTGGTTTGGTTCGATTTATAATTTAAAACTGGTTAGATTGAACTGACCGAAAATTTTAAACTCGTCCCTTGTTTCGAACCAAACATTTAAAAAAATTCAAAAATTACGGTATATTATTTGGTTCGGGTTAAACCAAGTTAGACCGAACCAATTTTTTTTTAAATCTATCTTAATTTTTCTTAAAAATAGACAACATTTTTTGTATGATTATCTTCTTGTTTCGGTTCAACCGAACAAACCGAAATTTAGTTCGGTTTGGTCAGTTCATTTTTAATTCGGTTGTAATTTGAAAACCGAATAAAATTTTGGTTTGCCTATTTTATTTCAGTTTTAACCAAACCGAACCATTGAACACCTCTAGACCTAGTTATAGTCTGATATGGAATAGTTTATATATTTATTTTTTTATTTTGAATAGTGTTTTTGAGGGGATAATCTTATTGGAGAAATATTAAAGGGTTAATTATCTGACTTTTTTTTTCTAAATCTTAACAGAGATTGCATGTTGGATGTACACTGGAGAGCGCCAGGTAAGTGCTCTGAGAAAGAGGTACTTAGAAGCTGTGCTGAGACAAGATGTAGGTTTCTTCGATACCGATGCCCGTACCGGTGATATAGTCTTCAGTGTTTCTACTGATACTCTCTTGGTACAAGATGCCATTGGTGAAAAGGTACCTATCTATTTCAATAAGTTGCAAAAATTGGGTTAACTATATATGCAAGTTGGATATGATTTTGCTGAATTATTACACAAAAATTATTTGAAATTTTGTAGGTTGGTAACTTCATACATTATCTGGCCACCTTCTTAGCCGGGTTAGTGGTCGGGTTTGTATCAGCATGGAGATTAGCACTTCTTAGTGTGGCAGTTATTCCAGGAATAGCATTTGCCGGTGGTTTATATGCTTATACCCTTACCGGCCTCACCTCAAAAAGCCGCGAATCCTATGCTAATGCCGGTATAATAGCCGAACAGGTATGATATAAAATAAACTTGTATTTTACAAAATTACTATCTAGTTTTGAAATCTCCTTTTTTATTAAAGGTTAGTAAATAAATATACTTCAGCTTGGGATATTAATTTTTTGTAATTATGGGTTTGAAAAATAGGGTTTTTTATATGTATAATTCCTTGTGGAGAGAAACATGGCCTTAATTCTCATGCTACTGGAATAATACTACGTACAACTAGTATTGTAACCCTAATTTCAGTCCATTATTACCCGTAAAATTAAATATCATGAGATATTTGTCCTTTATGTTAATAAATAATCAAAATCTTGCAATTTTGAAGGATTCTACCTAAAATAATTCTAGAGTTTTCGGTTCTTTATTCCATGGCTCTTGAAGTGACCACGACTCAAGTGACTTCTTATTTTTATTTTTTTTCCTTCTTGCTTGATTTGATTTGACTTGATTATACTTTAAACTCCACTAGCGCCGATCTCTTTTGTGTCTCTTTTGAAGTTTTGTGGGTCATGAAATTTGCATTGATTAATTTATTAAAAAGACTAAAGATGTGGCCCATTATTTATTGATATTCTTAAGCACTGCATAAACTTCTATTTAATCAAATCTTTTAGCAAATTAATGGGTACTCTTATAAGAGTTCATTTCTGTGAATTTGTCAGAAGTGGTCCCCATTATAGCAATGATTGATTACTTATGGAATCCAATGGTTTGCACATGACCACATACTATTAGTTGCATGAACTAGGACTTGATAACATGTGGTCTCTTTTCTTACTACCACTGTTCAATAATTAATATCATATTAAACTATTCATATTAAACTGTTCAGTTTGGTGCTTTCAATAATTAATATCATATTAAACTATTCATAAACTTTGTTGTGTGGTGGTGGGACAGATTTATTTGCATGTATACTGTTGTGTGCATGATGCTTATACATATAGACACACAAACTGTACATATTTATCAATATCTTCGTTTGTAAAGTTCAAATAATCAATCTGAATCGTTTGACATGATCTGCATATGAAAATATACTTGTACATCAAATTTTACATTTTTTAGAACTTTTTTACTATTTTTTTGGATAAGTAGAAAATCGCTTGTTCTAAAAATTTGATGCTTATACATATAGACACACAAACTGTACACAATTATCAAAGAGTGAGGCTATGTTACTATGCATAGCGCGGATTGGTCCGTGCTATAGATCGATATCTTCGTCTGTAAATTTCTAATGTTTTTAAAATTTCATATTCTTAAGAATTTTTTTAGATAGGTAGAAAATCACTACTTTTGAATGGTCTACAATTTTTAGAACAAGCAATTTTCTACTTATCCAACAAAAATAGTAAATAAATTCTAGAAAATGTAAATACTAGTACATTTTCATATGAAGATCATGTTGAATGGTTCAGATTCAGAATAGCAATGTTTGTACATATTTACTTTACTTCTTTTACTTTTTTGTTACAGGTAATTGCTCAAGTAAGAACTGTTTATTCCTATGTGGGCGAAACCAAAGCACTGAATTCATACTCTGAGGCAATTCAAAACACACTTAAATTGGGGTATAAGGAGGGCATGGCGAAGGGTCTCGGCATTGGCTGTACCTATGGCATAGCATGCATGTCGTGGGCCCTTGTTTTCTGGTACGCTGGTGTCTTCATCAGAAATGGGCAGACTGATGGTGGCAAGGCTTTCACTGCTATCTTCTCTGCAATTGTTGGTGGATTGTAAGATTTTGAAATTTCTTGGTTTTGGTTCATGACCCTGTAGAACAGAGTGTAGGATACAGTTATCGGCCATTGCGCACTGATACCTGATCCAATGCTGTCACAAGTGTGGTAGATTGTTTATTGATGGTACCAACATGGTACCTAACCAGTAATGATTGGTACCGGGTTTCAAAATTTTTTAGCATTGTTAAGTAAAGTAAAAAGAAACGTATCATTTAGTCTGCAAGTACATTTTCATATGGAGATTATGTTGAACGGTTCAGACCGACTATTTGGAATTTGCAAATGAAAATATTGATCCGTAGTATGGACCAATCTGTGCTATGCATAGCACCATAGCCTCACTCTTCTAACAATGCATTTTCTTATATAATAATTATTACAAATTTTCTTTTTACAGGAGTCTCGGACAGTCATTCTCTAACCTAGGTGCATTTAGCAAGGGTAAAATTGCCGGTTACAAACTATTGGAAATAATTCGTCAGAAACCAACAATTTTCCAGGAAAAGGATGATGGCAAGTGCCTAGATGAGGTTCATGGGAACATAGAATTTAAAGAAGTGACCTTTAGCTATCCATCAAGACCAGATGTGATAATTTTCAGGGATTTCTCTCTCTTCTTCCCTGCCGGTAAAACTGTGGCAGTGGTAGGAGGAAGCGGGTCAGGCAAGAGTACTGTTGTGGCGTTGATCGAGCGCTTTTATGATCCCAATCAAGGTAAATATGATTTTATCATATCTCTTGGTATTGTATTAATTAAGTCCTGGTAACTGGTAACTTGGAGTGGATTGATTTGGTAACTGTGAAGTAAATTAAAAAAAATAGTAAATAAAAAGTAATTCAAAAAATAAGGGACTTAAAGAAAAAAGTAATTCATTTATTAAATTTTCAGGGCAAGTGTTACTGGATAATGTTGATATAAAAACTCTACACTTGAGATGGTTGAGAGATCAAATTGGGTTGGTGAATCAAGAACCTGCACTGTTTGCAACAACTATCCTCGAAAATATTTTATATGGTAAGCCTGATGCGACCATGGCTGAGGTCGAGGCTGCCACCTCAGCATCTAATGCTCATAGCTTCATCTCTCTCCTGCCAAATGGTTACAATACTCAGGTCAGCCTTCATTGCCATTCAATACTTGTTTTGATTTACTTTGCTTGTATCTACTTGTCAGTATAGTATACAACTTAGCTGCTGATACATACATGATTATCACATGAAAATGTACTTGCAAACTATATTTTACATTTTTAGAGTTTTTTACTATTTTTTTAGATAGGTAGAATGGTGATGAACATTTAGATCAAGTGATTTTCTACCTATCTAAAGAAATTAGCAAAAAAATTCCAGAAAATGTAAAATTTGATCTACAAGCACATTTTTGTATGGAGATCATGTTGAATGGTTCAGATTGATTGTTTGTATTTTGAAAATTGGGATCTTGATCCATAGTACCATGGTCTCACTCTACAACTAAGCCCAGTTCAAGTTCCAGATATTTTCTGATTTGTACGTAAATATTATTAAGAAAACAACATATATATATATATATATTTTTTTTTTTTTACTTGAATTACATAATATCCTAAATATTGCAGGTCGGAGAGAGAGGCCTCCAGCTGTCAGGTGGTCAAAAGCAAAGAATTGCAATAGCCCGTGCCATGCTAAAAGACCCCAAAATCCTCCTCTTAGACGAGGCAACAAGTGCATTAGACACGGCCTCTGAAAATATAGTGCAAGAAGCACTTGATCGCCTCATGGTTGGTCGCACGACTGTGGTTGTAGCACATCGCCTCTCTACAATCCGAAATGTTGACATGATTGCTGTCATTCAACAAGGCCAGGTAAAGGTTTTAAGAATTTACAGAAAGGAGAGAAAGATAGATAGATAATCAAATGAATTGTATATATATATAAAGATGATACTCGGTTTGACTAGTCAACATTTCTAACCAATTCTGCTAACTAATTCTGTTAACAATTCTAACATGTGTCTAATACCAGGTTATTGAGACCGGGACCCATGAGGAGCTTCTAACAAAGGGGTCAAATGGGGCCTACGCATCCCTAATCAGGTTTCAAGAAATGTCGAGAAATCGAGATTTTGGGGCCCCCTCAACCTGCCGTTCCCGCTCTTCACGACTAAGCCATTCTCTCTCTACAAAATCTCTCTCTCTTCGATCAGGAAGTCTGAGAAACTTGAGTTACTCTTATAGTACTGGAGCTGATGGTAGAATTGAGATGATATCAAATGCAGATAATGTCAAAAAGTACCCTGCACCGAAGGGTTATTTCTTCAAACTCTTGAAAATGAATGCACCGGAATGGCCGTATGCTGTTTTGGGTGCTATCGGATCGGTGCTATCGGGTTTTATTGGACCCACTTTTGCTATTGTTATGGGTAATATGATAGAGGTGTTTTATTACCGAGATATCAATGCCATGGAGAGGAAAACAAGGGAGTTTGTGTTTGTTTTCATAGGCACGGGTTTTTATGCAGTCTTTGCGTACTTGGTGCAACACTACTTCTTTAGTATAATGGGAGAGAATCTCACAACACGGGTTCGAAGAATGATGCTTACTGGTATAAGACTACTACCATAATGAATTCTTTTAAGTATTTTTATATGGAGATGGGCAGATTTATATTGCGAATTAAAACAATATTTCCGATTTCTAAGTTCAAACAGTCGATTTTCGAACGTTGAACATGATCTCCATATTAAAATGCGTTTGGAGACCAAATTTTACATTTTTTTTGAATTTTTTAACTACTTTCAAGATAGGTACAAAATTGCTCTTTTCCAGAAAATTCTGGACCATTAAAAAAAAAAGACAATTTTGTACATATCTAAAAAATATAGTAAAAAAATTCCAAAAAATGTAAAATTTGTTCTCTAAGCACAATTTAATATGGAGGTCATGTTGAGTAGTTTGAATGGGCTGTTTGGACCTTAAAATCACAAAAGATGAGCACGAATTATTTTACATTTCTTCTGGAATTTTTTTTACTATATTTTAGATAGGTATAAAATCGTTGTTTTTCAGAAATTTGTGAACCATAAAAAAAACAGCGATTTCGTACATATCTAAAAAAATAGTCAAGTATTTTCAAAAAATGTAAAATTTCTGTCTCTAAGCACATTTCAATATAGAGATCATGTTGAGCGGTTTGAATCAAACCATCTCTTTTTATATGCATACTTTTATGTAGTATTCTAATAGTATCTCTTTGCTATTGTAGTGATATTGAGGAATGAAGTGGGGTGGTTTGATGAAGAGGAGAACAACTCGAGTTTAGTAGCAGCACGATTGGCAACAGATGCAGCAGATGTGAAGCCAGCCATTGCCGAAAGAATCTCGGTCATTTTGCAAAACATGACCTCACTTCTCACCTCCTTCATTGTTGGATTTATTATTGAATGGAGGGTTGCTTTGCTTATTCTCGTCACTTTTCCTTTGTTAGTCCTCGCCAACTTTGCCCAGGTAACTAATTAGGAAAAATTTGGTGATCTTACTGTTAATCTCTGTAAAAGATTAGGCAAAGTAGCTTGGATGCATAATGCAAAATCTCCTTTCACACACAAAAAAATAAAAATAAAAAATGAATACCTTTTACCATGAAATCTATTTTGATCTTGGATTTAGGAGATTTATGGGGCGTCCTAGTAAATAAACATTAAACTGAATACCCACCTAAAAGTAAGGGAATATTACCTTTCATCATCAAAGGAGGCAGGTTTGTTAGTATTTTATGCTGTGTACTGAGTGTTGTAAAAAACATCTGTTTAGGCCGATTAATCGGCCGATTAGTCGGCCGATTAGTCGTTGGCAGTGACCAAACCGTCACGGATTTTCCTGACTAATTGGCCGATTATTTCTGATTATGGCCGATTATTCCCTAATAATCGCTTGGCGATACCCTGTTTGTCTGACGAGTGCATACCGTTATTCAATACTAGTATATCATTCGAAAAAAATAGATAGAATTATAGGAATGTGTTGGTATAGTATATAAGGATATATCTTTGCATTGAGAAATTAAAATATCTTTGCATTTAAGGATATATGGAATGTATTTGCCATTGACTAAGAAGCAGGTAGAGCTAGGTTAATATAAAATTAAAAAGATTGAAGTCAAAGTAGTTGCCATTGATTTTCTTCATTGTGACCCAAAAAATGTTGGGGCCCATTTGTAAGTTGCCAAGAGGTAACACTGGAAGGCAACATGTTGGAGCAAAGTATCCTTTCCAAAAGAAATAAATCTAATCAGCACCCATTTGTGCACCCAAGTGTCCCCCCCTCCTCTGGGCCCCACACTGTACTCTGTCACACTGTCATAACTTTAAACTGCTACACATGTGCCTTTTCTCTGACAAGATGCCTTTTCCTCTTTTGACTTATTTATTAAATCAGTCCCTGATGTACTTTTATTTACATCTTTTAAAAAAAATCGTCACATGTTGCACCACACACCTTCTTCAAAGTCTTATGTTATTTAATTTGAATTGCTTTCTCTGCAACCCTTAAAATAATATGGTTTTACCTAAACGTCCTTCAAAGTGTGTGTATAATTTGACCCTTTGGAAGAAGAAATATTATTGCATTCCCATCCACTTTAAAGAAATTTTGCTATGTTTATACATATAAAAAATGAGACCTTTTCTATATTTTTTTTGGATAAACTTTTGAATGACCTTGTTTTACTTTTCTTTTTCTAGGAAATATGTCTTTTATTTCTCTGCCAATTTTTTAAAAAGGAATCTTGTTTTGTTTTATTGGGCCAACAAATCCAAGACTCTGCACACAATTTATTTTTCTTGGATGCTTCTGATTTAATTCATTGGCCCACTTAAATGCCCCATTGGCCCACCTTGTTAGATAGACTGACAATATTTTCTTTGCTGTTTTGTCTGTCTTGTGTCAGAACAGTTTGAAAAAAGAGGGTAGAGACACTGTACTATTGCTTCTGAGCAATATTTTTATTTATATCTAAAAAAGAGTATTTTTTATTTAAAGAATAATATTACAAAAAAGTTTTTTTTTTTTGGTCCCTTTTAAACGAAAACTCTAAAGGACCAAAGCTTTTTTTTTTTTTTTTTTTTTGCTACTGAATCGAAATATTCATGTAATTCGTCCAGAACACTATTATTTTAAACAAAAAATTATGTCTTCTGAGTGCATTTGCATTTTCTGCCAAAAGCTGATGCTCTGTGGCAGCCTTTTCCCCTTGCTTCTCTTTGGGTTAAAATTTTTTTCAAGAAAATGTACCAGTCATAAAGATTTCAAGCACAGCATTGTAATAAAACTGCTAATTTATATTAACTGACATTTTTTTTCTTCACCCAGCAACTTTCAATGAAGGGATTTGCGGGTGATACAGCCAAGGCCCACGCAAAAACAAGCATGATTGCTGGTGAAGGCGTGAGCAACATCCGCACAGTGGCTGCATTTAATGCACAGGACAAGATAGTTTCTCTCTTTCGGCACGAGCTGCGGGTCCCGCTCAGCCACAGCTTGCGCCGGTCCCAGACTGCTGGTGTCCTCTTTGGCTTATCCCAACTCTCACTCTATGCTTCCGAAGCCCTCATTCTCTGGTTCGGGGCCCACCTTGTCAGGTCTCACCATTCCACCTTCTCCAAAGTTGTACAAGTCTTTGTTGTTTTGGTTATAACTGCCAATTCAGTTGCTGAGACAGTTAGCCTCGCACCTGAAATTGTACGTGGTGGTGAGTCAATCCGGTCGGTTTTTGCAGTTTTAAACCGCCCGACCCGTATTGAACCGGATGACCCGGAGGCTGACCCGGTTGAGTCTATGCGTGGTGAGATTGAATTTCGGCGGGTTGACTTTTCATACCCAGCACGGCCTGATGTTCAAATTTTAAAGGACTTTAACCTCAGAATTCGTGCTGGGCAAAGTCAAGCACTTGTGGGTGCAAGCGGGTCGGGTAAAAGCACTGTAATTGCTCTGATCGAGAGATTCTACGATCCAACGGCTGGGAAGGTGATGATCGATGGTAAAGACATCAAGAGAATCAACCTGAAATCCCTTAGGTTAAAAATCGGTCTCGTGCAACAGGAGCCGGTTCTATTTGCTTCAAGCATATTTGAAAACATCGCATATGGGAAAGATGGGGTTACCGAAACAGAGGTAATGGAGGCAGCAAAGGTGGCAAATGCACATGGGTTTATCAGTCAACTTCCTGATGGGTACAAGACATCAGTTGGTGAGCGTGGGGTCCAGTTGTCAGGGGGCCAAAAGCAGCGAATTGCAATTGCTAGAGCGGTTTTAAAAGACCCTGCAGTGCTGCTCCTAGACGAGGCAACTAGTGCTTTGGATGTAGAGTCAGAGTGTGTTTTGCAAGAGGCATTGGAGCGAATCATGAAGGGACGCACGACCGTGTTAATTGCTCACCGGCTTTCTACGATACGTGCGGTCGATTCTATTGGAGTGATGCAGGAAGGAAAAATTGTAGAGCATGGGAGCCATGCTGAGTTGGTTTCTAGGGCTGACGGGGCATACACCCGACTGTTGCAACTACAACATCAACGTTGATTTTTGGGTGAACTAAAACCAGTTTTGTAGATAAGTGGGGAATTGGGGCTTAAAAGAATGCTCATTATCATTTCTTTCTTTAATGTAATATTTGAATTTCCTGTTATTTAAAAACTAAATACTTGTTAGCCTAGGAGTGTACTGTTTATTGGAGGTTTCTTATTCTGTTTGTTTGAAACCAAGCATGTAATCTAGACAATTAATCTAGAAAATTTTGAAAGGGAAAATGGACCAAGTAGACAGCACTATTAATGAGTTTAGAAATGAAGAATGGGTTTTTTATTATATTAATCTGATATTTACATGTGCTTTACATGTCAAGCAAGGAGATTGGTTTAATATATCTTTCTTATTTTTTGTCTTCTACACTACATGATGTATTTTCTTAGATTTAACCTTTAAATGACCATCACCATACAGACTAGGTTAGCATGCACCATACTAAGATACTAATAAAAAGAATAAATTGCAGTAGAGATCAAATAAAGCACACAAGATAGATAAATGAAACTACTATATAAAATTCATAAGAATTATAGATTACAAGCCATCACCCTAGAAAGGCTTAAGAGTAACATTGAAGTCCCCACATAATAGACAGAGAGTGTCATCAGTTGGTTACACTCCTTGTAATTCTTGGAAAAATTCTCTTCTTAAATTCAGAGAATGGTGTGTCATTAATTACACTTCATACTAGGCATTGTCCTTAATATTAACACTTTTTTTTTTCATCAAACACATTGATAAATTAAAACAAATTACAAGTAAATTAAAATGACCATGCGTACACTCCATTTATTCCGGTTCATACAAAACAACAATCATGTTACATATAAAAGAAACGGTACATAGAAAAAAAATATCCAACATGTAAATCCTCTGCCTATGGAGGAAAAGGAGTGATTATTTGCTTCACATAAGAAAAGGAACACATATAAATATATAAGAATTAGACGGTACCAGATTCGTATTGCTGCACCTTGTGCTCGTCAACAACTCCCAATTGAGCCATCAGCAACCAGAGATGAGTGAGTAATTCTCCACCCCTGCTCAGGGACTTGGCATGTTGGTATGAATCGCAATGAATGGCGGCATATCCCAGCATCTCCATCCAGGTCTCGCTAATTAACTTCCATCTTATTTGTTGCTCGACTTTCTGCAATTCGTCTGCAAGTCTAAGACCGGCCTTTAATACCAATTCGCCCATTTCATCCTCATCCTTACGCTTACGCCTATCCTCCTCACGCTTACGCCTACCCCAGCTTCTCAAATATGCCCATATCTTCTTTAATACAAATGTATATTTTTTATCTGTTGGTTGACGGCCGTCAGCTGATACTTGTGCATCATTCTGCTCAAGTGCCGGTGGGGCCACTTCATCCTTCTTAAGAAGCACTTCGCGTGCTTTTTTGTCTTCAATCTTTCCCTCCTTACCCGTCATCCTTGCCTTGAATTTCTTCTTGACGACAGCACATGTGGCCTCAAATCGTGTCTTACCATATCCGAGCTGCATCATTGACTGCTGCTGGGTTAGGAGATATACCATGTAATTGGATGTCTTCCGACTGACATCACGCTCGGTGTCATCACTCCCTTTAGGTTGGTTGGAAGTTTCACTCTCAGTGTCATTATTCCCTTTAGGTTGGTTGGAAGTTTCACCCTCGGTGTCATCGGAGCCATTCCTGTTAGGTTGGTTGGAAGTATCAGTATAATAACAAATGTCTGTGGCAAGATGCCACAAGAGAATGCACTCATCAAATTCCCTTTTCATGCTCCACTCCAGATTCGTCAGTTGGTCGTGACGTTCCAATGTTTTGTTTCCCCTATATGCTCTTGCCTCTACTAACACATTGTATATATGCACGTTTTGCGCTCTCCTTTTGGCCTCAGTGAACATAATTTTCTCCAACAACCCCGGCTTCAAGGGTTCTTTTCTGCTCTCACGCATGTTATCCCACCAATGTTTTATTTTTAGAAATCTCATGATCTTTGCTAATACAGTGTCCCTGTCTCTCAGGCAGACACCTACGAGATTGTACTGCCCAATGGTTCGGGCCCACCGAGGTTTTCCCTTCTTCAAGAAAAATCCTTTCACCAATTCGATTATACAACTTGCAACACACTGGCTGTGTTCCGTCCTAGTAAGTGCCACGACTGTCCAGTCTGAGAATACAAGAAGCATGGTAGCGATGACCTCAAGGCTGAGGCCTGCACCAAATAGGATGTAGGTTATGATAATATCTCCAGATACATACTTTTGCATGTCAAGATGATGAAATACAACGAAAGCTGCTATGATGGAGACCAGAGAGAAATAGCGCAATACACGGCCTAAAATGCAGTGCATGTGGACTGCCTTCGTATGCAGGACATCATATAGGAATGAGAGTTCGATAGCAACCAATTTAAGTGCGTCAGTCGACTCGAGATCTGAGAAGCGATCCTGACTCTTCAATAACATATGCGTGGGAAAAGTTACATCTACCAACAGGCGCTTGAAGATATTGAACCAGCGAAAGCCTTCCAAAATAGCCTTGCTTTCGTTGTTAGAGATGTCGGAGTTGGGTGGGACTAAATTCTCTGCATAAAGTTCATATTTTATTAGTCATTTCTCTGTCAATTACTAATGTTACCTTTTTTCTTTCATTTGACATTTAAATACAGGTTGGGAGGGAGTACAATACCGGGTTCATTACTGACAGTTTGAACTAGAATAAGAACCGACTATTTTTTTCATACACCATATAAAGTAAAAAAAATATATATATACCAAGTCTCTCAATGCATAAGAGAATTTCCTTGTCTACTAAATCAAAAATTGGTCCTTCAATACTTTTGTTACAAAAGAAGACTTCCCGTTTTTATGGTTGAACAACAAATAGTAAACCAAACAAACCAAAATGACTGAAATAAAAATAACAAATACTATATGTTTATGGTAAGAAAATTATTAATTCCTAGGGGTGCCAATGGGTACCGTATGGGTCAGAAATGAATAAATCAATTTTATCATAAATTGCTAAATAAAAAATAATACAAAATGTCGTATATATTAATTGAGTCCTAATAATAAAAAGAGTCAGTCTATGGTACTATGCATAGCACGATTTGGTTCGTAATACAGATCAATATTTTTTTTTTCAAAATCCTAACAGTCGATCCGAACCGTTCTACATGATTTTCATATGAATATGTACTTACAGACCAATTTTTTTTTAGAATTCTTTTACTGTTTTTGGATGGTCCAAAATTTTCAGATCAAGTGATTTTCTACCTATCTTAAAAAATAGTAAAAAAATTCTAAAAAATATAAAATTCAGATCAAGTGAACGGTTTGGATCGACCGTTAGGATTTTGAAAACAAAATTTTTGACCCGTATTACGTACCAACCCGTGATATGCATAGTACCATAGACTCACTCTAATAAAAATATATATTGTTATTTGTGTAAATAAAATTTTATCATATATAAATTATCAATTATTCTATTGGGTAACGGGCACTAAATAACTCTTACCCGTACCCTTACCCGATAAGCTAACAAAGTTTTTTTCTTACCGATACCCATCTCGTTAAGTTAATGAAAAAAATTCTTATTCATACCCGCCTTGTCGAATACGTTACAGATTAGATAAACAGTTAGAAGGATTTCATTGACTTAACGAGATATCTTATCATTAATTATTAATTTCGAGTACCTAGAGAACATACCTTATTATTTAAATTTGTTCTTGTTAAATTCTATAATCTTTCCCAATTCTATTCAGTTCAATAATTTCGATTTCTGATAACATCACAATTTATTTTACTTTTAATATATGTCATATTGTTTCAAAATTTCTGAAAAAATACTTGTATATTTTTAAATTTAGAACCATGTAAATTTTGAAACTATACGCATAGGCAAGTAAGCAATTTTTTCGACAATAATCTATATATTGTCCTTAAATTCCCAAACTCATCATATTTAAAAATATTTTAGATTATACATTGTAAATGTAACTATTTGAGCAATAAAGCTTTTAGTCAAATCAATTCTCTAAAAATCAACAGAATATTGAAATTAAATCTTAAGGTAGTCTTAACAATAGATAAGATTTCGCTCGAGTTAATACAGTTAACCAGAAGTTGGAGGAAAGTAGGGATATATGTACCTAAAGTGTCTTCTGGTGGGAAGAGTACTGCCATAATTTTGCCCCATGTACCTGAGGGGAGAACAATTAAATCAAATCTTTAGGTATTAGCAAGAATAATAACATTTTGCTTGAGTTAATATCGTTAACTGGATGCTAGTGGAAGGTAGGGATATATGTACCTTTAGTAGTTGCATTTGTTTGGTCGGCGTTCGGGGTAGTATTTTCCGTGCTACCTGAGTGGAGAACAATTAAATCAAACCATAAGGGACTCTTATCAAGAAATAAGATTTCGCTCGAGATAAATTTGTTAACCGGATTTAGTGGAAGATTGGGATATGTGTACCTCTCATAGTTGGGGGGAGTTCTGAGATAATTTTATCCTTGAGATTGTCCTTGCTTGCTAAGCGGAGAGCATGGGTCCTCTCAGCAAACTTAATCAGTCCCGGGATAAACACGAAAATTGTTGGTATCCACATCCAACCAGTTGGTGGTGATTGGAAAAATACATAAACTGTAATTAAAACCTGGAAAATTAGACCCAAAAGGTGGCGCCACCAAAGCTCATTATCCTCGATTGCGTATGATGTGATGGTATCGGGACCTCCGAGGTGAACCAGGAGGAATGGTGCCCACAAGATGGTGAGTTCGCTACTGAGACCACTTCCTGCAGGTGTCTGATGGCTGATGTTACCGAGCCCTAATGTGGCAACATTGTCAGCAGTCAGGTACAACAGCCAGAGCGTGAACGCGAGCATCACGTTGGTGTTGCGTTTGCGCAACGGTGCCAAGAAGATGAGAAGTATTTGTATGCCGAGGCTGGTGAGGACGAGAATCCTTACCTCGTCTGAGCTCCATAGGTTTTGCAATTTCTCAGTGATAATTTTCATTCTCTCTCTCTTCTTTGAAATGTTGGAAGGGGCTTTGAAACAACTCAACTTTCTCTATCTCTCTCTCTTGTGAAACCTTGGCAGCAGCTGCCAAGTATACGCTCTTTCTTTATATTGAGAAGTTCATGGTAGCGGCTGCCAAGTGAAGTATCTGCTTTCTCTCTTTTTCTCTCTCCTTGTCTCCTCCCTCTTTTTGTTCACTTTCTTGGAGATGCCTGGCTAGATCCATGCCTTGCTCAACAAATAAAAGATGACCGTATTCCCCACGATCAGGTAGATTTATTGAGCTTTACAACCCATTCAACAGGTGATATTATAATTTTACATTATTTGTCATATGACATGTTTGTTTCGGTTGCTCTGTTAACAGCCAGGAATAATATTTTGTTAATTAAAAAGTACAAGGAAAACCTAGATTTGATTTACAAATAATATGTATACCGGAACCGCAAGTCTCTATTGGCTTAATTAATTGTACAATAATAACTTGAAAAAATTTAAAAATGAAACTGATGCCATCAGACAACTCTCCATGGGGATTTCATATTTTGATTTGATTTTAGCTTTTGATATTTGGTACTTAATTTTGGTCTTGGCATGGTATAGATTTAGGTTCGAGTTTTGGATTTTCTGTTGACTCGAGTTCTGCTATGGTTGGATTGACGTTTGAATCCTTTTATAAGTATTTCATGCTTTTAATTTGTAATCTGATATTTTAAGAAGGATTCCAATGATCTAATTGTAACTTACCATTTGATTGCCATACAACTAGACAAGAAGTAACTAACGGTATGTCCTATATAAATAATTTATTACAACAGTGGATTACAAATAGTAAATTTGTCTTTATAATATTTGACATTATTTCGGTGGGCTTATAACGACTCACGAGTATTCTTGCCACTAAGTAAGTTAACTGTGTCAGCAATGTTATTCTGTCCCGATCGCTCTTTGCACAAATGCACGCCTCTTATCCCCCTCTCTGTTCAGGAAGAATGTATATTACTTTCTAGGCCCACACAAAAAGCAAAATAATTCATTTGAAAGCAAAATAATGTATATATACAAGCAACCAGGACAAGAAGTATATTACTTTCTTCTTCCCGAGGTCACCTAAAAGCAACCAGGACAAGAAGTACAGATATCATTCTATACTAACTTCTGTTGGCAAGTTACAACATTCTGTTGGAAATAAAGAAGAGGAACAGAGGAGCAAAATTTGATAAGGGATAAACTGTTTATTTCTTCTCTCTATAATATTCGATTACAACTTCAGAATTTAAAGCATTACTACATCCTAATTTAGGCCCCACTACCTCATCTAAATTTAATACCCCATTACTACTAATCCTATTACAGGGATAGCTATTTTTAGAAACCAACTAATCGCACTACTACACGTTCATGCTTCTAATAACAACTACAATAGAATTCTGAATATAGAGAGAGCTAATTTTGGATGAACTCTCAACACATTCTGTGGTGTTTCATTTGAAACTTGAAAATAGTAATAAAATGTTTGTTTCATTCTCCATAAAGTTGTTGTATTATTTAATAATAAAGCACTTGTATTAATTAAGCTGACCCGTGTGGTGAAAGGTGGTGGTTGTTAATTAAAAGTAGTAGTTTGATGAGATTTTCTTAGTCCAAATAAATGATGAATTATTTATGAAAATATACTTTTTAGTTTGTGCTTACTACAGTAACTCTATAAGAATATATATACACACACACGCAAATATTAATTAGACATTAAAATACACATATAACAAGGCGCAAGGTTGACTTTAATTTTGTATTTTCATATCCAACTGGTCGGAGCATATATTTTAAGGTTCACTTTGCGTACGTTGAGTAAAAAGATAGGATTCATATCTTGTGTAATTTACAATTCTAAATCCTCGTGGAATGCTAGAGTTGAGCTTGCTCTTGACTCTTTAGGTTGACGCAAGAACGAGGATTCCACAATAGCATAAATGAGACAGGAGAACACTGACATATATAACAAACACTACATAATAGTAGGTGGTCAAGACTGAGAATTCAACAAGCAATCAAGGTTAGATAAAAATACTCAGTGGGTGGAGAGAATATTGGAAAGGGAAAGTTTGGCCTCTTCTTGCATTTGTCTTTTACATATATGTGCATGATATACAATGTAATATTAGGAAAGGAGAGGGGGTAACGGAAAAAATTACCACTCCGTTTCCTTGTTGCTTGCAGGTCGTTGGTTTGGGTTTCGAAGAGATCATTCTCAGTCACAATCAAACATTGCCGAGTTCTTCGTTATATTCATGAATTTGCATCTGATAATCCAGCAAGAATGGGTTAAAAATAGTAAATTGTCTTTATAATATTAATATAGCTAGTAATGATCACCACCAGAATTTGCATTATTTAAATAAATATTTGACATTATTTCGGTGCGCTTTTAATGATTCTCGAAAATTCTGACCACTAAGAAAGTTAATTGTGTCAGTACTGTGACAAACTTGTTTAGATTAAATGATAAAATGCTAATCCTCTAACTCTTCTGTCCTTACTCCTATTCTCTTCCGATTGCTCTCTCTTTCTCTTTCCCCTCCCTCTCTCTCTCTTTGAAGGAAACCTGTGGAGCCCTAGCCACCGAAACAGGTTTCAAATATTGCTCTTTGCGCAAATGCATCTCTTATTCTCCTCTTTGTCCAGGAAGAATGTATATTACTTTCTTGGCCCACACAACAAGCAAAAGAATTCATTTGAAAGCAAAAGAATGTATATACAAGCAACCAGGACAAGAAGTATATTACTTTCTTGTTACCTAGGTAACCTAAAAGCAACCAGGACGAGAAGTATACTACTTTCTTGTTCCCTATATACATTTGTATGTTTGAAGAGAATGTGTTATTTCAAATAAATGATGAATTATTTATGAAAATATAGTTTTTTATTTTGTGCCTAATACAACAGTAACTACACACACAAATATTAATTAGACATTAAAATACACATATAACAAGGGGTAAGATTGACTATAATTTTGTATTTAGACATCCAACTGGTTGGAGCATATTAAGGTTCACTTTTGCATATTAAGGTTCATCTTGACTCTTTATTCCATGTGAATGCATGATACCCATCTTAGTCTTATTTTACTAAAAGGAGGGTAATTATTATTATAAGTTGCTCTTTTGTTGCGCTCCACAATATATAATTTGATGTGTTGCCACAACTAAAAGTGAGCCAGCGGTAGACATATTACTTCATTTATATAAATATACAAAAAGTGAAAAGTTGGACATATTATTAATTTTAATAAAATGACACAAAAATGTTCAAATAATAATGTCATAGATAAAATGGAGACGTATCATGTTTAGTTTTTTTATTAATTGTTCCATATATCAATCACTCCCTCGACGTACATATAAATATGTAATGTCAGACAACTTTAAAATTAATTTCTCTCTGAAGTAAATTATGTATAAATGGTGTATATATCAGAAGAACAAAGAATGAAATTATAAAACTAAATTAAAAAATTTGTGAAAAATTCCATGTGCAGTGGCATTTATTAGGATTCAAATTGGAAGATAGGAATAAAGGTCTAAACGTAGACTGCAATTTACTTTAAAGGCAATATTTTCTCTTCTTTTAGCTGTATCATAAATTCAATATATATTAAACCTCCCTATCAACCATAAGTTGCTCTCTAGCACCCAACCTGATCAATCAACCCCTACTTTCTCCCCTTTCCCTCACTTGCGCTCTCCTTCTTCTCTCTTCTTTTGCCGAGTCCACCGGGCCATTTCTCCTGTCCTGCACCTGAAACTGCAACGGTACCGGGTAAGTGTCTCCTATATATCTTCTCTTTATCTGAGATTCACCTCTATCTCCCTTACTGATTTCCTTCCCATTATGTCATGTTCCGGCCTGATCTGTTGGTGGCGCCTGATCTGTTGGCGGGGGCTCTAAGGTCTAGAGTTTCAAGCTTCAAAATCATTCAAGTTGGTAGCATTTGACAAATTTTTGCTACTCCATAATTCAAGTTAGATTTAAGTTGTTTACCGTACCATTTATAGTACTTTTCTAAATATTTCTTTTGTATTGCAGTTACTTGGTCGAATTGGGTGTTAGATTTTGTTACCACAGAGAAAAGAGAGACTACAGATCGAAGAGACTGCAAATTAGTCCCTGGAGCAACTTGGTCAAAGGTATTCTTAATATTTCTTGAAATTGACATTTGATCTTATAATTTATTGGTGACTGTTTGGTGCATATTTTTTTTTTCCTTTGTGGCATAAATGACATCCCAATATTAATAGTATGATTGTTGTTTCAAATAATTAGGTCATTACGACTGCACTAAGTCTGTGGTTCTAAGAAACAAAACAATTTGATAATTCATTTCTGGAACTTGAGTCCTGATTATCTTATAGATAAAGTGGCCCTCATTGGGGTGTTAATGACGCCCTTTTATCTATTCATCTGACCTTTATCGTATTTAATAAGACGGGTATGGGAAAGACTTTTTTTTCATTAGCTTATTGGGTATGGGTGTTAATAAATAAAGTTTATTAACGTTACCTTAACGGATAAAGATAAGAGTAAAAACTATTTCATCCCTGTTGTCCAACAAGATAATTATAAAAACTAAAATTATTATTATCTACACATTTTTCTGAAATGTCTCTTCAATAAAATATATTTCAAGCATTTATTCTTACATTATTTTTTTGTTGTGACAGTGTAGTGTAGAAAAACAAAAAAATAAATGAATGGAAGTAAATTATTAGAAAAATTACGTTTACACTTCATCTAATTTTGAGATTAAAACAATGTCAAGAAAATGATTGCGATGCAAACAAAAGTTAGGTCGTAAACTGAAAGTTATACTACTGTAGCTAGCGCATGTTAAAACTTAAATAAAATATCCAGTCCATAACTTATCTTACGATACTAAATTTGAAAGAACAAAAAATATTTGGCTATTGCTATCCGATACTTTTTATTATATGGATATTAAATCAAACTAATAAAGTAAAAGAACCGCAAGAGGAGATGGGGCAGTAGCACAGTTGGCAAGGAAACTTTTTATTCTAAAAAAGTAAAAGCACCGTACAGGTTAATTACCGATCGAGCTAATCTTCCGTGTCATAGTCTTTTCTAATCTAGGATCTAGAAATCCTTAATGAATTTAAATCATAGGCACATTAGTTTATGCTTAAAACTTAACATTAGAACTTATTATTATTAATGTATATTACTTTCCTAGTCCACCAACAAACAAAAGAAGTATATTACTTTCTCATTGCCTGGGTCACCTTAGAACGGACCTACTTTTAGGTTCAACGAGCATGATGACCGTCCGATAAAATTTAAGATTTGTGCACACGAAAATTGAAACAGCCACGCACGGAGTTTAAACCGTTCTGCACGAATCTTAGAGCAAATCAATGGTGATTAAACCCTTCAAACCAGAGTAGGTCCGATGCATTTTATACTAATAAGTTCAAAAAGTATGACATCATTCTATATCCAACTGGTTGGAGCATATATATTAAGGTTCACTTTGCGTACGAAGAGTAAAAAGATAGGATTCGTCTTGACTCTTTAGATAGCTTGGGAATGCTAAAAAAGTTGATTTCCATGTGAATGCATGATACCGGTTTTAGTCTTATTTAACAAAAGTAGGGTAATCATTATTATATAAATATGAAAAGTGAAAAGTTGGAGATATTACTAATGTTTAATTAAGTGACCGAAAAATGTTAAAATAAAAATATCAGTGGACAAAATGGAGAGGTATCATTTTTAGTTTTTTGTTGCTCAATATTTCAATTAATTAACCATCAGAACAGTTTATTGAGATACTATTTTCATTTCAAATATTAAAATTTGGTTGTAGTAAAGTCTATATAATTAGTGTAGTAAATTAAAAAAATGTCAAACTTTAAGAAATCATCTTTAATCGATATCTTAAAATGTGTGTCTATTGCACTTTTTTTAGATATTTCTTTTGTATTGTAGTTACTTGGTGGAGGTCTCAGTCGAATTGGATGTGAGATTTTGTTACATTACAGAAAGGAGAGACTATAGAGGAGACTACAAATAAGTATCTGGAGCAACTTGGGTAAAGGTATTCTTAATTAATATTTCTTGAAATTGACATTCGATCTTATAATTTTCCTATGTGGCATAAATGACATCCCAATAGTAATAGTATGATTTCTGTTTCAAAAAATTAAGTCATAGTTTTGTTAAAGGAGGTCATCAATAAAACTGAATATCTTTTATTGCAAAAGAGTAGATAATTTTCTCTGGTCTACTTGACAATCGATAAAAGCACAATTGTGTTTGTTTTGTAAGTAAACTAAGAATTAAGGTGACTCTACTTGAGGGATTTTTTTTAAAAACAGTAATTAAAATATTTCATGTTAAAGAAACAACATGATTACCAAGGTTTTTACAAAAATAGCAAAAACCGAATAGCCTATTTGGTTTAGGGGTTTTTTTTTGCTTCACCGAATAGGCTATTCGGTTTAGCCTATTTTCACAAAAAAAAATACCAAACTCTGTAACCTTGCGTGTAAACCCTCCTAAACCGAGATGGCAATTCGGTTTAGGACTTTTTTAGCCTAAACCGAATTGCCATTTCGGTTTAGTTTTTATTTTTTATATTTTTTTAGAGACTAAGAAGAGCAAAGAAATCTAACACTAAAAATTTGAATTTTTTGTTTAATTTTTTTGTTAGATTACTTCTTTTAATTTATAATTAGCAACAAAAAGAAACACTAAATTACTTGACATTATGTTGAATTACACTGTATTACAATAAATTATGTTGAATTACACTAAATTACGCTAAATTACAATAACTCCGCTAATTACGCTAAACTACGCAAAATTATGCTAAAATAGATCAATTCTGTGTCATCTTTCACGAATTATAAAAAATAGTAAAAAAATTCCGAAAATAGTAAAAATTGGTATTCCACAAGTTCATTATGTAACTAATTTACTGAGCTACTTGGATTGAATAATAGGAATGAAAATCTTAATCGGAAACTTCAACTAAAGTTTTGAGGCTCTTCCCTTAGTTTTTTGGTGATTCTGAATTTTGGAATCCAATATCGCGGGCACGGAAGCATTTGTAATTTCGCAAGCTTTCCGAAAAGTGGTCATTTGCTGAAATTGGACACTCGAGCGCCGTTTTATGATCGTTTGAAGTTCCGCCCTCATTTTTCGCCTTTTCAGTGAAGATATCGTCCCTATTCATATGTAATTTAGCGTAATTAACCGTATTTTAGCGTAACATAATGTAATTTAGTGTAATTTAACTTAATATAGTGTAATTCAACACAATTTCAAGTAATTTAGCGTATTTTAGTATAAATATGCTAATGATATTTCGAAAGAAGTCAAATAATTTAAATAAAAAATTCAAATTTTCAGTATTAGATTTCTTTATTTTGCTCTTCTTAGTCTCTTAAAAAAAAAAAAAAAACCTAAACCGAAATGCCTATTCGGTTAAGTCCAAAAAAACACCAAACCGAATAGCCTATTCGGTTAAGCCTATAAAATGGGCTTAAATAGATTTTCTGTGGCATCGTATCCTACAACCCCAGTTAAAATCCTGTAAACCGAATAGCCTATTCGGTGAAGCAAAAAAAAAAACCTTAACCGAATAGGCTATTCGGTTTTTGCTGTTTTTGTAATTATTTTAATTACTGTTTTTAAAAAAAATCCCTACTTGAGCAGCTTACTACACTCCCCCAAGAAGAAAGTATTTTTTTTTATTATTCCGATGCACTCCAGCATCTTCTAGTGTTTCAAACTTCAACAACATTCAAGTTGGTAGCATTTGACAAATTTTTGCCACTCCATAATTAAACTCAGATTACAGTTGTCCACCATTTATAGTACTTTTTTAAATATTTCACGTATTGCAGTTACTTGCTGGAGCTCCCAGTCGAATTAGGTGTTAGATTTTGTTACAACAGAGAAAGCTGAGACTATAGAAGAGATTGCAAATAAGTACCTGGAGCAACTTGGTCAAAGGTATTCTTAAAATTTCTTGAAATTGACATTTGATCTTATAATTTATAGGTGACTGTTTGGTGTATAGTTTTTTTCCTTTGTGGCATAAATGACATCTCAATATTATAATACTATGATTGATGTTTCAAAAAATTAGGTCACAACCACTACACTAAGCCCACAGTTCTAAGATCAAAGCAATTTTATAATTCATTATGCAGCTTGACTCTTGATTATCTTATAGATAGAGAGTTCCTCACAGGAGTGTTAATAACGCCCTTTTATCTGTTCATCTGACCTTTATTGTATTTAATTAGACGGGTACGGGTAAGACTTGTTTCAATTAGCATATTTGGTACGGGTATTGATAAAGTTTTTTATATTTGCTTAATAGATAAGGATACAAGTACAAACTATTTTGTACCCATTGTCCTATAAGATATATAATTATAAAAACTAAAATTAGTATTATCTACAAAGTTTTCTGAAACTTCTATTCATTAAAAATATATTTCAAGCATTTGTACTTATTTTTTTGGTTGTGACAGTGTAGAAAAACAAAAGTGGAATTACGTTTACATTACATCTAATTTGGATATTTAAAAAATCAAATTGATTAGCGAGCTATTCTTTCCGTATCATTATCTATTTTCTAATCTTCTTCATTTTATACTTAATTAAATTATTTAAATTTCAAACACATATTTAATTAGGAAGCGCAAAATGCATTTTATATTATCTAATGTTCTAGTTTTCTGTCATGATATGAAATCGATTAAGATATTACATTTTTATATTATTTTGTATTTGTGACACAAAATTTTGTCCCATAAAAACGAATTTGGTAGTACGTTTTCCTCTATTATAAAATATCAGCGAATTTAAATTACACTATATGCAGACATTATTTTGTTCATACCATATGTGATTAAAGTTTGACTACTATTTTATAAGTTGTAGAGTCCAATTATTCAACAAAATATAACAAATGTTAAGAAAAAAGTAAGTCATATCAATAATCGTTAAAATATATGTTGTTCATAATTTAAGTAGATTGCATATAAAAATCAATTCAATTTTATAAATCACGTATCATACATCAATGAGTGGCTAAAAAACACAATTAATGCACGGTTATCAATTTTAGGAATAAAGGCCTAAAGACAATATTTGCCAGCTTTTAAATGTATCACAAATTGATTATAAATTAAACCTCGCTCTCTGTCCCCCTCTGACACAAGGTTATAATCTCGCATCAACCACCACTTCCTCTCACGCAACCCACTGATCAATCTACCCCTACTTCCTCCACCTTCACTAACTTAATTACCCTCTCCTTCCACTCTTCTCTCCTACAGAGTCCACCAGATTGAACAGCTAGTCCAGTACCTTAAACAACAATGGTACCAGTTCAATATCTTCACTCTCCTCCTTTTGGGTTTCACTTCTATCTCTCTCACTGATTTCCGGCCCATCCTGTCCAGTTCCGGCCTCCATGGTGGGGCCTGATTTGTTGACAGGGGCTCTAAGGCCTCGAGTTTTAGGTTTCGACAGTCTTCATGTTGGTAACATTATTTGATAAATTTTAGCAACTTGATATTGTCAGATTTCAGTCATGCATCATTAATAGTAATTTTTAAATGTTTCATTTGTATTGCAGTTACTTGGTGGAGCTTGCAGTCGAATTGGATGTGATTGAGGGAGGGAAGGAAGGATTAAATTGTTTTGATTTAACAAGGATAGCAAGGGAGGGAAGGATTTTGGTTGTGATTTTAAGAAAGTTGGAACAGAGATGGATACTATACCTTTCATAAAAGAAATGCTATATAAACCCGCCCTCAGAGTTTTTATATCAAACACAAAGATGGATTCTCAGTGGGTCCGTACAATCGATGATTTTTGGTTGTCATTAAAGATGGAAATAGAGCCTAGATTCAGGGAGCACACCGAGCACGAAAAGCTGAAAACAATTAAGTGTCTGCAAGTGTGTTTCAGAAAATTTGGAATTTTAAGGAGGGAGATTTTTGGACATGCTTCCAGAAAGGGGTCACAATGGTCTAGTCATCGTGAGTTGAGACGGTTTAAGAGGGAAGTAGATGGTTTTATTGATAAGTTGGTTTCCTGCAATTATTTGGAGCACAGAGAAGTAGAAGGTGAGTTAGAGCACAAAGTCGACATAGATGCAGTTATAAACTCTCTCCACGACATAAAAAGCATGGCAGACTTGCTTATTTATAACATAAATAGTTCAAACTGCTTTACAAATGATGAGAAGAGCCGAGCACTCCTCCTCATAATAGCGTTTCCAGCTCTTTGTAAGCTCAAAGACCAAAATAAAATGCTCCGGTTCTTATTAGAGTTATCCACAGAACTGGACAATCTCCCTGAACTGATTTGCCAGGCATGTGAAGGACAGCCTCAGGCTCTTCTCCTTATAGGGGGTCTCCTTTTGTTCAAACCGAGGGCCTACGACACATGGAACAGGGTGAAAGATGATCTTTTCAAGATCAAAGAGTCCAACAATGGTGCTTCTGATAATTATATGCGGCACATTTATACCTACTGCTATGATGATTTACCTTACTTTCTCACACCATGCTTTCTTTATTTAGCATGTTACCCGATGAATTATGAGATTCCTGCAAGGTCTCTAACAGAGATTTTGATTGCTGAAGATTTTGTTGACCCACAGGAAGGAGAGACCATAGAAGAGACTGCAAATAAGTACCTGGAGCAACTTGTTCAAAGGTATTCTAAATATTTCAGAAAATTGACACTCTGTCTTATAATTTATCCATTGTTAGGTTCGTATGGTTTTTCCCTTTGTGGCTGAAATAACATCCCAATAATAATAGGATGATTGCTATTTAAATAATTAGCTATTAGTTTCCTAAATAGAGTTCATCAATAAAACTGATTTTTTTTTCTGGTATACTTGATGATCGATAAAAGCACTCTTTTTTTAACTGTTTATATAAACTGGGAATTAACGTCACTCTATTACCTCGAGAGATGAGACAAATAATGGTGCACTGCTGGTTTTCAATTCTAACGGCACAATACCAACTGCAAATATACAATCTAAAAATATACAACACTCCCCAAGAACAAAGAAATTTTATATTCATTTATGCAAATTAACTCTTTATTTTCTTATAGATAAAAATTTCATGTCCATCAAGAAATTTTGTTCTTCTTATATATATGTAGTACTTGTTGTTTATTTATTTTCCTTGTTGCTTGCAGGTCATTAGTTTGGGTTTCAAAGAGATCAATCTCAGGCACAATCAAATGTTACCGAGTACGTCCATCTATTCATGAATTTTGCATCAAAAAATCCGGTGAGGAAGAGTTTTTGGTTGCCAATCCAAACAAGCAAGAAATGAAATCAATGGCCCGTGTAGCATTTTATAATGATGACAAGAAACATTACACGGAGGGGGCATTTGAAGAACAAAGACGGTATAATAAAGTCTCTTCTGTAGTCTGTTTTGATTTTGGTATGAATGTTTTGGGAAAAAACATTTTGGGAAAAACCTTTTTCCTGGAGGTGTTGGAATTGAGGAAATGCGCAATGCCACAAACATTTTCACTTGGAATTTATCGCCCTTTTCTAAAATATCTGGGATTGAGGGGTAGTAACATATCTGAGCTTCCTCAAAATATTGGGGACATGCATGAGCTCAAAACGTTGGATGTTAGAGATACAAACATAGAAACCTTAAGTGAATCTCTATGGAACATCAAAACACTTCGTCATGTATATGTCAACCCTAGCCCCCAAATTAAAGGCCCACCCTCCACAGCAAATATAGATGACCTGCAAATCCTGAAAACTGTTGTGGTTCCCGAGTCATGGCTAGAGAACTTTCCGCAGTGCCTGATCAACCTTAGAAAGTTAGCAATTTCAAACAGGGACAATCCAGACTCCACATCAAATCCATACTGGAAATCAATTTCTAACCTGTTGAGTCACATGGGTAATCTCCTCTCAATGACAATTATAGGCGACATTGTACCATCAGAGTTTGTAGATATTAGGGCCTTTCCGAATCTTGAGACGGTAAAGTCAATTAAATTAGAGGGAGAATGGATTTGCCGGAAACTGTTCATAGATCATGTTAAATTCCCACCAAATCTTGTGAAGCTCACCCTAACCAAGTCTGGTTTGAAGGAAGACCCCATGTCCAGGCTAGAAAGACTACAAGCACTGAAATATCTGAGCTTACAAGGTGAAGCATACACAGGGAAGAAAATGGTTTGCTCCGCAAATGGGTTTCCACAGTTGCGGTTCTTAAAAATTTCCGAGTTAAAGAACTTGGAGACTTGGGAGGTGAAACCGATGGCTATGTCACAACTTACCACACTGCGTGTTATTCAATGCCTGAAACTCAAGAACTTTCCTAATCTAGAGCATGTTACTGATAAGGTTATAGAAAATTAAAATGCTTCTTTCGTCTCTTGCTTTAATTCAGTTCCATTTAGTTTTTTTCTTTCTGCATGTGTGTCCCTTGTTCATTATGTTACAGTTTTAATGTATGTTGTGTGCTCTCGGTATCATTCTTTTAATAATTATATATATGTAGTACTTGTTGTTTATTTATTTTCATGTTTTTAATGGATTTGGTGTTTCCATTAAATGAAATGGTATTTTTCTCTTATTTATTTTATTTTTTATTATGCATGTTGTGTTGTGATTATACAATGGTCATGAGCTCATGATTTTCGTAGGGGTGTCAATTGTACTCTTTTATCCGTTTACCCAATCCGTATCATATTAGATAAGACGGGTATGAGTAAGGTTCTTTTTTGTTAGCTTATTAGATAAGACGGGTATGAATAATTTTCACTTTTTATGAGATTAAGCTGCGTCAAACTTCATTAGAATTTTCATGAAAATATCGCATGACTCGTCTTGTCAAAATAGTTAAATGTAGAGCCAATTAAATTAATTGCGGACTCAATTTAACAACAACTAGCAGGAAAACTAATGAATGTCCCATGCAAGATGCATGTTTAAATTCTATTCTAATTGCCACCATACTTGCAAAATGAAGCCGTAAATATGCCACCTAATTTGAATTTAGCTCAAATTTTTTTTTTTTATTAAAGAGCTGAATGAATTTCATGTGATTAATTTGAATGGAACAGATAAATTCACATGTTATATAATTATTATATAATATTGTGACAATGACAGTAGAGTTGGATTTGCCTCTCGAAACTATTATGTAATAAAGTATGACATGATAAGTTCTTCAAGCCACCAGAAAACTTAATAAAATAATAATAATATAAATTCCCATTTTTGTATTAACGGCGTTTGTATTAATTTAATTAATTGTTTATATTACGCGACATTTAACATTTTTACTCTAAGATGGCCTTTTTACAGAAGGGATTGGGTTTTGTCCACAAAGGGCTTCGAACTAAACTTATCCAAAGCCATGCCTAAATTGTCTGATTTGTGTTGAGATTAGTGCAAAAGGATTTTAGCAAAATAAATTGATATGACCTCATAAATCTAAACTAGACTGTGCGAATTTTGACACGAATCGAATGGTTTAAACCCGACTTTGAACAAAAATCCTACCCATTACATAATTTCCAACAGATACAGACCAACCATTAAATTCCATATTCTCCACCCAAGCCTTAATCCAGAAGAGCCCAAACCTGGTAGACATGGTATCTCTTCCATAAATAAAGGAGAGAGGTAAATTTAGGTGTGCCGAAATACTTCTTTGGGTAAATACTTTTTGGTGATTTTGGGTATTGGGCCCTTACAATCTTTGTTTTTTGTACTTTTTTGCACAAATTTGACCAATATGACCTTATAACTCGTGAAAGATTACATTTCATGTTCAGAAATTTGACAAACAATTCACCATGTAAGTAGTGCTTGTTGTCAATAATCATGAGTTTAATGACATCATTTTTTATTTTGTGTCAGTAGGATGATGAAGTAATGCACTACATCATTTTTTATTTCGGTCAACCAAAGTTTTAGTTATAATAGACATAAATTGATTGCAATAAAACATCATTTTACAACGGAGAAAATTTGATACTAGTAGTTGCCAAAGGTTTTGTTGCAATATAGTCGCAACCAATTTTTAGTTTCAATTTTTTCTAATATTGCAACTCAAAAATGAATTAAGACGTTTCTAAAAGTTTCTTATTTGGTCACATTATATAATGAGAAAAATATGAGTTCAATTAAAATTGTCGTCGTCTAAATTCACAAATTTTCTTACATTTTGCCAAAAAGCATAAAATAAAAGAATTCCAAAATTTTAAATACTGTTGTCCAAAACTTTGCAAACAGAGAGTTCATCTTGTCAATTGTGAAATGCTACTAGAAAATGATTACTTCAGTAAGCAATCATGCATATGTATACAAAAAATGAGTTGGTCTTTCATGTGTCTTATCGGTCAATAAATTTTAATTCGTTAGATTTAAAGTAACTTTTTTCTTTGTTAGATTCCGATATTTCCTTATATCCCCAGGCTCAGCTAGAAGCAAACCAGAATGGAAAACTGCCCTCCTCAATTTTTGAGTTCAAATCCAATCAAATTAAATGTCGAAAGCTGCTAGGGAATTAGGTGTTAGATTTTGTTACAACATAGAAAGGTGAGACTATAGAAGAGATTGCAAATAAGTACCTGGAGCAACTTGGTCAAAAGTATTCTTAAAATTTCTTGAAATTGACATTTGATCTTATAATTTATAGGTGACTGTTTGGTGTATAGTTTTTTTCCTTTGTGGCATAAATGACATCTCAATATTATAATACTATGATTGATGTTTCAAACAATTAGGTCACAACCACTGCACTAAACCCGCAGTTCTAAGATCAAAGCAATTTTATAATTCATTATGCAGCTTCACTCTTGATTATCTTATAGATAGAGAGTTCCTCATAGGAGTGTTAATGACGCCCTTTTATCTGTTCATCTGACCTTTATTGTATTTAATTAGAGATAGAGAGTTCCTCATAGGTTTAATTTTGACATGTTCCACAAGCCACATGAACACTTTGATTTTAGGTGGAATTGGAAGATTTCACCACATCATAGCCCTACTTGGTTGTATATCTCTAAAGTTAAGCAAATTATAAATGGAATGTGTAGATAACTTCCCTGAGGGATGCCATCTCCATTCAATGGAGTCTTGTGCCAGTGTGAAGAAGGTGATGCTAAGTACATATAATAAATCTGTCCATTCAATTCTATCTAGCCCTAGAACGCAGACTAAATTAAAATAAAGCTCCACTTTTAGTCTAATTTGATATTTAATCTTCAATTGTCCTCTCTAGAAATTAAGCCCGTATCACTACCTATTTACGGCGACAAATCTTTAATTGTCAATTAGTCAACAAAAACATCACATTTTTTTTTAAATTAAGAAAAGGTGTTTGGTAAAATGTGAATACGTAACAAAATTATAAAACTGAAAACAGGGGCCTTTGCGGTGGCATCTGTTAGGAATAAAGGCCTAAAGACAATACTTGCCAGCTTTTAAATGTATCACAAATTGATTATAAATTAAACCTTGCTCTTTGTCCCCCTCTGACACAAGGTTATAATCTCGCATCAACCACAACTTCCTCTCACGCAACCCCTACTTCCTCCACCTTCACTAACTTAATTACCCTCTCCTTCCACTCTTCTCTCCTACAGAGTCCACCAGATTGAACAGCTAGTCCAGTACCTTAAACAACAATGGTACCAGTTCAATATCTTCACTACTCTCCTCCTTTTGGGTTTCACTTCTATCTCTCTCACTGATTTCTGGCCCATCCTGTCCAGTTCCGGCCTCCATGGTGGGGTCTGATTTGTTGACAGGGGCTCTAAGGCCTCGAGTTTTAGGTTTCGACAGTCTTCATGTTGGTAACATTATTTGATAAATTTTAGCAACTTGATAATGTCAGATTTCAGTCATGCGTCATTAATAGTACTTTTTAAATGTTTCTTTTGTATTGCAGTTACTTGGTGGAGCTTGCTGTCGAATTGGATGTGAGTGAGGGAGGGAAGAAAGGATTAAACTGTTTTGATTTAACAAGGATAGCAAGGGAGGGAAGGATTTTGGTTGTGATTTTAAGAAAGTTGAAGCAGAGATGGATACAATACCTTTCATAAAAGAAATGCTATATAAACCCGCCCTCAGAGTTTTTTTATCATACACAGAGATTGATCCAATCCCAAACAGGTGGATATTAGACAGAAATGTATGGGAATGGGATACCTACAGGTGGGACGGTGACGAACAAAAGCAGAGAAAATTTAAGTCTCTGCAAGTGCGTTTCAGAAAATTTGGAATTTCAAGGAGGGAGTTTTTTGGACGTGCTTCCAGAAAGGGGTCACAATGGTCTAATTATCGTAAGTTGAGATTTGTTAAGAGAGATCTAGATGATATTGTTGATGAATTGGTTTTCTACAATTATTTGGAGCACAGAGAAGTAGAAGGTGAGTTAGAGCGCAAAGTCGACATAGATGCAGTTATGAAGTCTCTCCACGACATAAAAAGCATGGAAGACTTGGTTCTTGATAACGCAAATAGTTCAAACTGCTTTACAAATGATGAGAAGAGCGGAGCACTCCTCCTCATAACAGCGTTTCCAGCTCTTCGTGAGCTCAAAGACCCTTATAAAATGCTCCGGTTCTTTTTAGAGTTATCCGCAGAACTGGCCAATCTCCCTCAACTGATTTGCCAGGCATGTGAAGGACAGCCCCAGGCTGTTCTCCTTATAGGGGGTCTCCTTTCATTCAAACCAAGGGCCTATGACACATGGAACAGGGTGAAAGATGATCTGGTCAAGATCAAAGTGTCCAACAATGGTGCTTCTGATAATCATATGTGGCAGATTTATACCTACTGCTATGATGATTTATCTTACTCTCTCACACCATGCTTTCTTTATTTAGCATGTTACCCAATGAATTATGAGATTCCTGCAAGGTCTCTGACAGAGATATGGATTGCTGAAGAATTTGCTGATCCACAGGAAGGAGAGACTATAGAAGAGACATCCAATGAGTACCTGGCGCAACTTGTTCAAAGGTATTCTCAATTTTTCAGAAGTTTGACATTCTGTCTTATAATTTATCTATTGTTAGGTGCGTATCGTATTCTCAATATTTGTGGCTGAAATAACATCCCAATAATAATAGGATGATTGCTATTTAAAAAATTAGCTCATAGTTTCCTAAAAAGAATTCATCAATAAACCTGATTTTTTTCTGGTATACTTGATGATCGATAGAAGCATACCCTTTTTTTTTTTTTTTAACTTTGTAAGTAAACTGGGAATTAAGGTCACTCAACTACCTCAAAAGAGGAGACAAATAATGGTGCACTGCTAGTTTTCAATTCTAACGGCACAATACCATCTAGAAATATACAATCTAAAAATATACAACAATCCAGTCCAAGAACAAAGAAATTTTATAATAATTTACGCAAATTGACTCTTTAAATTCTTATAGATAAAAAGGTCATGTCCATCTAGATTTCTTTTTTCTTTTTATATATATGTAATTGTTGCTTATTTATTTTCCTTGTTGCTTGCAGGTCATTAGTTTTGGTTTCAAAGAGATCAATCTCAGGCGCAATCAAATGTTGCCGAGTACCTCAATCTATTCATGAATTTTGCATCCAAAAATCCTGCGAGGAAGAGTTTTCGGTTGCCAATCCAAACAAGCAAGAAACGAAATCCGTGACCCGTGTAGCATTTTATAATGATGACAAGAAACAACACACGGAGGGGGCAGTTGAGGAACAACAATGGTATGGTGATGTCTCTTCTGTAGTCTGTTTTGATTTTGATATGAATGTTTTGGGAAAAAACATTTTCGAAGAACTGGATGTGTTGGAATTGAGGAAATGCGCAATGCCACAAACATTTTTACATGGCATTGATCTCAGTTACCTAAAATATCTGGGATTGAGGGGTAGTAACATATCTGAGCTTCCTGAAAATATTGAGGACTTGGATGAGCTCAAAACCTTGGATGTTAGAGATACAAACATAGAAACCCTACCTGAATCTCTATGGAACATCAAAACACTTCGTCATGTATATGTCAACCCTAGCCCCCAAATTAAAGGCCCACCCTCCACAGCAAATATAGATGACCTGCAAATCCTGAAAACAGTTGCGGTTCCCGAGTCGTGGCTAGAAAACTTTCCGCAGTTCCTGAGCAACCTTAGAAAGTTAGCACTTTCAAACAGGGACAATCCAAACTCCAAATCAAATCCATACTGGAAATCTATTTCTAACCTGTTGAGTCACATGGGTAATCTCCTCTCAATGACAATTATAGGCGACATCGTACCATCAGAGTATGTAGATATTAGGGCCTTTCCGAATCTTGAGACGGTAAAGTCCATTAAATTAGAGGGAGAATGGATTTGCCGGAAACTGTTCATAGATGATGTTGAATTCCCACCAAATCTTGTGAAGCTCACCTTAACCAAGTCTGGTTTGAAGGAAGACCCCATGTCCAGGCTAGAAAGACTACAAGCACTGAAATATCTGAGCTTACAAGGTGGAGCATACACAGGGAAGAAAATGGTTTGCTCCGCAAATGGGTTTCCACAGTTGCGGTTCTTAGAAATTTCCGAGTTAAAGAACTTGGAGATTTGGGAGGTGAAACCGATGGCTATGTCACAACTTACCACACTACGTGTTGTTCAATGCCTGAAACTCAAGAACATTCCTAATCTAGAGCATGTTACTGATAAGGTTATAGAAAATTAAAATGCTTCTTTCGTCTCTTGCTTTTATTCAGTTCCATTTAGTTTTTCTCTTTCTGCATGTGTGTCCCTTGTTCGTTATGTTACAGTTTTAATGTATGTTGTGTGCTCTCGGTATCATTCTTTTAATAATAATGTATGTTTGGGATTACATTGATTTCATGTTTTTAATGGATTTGGTGTTTCCATTAAATGAAATGGTATTTTTCTCTTATTTATTTTATTTTTTATTATGCATGTTGTGTGGTGATTATAGAATGGTCATGAACTCATGATTTAGGTGTGTAGAGATACATCTTTGGGTATTAAATACTTTTTGGTGATTTTGGGTATTGGGCCCTTTCAATCTTTGTTTTTTGTACTTGTTTGCACAAATTTGACCAATATGACCTTATAACTTGTGATAGATTACATTTCATGTAGAGAAATTTGACAAACAATTCACCATGTAAGTAGTGCTTATTGTCATTAATCAAGATTTTAATGACATAATTTTTTATTTTGTGTCAGTGGGATGTTGAAGTAACGCACTACACCATTTCTTATTTTGGGCAACCAAATTTTTAGTTCTAATAGACATAAATTGATTGCAATATAACATCATTTTACAATGGAGAAAAGAAACAATTCCACAGCTTTTGTGAAAAAAAAATGTAATACTTGTCCAGGAAGTGAAAAATTATTTGCAAACAGACGAGTTAATCTTGTCAATTCAGTAAGCAATCCTGCATATGTATACAAAAAATTATTTGTTGCAATATAGTTGCAACCAATTTTTAGTTTCAATTTTTTTTAATATTGCAACCCAAAAATGAATTAAGACGTTTGTAAGTCTCTTATTTGGTTCATTGTATATATTACCTCTGGAGGAGGACATTTAGGCTATGTAATTAAACTCTTTTTTAATGAAAATTATTGTCGGCGGTTCCTTACCGCTGACCATCAAAAAAAAAAGTCTCTTATTTGGTCACATTATATAACGAGAAAAATATGAGTTCAATTGAAATTGTCGTCATCTAAAATCACAATTTTTCTTACATTTTGACAAAAAGAATAAAATAAAAGAATTCCAGAACTTTTAAATATATATGTATACTGTTGTGAAAAAAATATAGTACTTGACCAGGAAGTGAAAAATTATTAGCAAATAGACGAGTTAATCTTGTCAATTGTGAAATGTCACTAGAAAATGATTACTTCGGTAAGCAATACTGCATATGTATAAAAAAAAATGAGTTGATCTTTCATGTGTCTTCTCGGTCAATAATTAATTTTAATTCGTTAGATTTAAAGTAACTTTTTCCTTTGTTAGATTTAAATTTTTTGAGTTCAAATCCAATCAAATTAATGTCGAAAGCTGCTAGGGAATAAATTAATAATATGCTTTTTTTGTTATCTTCCAAAAATGAATAAGAGGTAGGCCATTGGGAAATGAGATGTGCGATTTGCCAAAGTTGGGAATTAATCTCTTTATGCGCCGACCAAATCTGGAGAGAGATATGGTAATAACAAATTAATGCTAATTCTTTTTGCTCACAGCTGTGTATTCAGAAAATTGATATTTTCAGGTGCAAATTAAGTGGCTTTAGTATACAGCCCAAGTTTTCCCAACAATGCTTTCCTGCCCGTCCTGTCCTGTTCCGGCCTCTCCTTTGTGGGGGCTCTAAGGTCTAGAGTTTCAAGTTTCAATTAGTCTTCAAGTTGTAACATTTCATTTACCAGCTCGGCAATTTTAAAATATAAAAGAGACTATAGTAGTGCCTACAGATTTCAGTCATGCTCCGTAATTTTCAGATCAGCTCCGTAACAGTCTTCAACTATGATTTCTTTTTCTTTTTTTTTTTTGCATTAAATTCCAGTTATTTGGTGGAGCTTGCATTTGAATTGGATGTGTGAGTACACCAGATGTAGAGTCTAAACCGCAAATAAGTACTTGGAGCAACTTGTTCAAAGGTATTCTCAATATTTCAAGAAATTGACATTCAGTCTTATAATTTATAGGTGATTGTTCGGCATACAATTGTTTTTCCATTGTGGCCAAAATAACATAGTAATAGGATGATTGCTATTTCAAACAATTAGGATCCGTAAAACGAGATCATCAATAAAACTGGAATTTGTTTTTGTTTTCTTACAAAAGAGTAGATACTTTAAGCTGGTTTAATTGATGATCGATAAAAGCACCTCTGTTTTTTGTTTTTAAAGTAAACTGAAAATAAAGGTGACTCTACTTTGTTTGGAAATATTTAATTTCGTAACCGTACCAATTAAGCAAACAAAAAAAACTTTACCCTTACCTATATTCAATAAACTAATGAAAAATACCTACCCGTCTTATCGAATATGTTACGGGTTGGATAATATATATATGTCATTAATTTTAATTTTAATAATTACCCTGTAAGGTAGTGAAAAAAGAAACTTTACACATATACCTGATAAGCTAACAAAATAATAATCTTACTCATTTCCATTTTATCGAATACAAAACGAGTCGGGTAAACGAATAAAAGAGTGTCATTGACACGCCTATGTTCAACACATCTATAGGTCAAATCTTTTGGAGGCTTATTTTGGTGGCATTTTTAAATTAAAAATAAAAAATAAAAGCTACAAGGAAAAGCAATTCAGTTAACAGTGAAAGATTACTATTTTATTGACTCTTTAGTGGGCTGGTTGAATCGTGCTGTTTGTTAAAAACGTGGCCCATTAAATGACAAAGCGGACCAAGCATTCAATTTCATGTTTTTAATGCCTCTTTTTTCTTTTGAGGATACAGCCCAGAAAAGCCCAAGTCCTGTTCCACTTATCTTTTTCATTTTATTTAGAATTTCAACAGCCCTAAGGCCCAAACAATTGACTTTCAAAGCCGAATTTGCTTCGTATTAACCCTTTCCGAAAGAGAATAACCCCATATAAAGAGGTTCATGCATGGGATACACATGGCAAGAATGCCACGTTGGCATTTTTTGTTTAAATATGAATATTATTTGCAATTAAACCCTCAAGTTTTATTATTTCACATTTAAGTCAAAAAATAAAGTTGAGGTAAATAATTTAAATTACTGGATGTTACACATATTTTGAATGCCCTACCATTATTTACACTTCATGCAAAACAACAATCAAATACATCGATAAATTAATATGACCATAACGCTCCAATTTATCCAGTCTCATAGAAAACAACAATCATGTTACATATAAATAAAACAGTACAAGGAAAACAAATATCCAATAAGTAAATCTTCTGCCTATGGAGGAAAATGGAATGAGTAAGCACCTCGCTCTAAATTTGTTCAAGTAAGAGAAGGAACACATGTAATAATATAAAAATTAGACGGAATCAATTTGGGATTGCAGCCTCTTGTGCTCCTCGACCATTCCCATATGACTTATCAACAACCTGAAATGAGTGAGTAACTCCCCACCCCTGCTCAAGGACTTGGCATGCTCGTATGAATCGCAATGAATGGCAGCAAATCCAAGCATCTCCATCCAGGTCTCGCGAATTAACTTCCATCTTATTTGTTGGTCCACTTTCTGCAAATCATCAGCAAGTCTAAGACCGTCCCTTAATACCAATACGCCCATTTTATACTCATTTTCATGCTTAAGCATATCCTCCTCACGCTTAAGCCTACCCCAGGATCTCAAATATGCCCATATATTCTTTTTATCTGTTGGTTGACGGCCGTCAGCTGGTTCTTGTGCACCCTTTAGTACCAATTCGCGTTCTTTCTTGTCTGTCAGCTTTCCCTTACCCCTAAATATCTTCTTCACCATATCACATGTGAACTTAAATCGTTTCATACCATATCCGACCTGCATCATTGACTGCTGATGGATTAAGAGATAGGCCATGTAGTTGAACGTTGTCCAACTGACAATACAATCATACTCATTCTCCTTAGGTTTGCCAGAAGTGTCTTTATAATAACAAATGTCTGTGGCAAGATGCCACAATATAATGCACTTATCAAATTCCTCTTGAATGCTCCACCCAAGAGTCTCTAATTGGCCGTGATCTTTCAATGCTTTGCTTCCCCTATATGATCTGGCCTGTAAAAACACATTGTATATATGCATGTTTTGCGTTCTCGTTATTGCCTCAATGAACATATAATCCTCCAGCATTTATCGACGTTCTCTCACGCATTTCGTCCCAATTATGTTTTATTTTAATTAGTATTTTCATGATCCTTGTACGTGGGGTATACCTGTCTCTCAGGCAGAGACCAACCAGATTGTACTGCCCAATGGTTTTCGACCACCGACTTTTTCCCTTCATCAAGAAAATTTGTTTCACCATTGAGGTTATAGCACGTGCAATCCACTTTCTCCAATGCGTCTTTCTAAGTAACACGACTGTCCAGTCGGAGGATACTCGAAGCAAGGCAGCGACGACTTCAAGGGTGAGGCATGCACCGAATAGGATGTAGGTTATGATAATATCTTTAGATGCATACTTTTGCTTATCAAGATGATGAAATACAATGAGTGCTGCTATGATGGTGACCAGAGAAAAACAGCGCAATACACGCCTATGTACAATGAGTGCTGCTATGATGCTTCGTATGTAGGATATCATACATGAATGAGAGCTCTATGGCGACCAAATTAAATGCATCCTTAGCGCTCAGATCTGAGAAGCGATTCCGACAATGTATTAACAAATTTGAGGAGAAAGTTACATCTACCAAAAGGCGCCTGAAGATATCGAACCAGACATAGGCTTCACAATTGATCTGGCTTTCCCTCTCAGTTCCGCTTTCCCATAACTCAACTGCATATAGTTCAAAAAGTATTTATCTCTCAATCACTAATATCATGACCCTTTTTTATGGACCAACGCTCTCTAAGTTTATTTTAAGATGGTTGAAGTTTTAAATCCATTAGTTTACGTTATGGGTGTTGAAATGAAATATGCGCGAGTTAATTCATTTTTTAATGATGTTTTTGACTTTATTTCCTTTATTTAACGATCTATAGAGTTGTTATTTGATGTTTAAGATTATAATAACAGATGTAATCTCTTATTATGTAGGATAGTATTATCAGAATAATAAGAATTTAAGTTTTAACTATTTTCGACTTCTCTCTCCTATATACTACTACAGAAATTCTAATCAGCTCCGAATTTCATAGATATTCAAAACTGGTTTTACTACCTAGTAGTGATAGGATTGGTGCTGATTATACAATCATTTAGCACCGGTACCAAACCGGTGTTGAATATACATACAACACTGTTTTTTTTTTTTTTGTTAAAAGCCAGTGTTGAAATATAATATACAACACCGATTTGTTGATGAAACCGGTCTTTTTTGGAGATCTGACATGGTTCCCTTGGAGAGATGGTGTATGTAATTGTTATATTGACACAGTTCATAACCGTGTACAAATGAGGATACCCTTTCATACAGGATGACCATGTACACAGTTGCGGAACCATGTGTCATTAGCATTTTTAGCCATGTATAGTTGCCTATTATGTAGTAGTGATTAACTTTTCAGTTTAGTCCTCAAAATTAAAAATATTAAAAACAACCAATATCAAATGATTAAAACAGTTTAGGATATTTCGAACGTATTATATAATAATCATTTTGATTATCTTATAAAAAAATATGTTGAAATGAACGTGGATCTATCTACTATATATGCTTTATTCTTAATTAGCTAATCAAAATTGTGAGGGTACTGGTAAAATACTTCCCATTTCTTAATTATTTGTTGACTATAGATTTAGATTAATGTTGTTTCATATCCATTATACTACAGAGTCTAATCATTATTAGAAAATTATATACAAAATTCGTTAGTCATAAGTTTTATCACATACAATCTTAATGGCGGGTCATATTAGTAAACCTTGTTTTTAAAAGGTAATTGATTTTCACCAAAACACTAAGGGCCGATGCCGATTCTCTAAATAGGACTTGTTTAATTTGTACCCACAGTACCGTATTTTATTTCCTACCCCTGAGTTTAAATAATTTGTATTAATGCACATACAGCAGTGCGAGCTTTAATGTACTTTTCTTTTTAAATAAATATGAGAGTTGAGCTCTCAACTTTAAATATTTTTCTTCTTCTTCTTCCAAGCCTTTATTCTCAAACAAGTTGGAGTAGGCTAAAAATGAAATCCAACCGGAAGTAGCAACACAGGGACTTCCCAGGATACGGTAGAAACTACACAGGCGGAGTTCAACTTTAAATATTCTTAATTAACCACCCATTTCCGGACATACAACTTCCCACATGAAAAATCCCACCTTAATTAATTACTAGATTAAAACTGATTATCCTTTAATACTTCTGCTACAAAAGAAGGCACAGTAGAACTTTCCATTTTTGTGATTGAACAATAAATAGCTATGTTGCATGGATACAGGTACAGGTATCGTATCGGATACGATACGGATACGGCGATACGACAATTTTCAAAAATCTAGAATATGATACGTCTATTATATATATTATTTCTTATTATTTTATATATTATATTTAGATAATCATTACTTAAATCAAATTTGTATAAAAAATTAAAGGCATAACATAAGAATATATTAAATACTATAGTTACTAAAATATATCACAAAGGAAACTTTGGTGTAGTAGTTAAAGCTTTTGACCCCACAATAGGAAGCCCAGTTCGATTCACGCGCGGGGCAGAAAAAAATTCCATTTTCGCTGGTGTAGGCGCGGCTCACGGGCGCGGCTCACAGGTGCGGCCACGGTTCGCAGGCGTGGTTCACCATATCCACACATATCCCGCCGTATCCGTGAGTTTCAACGGAGTATCGGCGACCGTATCGGCCAAGTAAGGATACGCCAGCTGGCGTATCGGATACAACACAGTGCCGTATCGGGCGCGTATCGGTATCTGATACGTGTCCGATACCGATACGGTGCCTAAACCGGCGTATCCGTGCAACATAGAAAAATAGTAAATCAAATAAACCAAACTAACTGAAACAAAGCGTAAAAAGTAAGAAATACTAAATCTTTGTGGTAATAAAGATATAAATTCTTCATTTTGAGAACCTGGAAAAGGTACCTTATTATTGAAATTTGTTCTTGTTAGGCTCGATAATCTTGCCTAATTCTATTCAGTTCAAGAATTTCAATTTCTGAGAAGACCACAATTTATTTGTTTTTTATTTTGTGTTATACTGTCATGAGAAACAATACTTATATTTCAATTTAGAACCTTGTAAATTTGCAAACTATATACACAGGCCACTATGAAATATATTATCCTTAAAATCCCAAACTAATCATAAATTTGAATAGATAAAAAAAAACCTTCAGGTACACTTGGCCAGAAATAAGATTTCGCTGGAGTTAATTAAGTTAGCCGGAAGTTGGTTGAAGGTAAGGATATATGTACCTTTAGTTTCATTTGCTGGGCAGGCACGGTATTCCCTTTCTTTGCCTTCCAGAAACCGACGTAGATAATCTTCAAAAATTTCAAAAACAATATATACTTAATTTTTAAATTTAGAACCATGTAAATTTCAAAACTATATACACAGGCCACTAAACAATAAATTATCCTTCAATTCCCAAACTAGTCATATATTTGAATAGTTAAATCAAATCTTAAGGTACTCTTAGCAAGAAATAATACCATTGTTAACCGGAAATTGGTTGAATGTAGGGATATATGTACCTATAATATGTATATTACCATAGTTAACCGGAAATTGGTTGAAGGTAGGGATATATGTACCTGTACTATATTCATCTTCTAAGCGGAATTCCGAGATAATATTATCCTTGAGATTGTCCTTGCTACCTGAGCGGAGAGCACGGGTCCTCTCTACAAATTTGATCATTCCCGTGATGCACACTAAAATTGTTGGTATCCACAGGACCGGATTTGGTGGTGATAGCCAAAATGCATAAACTGCAGCTACAACCTGAACAACTAGACCCAACGGGAGACGCCACCAAAGCTGGTTATCGTCAATTGAGTATGATGTGATTTGATCGGGACCTCCGAGGTGGATCAAGAGGAACGGGGCCCACAAAACAGTGAGGTCGCCTGGTATGGTTCCATTGTCACCACTGTCTGCAGGATCTATCTGCTTGCCCATGTTACCCACTGCTAATGTGGGAACCAACTCAGCAGTCAGGTACAACAGCCAGATCGTCAGAGCAAGCACCTTGCTGGCTCTGTGTTTGCGCATTGGTGCAAAGAAGATGAGACCTATTTGTATGCTGTGTAAGGAAATAAAATGATATGGCTCAAAATAAAACTAATGGGCTGATTTTAATTGGCCTAATTTAAAGGGTGCCTTTATTATATTGATTAAAGGGTGCCTTTATTTAATTGGCATAATTGTTAACAGATGCATTCAGCGCAAGTCAACTGAATCTGATTAAAGGGTGCCTTTATCATATTGATCTTTGATTTAAAGGTGCGTTGACCATTGAATAATAACAGATTCAATACATGGCACTACAGGATGCATACTGACATTCATAAGGCTAAAGGGTGCAGCTTTGATTAAAGGGTGCGATTAAAGGGTGCGCTGTTTATCCATTCTGTGCATCTCCCCTATAAATAATTGCTTTAATGACAAGCATAAGTAAGAAATATATTCTAACAGTAAGGTTGATTCTCTCTTCATCGATATTTCATAAAGAACAAGTTGTCATTGCTTAGAAAGAGAAAGAGGAGAGAAATCGCTTTGCAGTTCTTCTGACGGTTTGCGAAGAACGTTTCAAGAGTATTGTTCTACAGTTTACAATGGATAAAGGTATGTAATCTAATTGATTGATTTACACGTGGAGACTTTGATTTCTAAGATCTTTGATTTGCTTTTAATTTTTTTTAATTCCGCTATCGAAACTTTACAGATGATTAGTTGTACTTATTTTAATGATTGTGTGTAAGTAGTTGAGCACGATAACGTCTACTTACATGCTGAGGCTGGCGAGGACGAGAATCCTTACCCCTTCTGAGTTCCATTGGTTTTGCCATTTCTCAAGGGTATTATCCATTCTCTGCTTCTCTCTCTCTCTCTGTTTTTTTTTAATGACCTTGCCAGATGCTGCCACTATCTCTCTCTCTCGAAATCTTGGCAGAGGCAGCCAAGAAACTCTCTCTCTTTTTGAAAAGCTTGAAAGTGGCTGCCAAGTCTCTCTCTCCCTGCCCTTGTCTTCTCCCTCTTTTTGGTTTCTTGTTTTGGGATGCCTGGCTAGATCCAAGCCTTACTCAACAAATAAAATATGACTGTTGCTTCCGGAAGATTATCTGTCACATGACATGTTTGTTTCAGTTGACTAATTGGAGGTTTATTCCTCCAATGCATGTTTCCAGCTGCTGTGTAACGGCCAAATTTTATGGAAGCGATTATTAAAGTAAAGCCTGATTTTGAATTACAAATAATATATATATATATATATATATATATATATATATATTGGGGCATCGGATCCGCTTCAAAGAGCGTACGGATGTCATCTAAGATGATGAAATTTTCACACTAAAATTTGCCTCCAGGGAATGGAGGTGTCCATTTTGATCTACCCCAGACCTGACCCCCAGCGAAGAAAGAGAAACAAAAAAAAGAGACAATCTCCTCCTCTCTCTCCAGCAATTATCTCTCCGGCGTCCAAAACCCGAGAAATCGCTGTCCCACCCTCTCCACCGCCCCCTCCTCCACGACCCCGCGCTATCCTCTACAGCGTGACCACGCGCTATCCTCCGTCGCCCAACACCACAACGTCTCTGAAAGGTTATCTCTGTAACGCCACGTAAATCAAAATACTAAATTAAGGTACAACATAAATAGTGTATATATTTGTTTATCCTTTTATGTCATTTTTTTTCTTTCATTCATTTAATTTAATAATTTAATAAATTACCCAAATTAAAGTACCGTGGAAAGAAACTAATAGGTTCTGACATACATCATGATTTAAATAACATATATAGCGGATCGTTGCAAATATTAAAAACCCAATACAACCCAAATGGTTCATCAGTCAAAAGTTGTGATATAAGAAAGGGTAATTATATCTTCCCCCATCTATCAATCCCCCATTTCATCCTCCAACTAACTAACTACCTTTTCTAACTATAATTCAAAATTCTAACTACCTAATGGCCCTACAAATTAATTACCCAATTTTCTCCATTTATTTCTTTCCTCTTTCTCCCTCCCTCTCCCACCTCTCCCTCTCCACCTCCGTCCGCCTCTCCCACCTCTCGCTCTCGGCCTCCCTCTCCCACCTCCACCTCCGTCTCTCACCTCCGTCTCCCACCTCCCACCTCCGCCTCCTCTCTCTCCCACCTCCGCCTCCGCCGGAGTAAATCCATCACTGTCGACCGCTGGGTCAGATCCGCCTCCGCCGGGTCAGATCCGAGTTATTTGCAAAGAACAAAGCTTCATTAATGGTGAATTAGAACAGTGCGTACTAAGTACATATGGATGAATACTTAATGTTTTAGAGATGAATACTTCAACGTTTATGGATGAATACTTAATATCTTAGGCATAAATACTTTAACTTATATGTATGAATACTTGATATCTTATGGATGAATACTTTTTATTTGTTTGGTATGCACATATGTTTGTAATACTCTTGGTACATTAACTATTTACACTTACACGATGAGGATGAATACTTGCTTAATGCGGGATGAATACTTGCATGACGAGGTGTGAATACTTGTGCAACAGACAACTCGAAAGTATGTCATCATGGATCTCATTTGAAAGAGAAAATTGTGTAGAAGACATTCGTGGTTTTAGATTTGCAAAATTTCTCACAGATCGTCAGAAATATTGGTTAGATTGAACGGAGAAAAAAAAACCCATCTCTAAAAACGTGTAATACTCTTGGTACATTAACTATTTACACTTACACGATGAGGATGAATACTTGCTTAATGCGGGATGAATACTTGCATGACGAGGTGTGAATACTTGTGCAACGGATAACTCGAAAGTATGTCATCATGGATCTCATTTGAAAGAAAAAATTGTGTAGAAGACATTCGTGGTTTTAGATTTGCAAAATTTCTCACAGATCGTCAGAAATATTGGTTAGATTGAACGGAGAAAAAAAAACCCATCTCTAAAAACGTGTAAAAGATGAGTGATTGATGTGTCCAAATATGCTTCTATTGCAAAGATGAATACATTTATATAGATGGATGAATGCTAGTTGTGTTACAGATGAATATTTTTTTTGCAAATTTCTAAAATGAGCTGAAGGTAGTTAGAAGTCCCCCACTTAATTAATGCGCTGACGGTTATGCGGTCCCCCACTTAATTAATGCTCTGACAGTTGTGTGGTCTCCCACACATGTTGTTTGTCTTCTACTTTCTTGTTGTAATATATCCAAATATGTTTCTATTGCAAATGTGAATACCTTCATATAGATGTATGAATACTAGTTGTGCTACATATGAATACTTCTGCAAATTCCTAAAATACACTGACAGTTATAAATTCTAACTAACTAACTACCTTAATTAATGCATCTGACGGGGAATGAAACTGGGGATTGTTCACGGGGAGAGCTAGGCGGACCCTATAAGAAATATCTAAATTTAAATTCATAACCTCCAAATAACTGGCCGCCTCTCTGATATGTAAGTTACCAATTTAAAAACCATTTCTATATATATAATTAACCCCTCGTCTGTGTATCTCTATCTCTCTCCATTGTTTCAAGGGTCAGTAGTTCCTGAAATTTCGTGAAGTGTAGAGTTTCGAATTATTCTTGAATGATAATTATTCTTAAAACAGTCTACTATGTTGATAATCACAATTGTCGGAAGTTATTAAATAATAATTAAATCTCATAAGTTAAATTGTTCTCAAACTTTCACCGAGGCGCATCAAATTAATTGAGTTGCATATTCTATTTTATTAGATGGTAATTTTTCACCGATAATCTAGGGATTTATTCACCGATAACCCTCAAGTTATTTTTATTACAAAGAAGTATATTCTAAAAAGCTATCAATAATTTAATGCTATTTCTAGTGAAAAATGATTTCCATTATATATGTTTGATCATTAACGAATATAATTCTGTTTAAATCTTATAAATAATATTCGGATTTTATACTTAATAAAAATTAGTTCAGCAATAGACTTGTCTAAATAAAAATATGCATAAATATTAATTTAGAAAACGTGTTACATGGTCTAGGTCCGAGTTTTGAAGTAAGAAGTAAAGTAGAGGCCGGAGTGAACTACCCCACGACAACAGGTACGGGTTTTCTGGACATTGTCAAATTGTTACTTATCATTTTGTGTGCATTTTATTTATTTATATTTGAAATTGTGCATGTTGAATCGAACGATCCCTTTGGTTTGTTTAGAAATATAATAGGATTATTCATATCGATCATGAGACTTGTAAGTAGGATGTGTTGAGCATGACATTTTGTAGGATTAAATGAAACGAACATGGAATGTAACGGATAAGTTAAAGAAAGGGGCCAATGTGCGTTGAACGCATGTTGGAATGTATACATTGGGTCTGGGTTTGACTAGACCCCTTGTTAACGTGGCGTTGGTTGGTGTCACACCCCGAGATAACCCGGCACGTATTTATACGTAAGGCATATACACATCACATACATTATTAATAACATCCACAAATGCCAAATTAAATATAACAAACAATAGTCATACAACAATAATCAAAGTGGTTCAACAACGGCCACGACAGACATGGTTAGGAATACGGTAACAACCATGCATGTTCAAGTGTACCAATTTAGTGGAAATTAAACAAACAAAACAAACATAAGTGGCATTTAATCATAAACATGGATCCTTCCGCTTGTTTTTACTCACGACCTTGTTCTGGCGCCTCTTCCTCATTACCTGGAACCCACATAACAGTGGAACGGGTGAGAGATTCGAACATTCTCTCAGTGCACGATTCAGTTCCAATCCCGGATTTTGTAAAATTAACTTAATTCTCAAAAGCATGAAAATGAAATAAATAATAAATGCTCATGCGTTTCTAATGCCATGTAATCCTACGATCATAAACACTTTCATTTTCTTTAAAGTTTTATGTTAGTTCATTTATCTTGCCATTCCAATGAGAAGTCCAACCAACATTGGAATACCGCCAACCCACTGAGATTGTTTTTCTGATCAATTTGTTTTTCTCTTACTATGCCAACTAATTCTGTTTCTATTTTTCTAAGATTGCTTGCATGACATACCACTGCCTATACACATCATGTAGAAACTATACTAGTTAGTAATCCGAACGTGAAATAAGCAGGTTAGATGAATTCAGCAGAGTCGATCGATATAGGCCAATATCACACACGACTTGGCATTTTTGAGAAAAACATGCGAAGTTTCTACACAACCTGCAGTCCATGCGGTATCACCAATGTCGAATGCGGCCATCCCGACACCGCAAGTAGACAGACAGCCGAGCCAGACTGAAGCAGCCCCTACGGCATCACGCATGCCGCATGCGACGTCAACCTATGCCGCAGGCTTTCCAGATCGCGACCAATCCAACCTATTCGGCCACTAAGGACATCACAGATCAACCACCACCTCTGAAGAAAAGAAGCAAACAGAAAATTAAATAATAGATAGAACATCAGTGAAATATTGTCTAACATTAGTTTGGTCATTTTTGGCGGATCCATCCCTGAATACCCCCAGAAGACACATCCCCTCCAGGAAGCCAAAGGACATCCAGAGAAGAGGCAGTATTATAAAATTTCCTGAAGGGCCCCACGTCCAGAGAAGTGGCAGTAATATAATAAATATAATGAGATGGTTGAGAAACAAAGAAATTAATTTATATATATATATATATATATATATATATATATATATATATATATATATATATATATTTAACCTTTCTGTCTCTCTCTAATGCATGTGCTTCACATGAATTGTTCCCTTACCGCGTAGCATTCCCGTTGACAACCAATTTATTGATTGTTAAAACAAAATGTTCTCCATAAGTTAGGTAGGTTGTGTATTTAATTTAATATAAAAACCATTGATTATCCATCAATTAAGTAAAACAGAGTTGAATTAAAAATAAGTAAATATTAAAGAGCAAAGTCTAATATATAAGTACATATTAAAGAATCTTATCATCATTGTGCGTAGCACATATGTATGTTTATTTTTTATTAAAAAAACAGATGCAGGATTTGCAAATAATCTTATTTCAATAAGAAAACAGAGTTGAATTAAAAATAGAAAACAAGCAAATTATGCCCATATCGCTACATACTTGAATTGAAATAAATATCTATTTCGTCTTAGTTGAAATTTAATCTTTTAGAGTCCTCTCTCGAAAATTATGTCCGTATTGAAACCTACTAATCATGGTCCGGACTCACGGTCTTTTTATTGGTTTCATTCGGATACTACAGGCCATATGTGTTTAATTTTAAGAGGGATCAAGTTACAACAAATTTGAGTTACAACAAAGTTACAACAACTATTTTTCTCATTTTCGAAGTCCAAATCGTCCATCCAAACCATTCAACATGATGTCCACAATAAAATGTTCTTGCAGATCAAATTTTACATTTTTTGAATTTTTTTACTATTTATTAAGTATTTTACAAAAAATAGTCATATTCAGACCATTGAATTTTGTACCCATCTTAATAAATAGTAAAAAAATTCAAAAAAATGTAAAATTTGATCTGCAAGCACATTTTATTTAGATAATCATGTTGAACTGTTTGGATCGACGATTTGGACTTTGAAAATGAAAAAAATGGTTGTTGTAACTTTGTTGTAACTCAAATTTGTTGTAACTTGATCCCTCCTCTAATTTTAATTATTATTTGTGCATAGCAAAATAAAACAATAGCTAGCAAACAAATAAGTTACAATTGATAACAAAAATGTTTGACAAAATGACAACCAATTCAATAATTATTTTGAGTAAATGAAGGAAGTCAAACTACCATAATATTTAATACAAAGAGATCCTAATCCAGATTTCGATCTTGCGACCAATTGTACACGGTCGCTTATGAATTAACCTTGTTTAATTTGTGGTCACGTACACACACAGATTTTCTTGTATATATCCGTGTGTACGTTGGAGCTCATCACTATTTTTGGATGGTCTAGAATAATCTGATTTTGTATCTATTTTAAAAAATAGTAAAACAAGTTCTTCAAAATATAAAACTTGATCTTGAAGCACATTTTAATATGGAGGTCATGTTAAGTTGTTCGGATCGACTATTTGGACATTAAAAACGAAAATAAGAATGTGGATAATGATTGGGGCACAAAACAATTGGGCATTTTAACCCTACTCAACAAATAAAATGCAATTTTTCAATTACATTTGGACTATTTCACCACAATGAATTGACTAGCTTTTAAAACTTCCATACTCGTTTGATTACTCCTAAATGCATAATAGATTATTATGTCTTATATACTAACCAATTGTGTCATAATGAACCGTTAAGCAACATTTGAAAAGCTCAAAACTAGAGTACAGATAGTGATTTTGTATTATACTGAAGCAGCTCAAAACAAAAACAAAAATTGCAACCTCGATTTGAGAAAACTGTTTATTATATTTTCGAATCAGGTTTTTAGGAAAAGTTCTACATGTTTTCTTTTTCACCTTGTTCAATAGTGAGGAAAGATGGGAAACAGTAATAGAACGGAGTAGGGTTGGGGCGTAGGGCAATAAATTTGTTAAGTTTTTTTATGTAACTCCTGTTATTTTTGTTGCTGGTCCAGACAAGTTATTGAGCTATGCTGTTTCTAGGAAGAGATGCATAGTTGAGCTAATGGGCAATAAATGCACAAGTACTTAGTCTACCCCTATAGTGAAGTATATTTTTCAAATATCAGGTACAAAATAAAAAGCTAACAAAGACAACAAAGATGAATACAAATTGGAACTAATGTGCTGCGTTAAATCCAGCCAAAAGAAATAGAGCGAAATTTTCTAACATGTGAATCACCTAAAAATTGCGAATTAACATGTGAATTTTATAAATTTTCTAAACAAGAATAAAAAATGATTAACAGAATTGTTCGATGTCATACAAATTAAGCTTCATAAGTTCATAAATTCTCTTAATTTGAACCATTGACTTTGTTAATTCCAGATCCCACAAATACGCTGCCCTGCCCCTATTTGAAAACTATAAAAAAATAATCTACACATGTGTCATGAATGATGCTTTTAGGTGGTTCGTCGCTTTCACAGATGTAAAAATACTTTCTTACTTTTGAATTACTTTCATAATATATTGCTTCAGAACTACAAAAATACAAAACAAATAACTTTTTCTATAATATATCCATAAGAAACAAAATTTACTAAAAATCAAAACATGACGGTAATACATCATGCCAGATCATTATAATCAAAAGAAATTTGGTGCAAATTATTTATCAGTAGTTAATAATTGAATACTTTTTACCTTGACGAATAAACAAACTTGATAGGTGTAAGAATAATTTTCACCTTTTTTAGTGATTAAGGTGCGTCTTATATCATTTGTGTTTTTTATAAAAATATTTCATGATCTCATGACCCGCCTTGAAAAGAGCACATTTAATTAATTTCCGACTTGATCTCGAGAAGTTGGAAAAATGTACATCCAGGTATTATCACACAAGATGTTTTCAAATAAAATGTCCTTTCACGTCAAATGGCCTATTTATGTCCTTTTATAAAATTTTGTCATCAAATTTTGGATGGGGAAATAACTAATTTTAAAATTTTGATGGGAAATTAAATATCTAATTGATGAAATTATAATGGGTATATATCAAAATTTCTCTTTTTATTCATGGCGTGTCTACTAATTTAATTATTTATTATTTTCCCATATTTAACATTTATACTCTAGCTCGGTTTCTTTACCTAATTTCCAACCGAATCAGACCAAGCATTCAATTTTTCTTTTTCTGGACAGAGCCCAGAGGAGCCCAAGCCTGGTTCTACTTGTCTTTTTCTTTTTCAATTAATTTCAAATATGAAGAGGCCCAAGGCCCAAGGCCCAAACATATCAAAGACTTGACACAAATCTGGTCATGTACCACTCCTTGGTGGTTTTGGGTTTAGATATAAACTCGGCATGTTTTTCGTAATTCTCAGAAAATGTAACAGAGATATTATTTAAATCCAACCAATTATCCACACTTTTTACTATTAGAGCTGATTTCAAATTTATTTTGTGCTTAGTTTTAGGGTTTCGGTCAAAACCCAAAATATCAAATCCAAAAACATAACATCACTACTGTTAATCCTCTATATCAAGAGCAATATTTTGTAAGGTACCTTAATCATAATGCTGAGTTGTAAAACATCAGTTCGCAGTGTATACATCTTAAAAATTCATGTTTTTAAAACTTCTACAATATCAGTCGCACCCTTTTTAAGCTTTATATTTTTCTTTCTATTTTTACAAAGAAAGGAAGAGGGACTTTGGTGATTGCTACAGAAAGGCAAGAGAATGAGGGACACAAGGTATGTGAATGTTACAAACTTAATTGCAAATTGGAATGGCTTAAGTGAATTTTTTGAAATTTGTGGAACTTTTTGATAATTTTGAGGATGGCAGAAAGATGAGTAAATGGTAAATTGCATAAAGTAAGAGCAAAGTTAAAGATTTCATTCAACAAAATGTTTCAAATACAAGATTGCAGCTCCTTTTGTAGCCCCTTGATTTACATTATTATTCTCTAACTAATTGCAATTAAAGGAAATAATCAACGGAACTAAAATAACAGATTGAACTAACTCCCTATCCTTGATAACTTCTTCTCCATTTTACCCTTCTCCATTTACTCCAGTCTTATTTTTTTCTCTACTAGCTAGAGTTGAGAGCTATGTTACTCGGATACTCCAATATGGGCTTCGTACCCGTATCGGATACGCCAGCTAGCATATCGGCTTACGTGGCGTATCCTTAATCCCTTGATACGGTCTCCGATACGGATTGACTCGCTGGGATACGCCTCTGACACGTCTAGCTACGTCTGGGATACGAATGGTCCACTGTGCACCGCGCATACAACCCAAACAGCGCATGGTCCACCATGCACCGCGCCAAAACCAAATTATTTTGAAGGAGAATCGAACCCAGGAACTGTAGCATCGTCCACATACCACATTACCACTACACCACTTCGCGTTTGTTGTGAAAAGACAATATCTATAATATATAATGTTCAATTAGCTATAGTTTCGTATTTTAATATTTAATTTATATAATACGAATGAATAATATAATTAAATAATAAAAAAAATATATAAAATAGACGTATCGTATCCTTGATTTTTGACAATTGCCGTATCGGCGTATCCGTATCGTATCTGATACGATACCCGTACCCGTATCCATGCAATATATGTTGAGAGTAATTGGAGAATCTACGCATGGAGGCCCAGGCAGTTGTGTTCTGAATTGTTCAGGGGGAATTCTCTTAATGCGGAACATTCCAGCATATCCTTAGCTTTATAATTTCCTTGGTCTTTCTTCTGTGACTGGCCCATCTGTCATGGTCTCCCTTGGATCCTTAATTATTCACATTAGGCCCAAAACTAACAGTTCCGGCCCACTTATAGTCTCTTCATTCGTCAAATGCCAAGCCCAACGACTCTCCCCAAATCTGATCTGGCCATAAGAAAACAAAAAAGAGCCAAGAGGGGTACGTGTACTCGTATGTTTTATGGATACGAGGTCGGGTATCGTATCGGATTCAATACAAATACAGCTCAAATTTGCCATCTAGTTTTAGTTCAGCTCAAATTTGAAATTTATTTAAAGAGATGAATGAACTTCATGTGATTAATTTCAATCAGGCAGATAAATTCTTACATGTGATATAATTAGAGTGAGGCTATGGTGCTATGCATAGCACGGATGGCTAGTGTACTACGGCTCAATATGGTACTTTTTAAAATCCTAACGGTTGATCCGAACCGTTCAATGTGATAACCATATGAATATGTACTTGCAAACTAAATTTTATATTTTTTGGAATTTTTTTACTATTTTTTTAGATAGGTAGAATTTTGATGGTCCAGAATTTTCAGAAAACACTGATTTTTCTACCTATCTAAAAAAATAGTAAAAAAATTCAAAAAAATATAAAATTTAGTTTGCAAGTACATATTCATATGGATATCACATTGAACGGTTCGGATCGACCGTTAGGATTTTAAAAAGTACCATATTGAGCCGTAGTACACTAGCCATCCGTTCTATGCATAGCACCATAGCCTCACTCTAATATTATAAGAAAGTAGGGCATGTTAAGTTCTTCAAGCAGTCCTTTTAGTAAACTTAATAAAAAAAATAATAGAAATTTTATTTGGTTAATAGAAATTCTCATTTTTGTATTAATGGCGTTTCTATTAATTTAATTTATCATTTATTCGATCGACTTTTAATATTTGGTTAATAGACGCGCGGCCTTTTTACAGAATTTCCAACAGATTCAAGCCTAGCATTGAATTACATATTCTCCACCCAATTAGCCTTAATTAGTTTACGAATTGTTGTTTAGTATTGTTTTGAAAATATTGTTGCTAAGTCCTTATTCTGTTCTCCATATGGTGTTCTAGTGGACCGAAATTACGCAAAATCAGTCCAGTTTGAGAACTTACTTTATAATTTGTGCTTAGTACTATAGAAAGTCTATTAGAATATACACAGTATAAGGAGAGCCTAGCTATCCCCCATCAACCATCCCCCGTTTCATCTCCCGTCAGAGCATTAATTAATTGGGGGGACCGCATAACCGTCAGCGCATTTTAGAAATTTGCGGAAAAGTATTCATCTGTAACACAACTAGTATTCATCCATCTATATGAAGGTATTCACATTTGCAATAAAACCATATTTTGATACATTACAACATTCAGCGTATTAAGAAAGTAGGGGAACACAAACAACATATGTGGGGGACCGCATAACCGTCAGCGCATTTTAGGAATTTGCGGAAAAGTATTCATCTGTAACACAACTAGTTAATCATCCATATATATGAATGTACTCATCTTTGCAATATAAGCATATTTGGACACATCACTCACTCATCTTTTACACGTTTTTAGAGATGGTTTTTTTTTTCACCGTTCAATCTAACTAATATTTCTGACGATCTGTGAGGAATTTTGGAAATCTAAAACCACGAACGTCTTCTACACAATTTTCTCTTTCAAATGAGATCTATGATGACATACTTTCGAGTTATCCGTTGCACAAATATACATACCTCGTCACAAGTATTCATCTCTCATCGAGCAAGTATTCATTATCGTCGTGTAAGTGTAAATAGTTAATGTACCAAGAGTATTACAAACATATGTGCATACCTCGATTAATTTTACAAGAGCAGCCGAATAGTATTCATCCATAAGATATCAAGTATTCATACATATACGTTTATACGTAAGATATCAAGTATTCATTCATACACGTTGAAGTATTCATCTCTAAAACATAAAGTATTCATTCATACACCTCTAATTTTTTCAAAATTTGTTTTTCTGTAATTTCTTAGTACTTAGTACGCACTGGCCTAATTCACCATTAGTGAAGCTTTGTTCTTTGCAAATAACTCGCTACTGCATGAGGAAGAGAAACATAGACACGATGGATCTGATCCGGCAGTCGACAGTGATGGATCTAATCCGATGGAGGCAGAAGTGGGAGAGGGAGGCGGAGGCGGAGAGGGAGAGGTGGGAGAGACGGGCGAAGGTGGAGACGGAGATGTGGGAGAGACGGGCGGAGGCGGAGAGGGAGAGGTGGGAGAGACGGGTGGAGGCGGAGGTGGAAAGCGGAGGCGGAGGTGGGAGAGGGAGGGAGAGAGAGGAAAGAAATAAAGGGAGAAAATTGGATAATAAATTTATAGGGACTATTAGGTAGTTAGAATTTGTAATTATAGTTAGAAGAGAAAGTTAGTTAGTTGGGAGATGAATGGGGGATGGATAGATGGGGGGAAATATAATTACCCCACAGAATATTAGACATTAAAATACACGTAATTTAGAAATTTTTGCGTGAGGTTGACTTTGTATATTAATATCCGCCCAATTAGCCTTAATTACGGCTCACTTTGTGTAGTAATATATTTAATATCGAACTGGTGGGAGCATATGCACGTATACATGCCGTATAATGCTCTTTACCCGTAGAATGTTAATTTTTTTTTTCCTTTCAGTTTAAATAACTCTTTTGTTTTTTCTATTCAGCTTCTGAATTGCAATTAATGTAAGCCAACTAAGATTCATTTTTATAAAAATTAGTCCCTAGATTTCATTTTTGCACTCCAGACCCTGTTAAATATCCAAATTATAAGCTCCAGTCCCCAAGAATTTGCAAACAAGTCTCTGGAAACATAAAAATTCTCACAAATAAACAATTTTCAATCATTTTCGGCCATAACTTATTCATGTCAATCTCAAATTGACTCAAACCAACTCAAAATGGATCCAAATAAAATCCTACATGCTTCTAAATTAATTTATAACATGTCTTGACCCAAATCAAGCTTTGAAATTACCTAGTTGAAATTATATTTAAAATCATATATAATTTATCATTAGATCTCAATAGAAGTGAGTGGTGCAGCTGGATTCTCAAGTGATGCATGTTCACCTCGAAAGTAGAAGTTAACAAGATACGCCATTTATATTTGCAAGACACAACATTTATTTAAAACTTTAAATAACTAATTTTTGCCAGACAATGCCTTATCATGTAATTCGTAATTCGTTACATACCAACAGGTATATGTAAAGTTCTGCCATCGTATCAGAACTTGTAGAGTCGCACGGAGCAGCCACACGAAAACCGTAAATGCCAAGTGCCAACCAATTAGGATCCAGTGATGTAACCCAATCCTTGGGTTTTGGATCGAGACCGTCCGATTTGAATCCGTGAAAATCCATCCGCAAAGTGAGAGCACACATCCCGACGATAAATTCGAATCTCGAGACAATCTCGAACGACGAATTCGAATCGGACGGTCTCAATCCAAAACCCAAAGATTGGATTACTTTAGGGGATCCGGACCCAGCTAGCTATCCCCCATCAACCATCCCCCGTTTCATCTCCCGTCAGAGCATTAATTAATTGGGGGGACCGCATAACCGTCAGCGCATTTTAGGAATTTGCGGAAAAGTATTCATCTGTAACACAACTAGTATTCATCAATCTATATGAAGGTATTCACATTTGCAATAGAAGCATATTTTGATACATTACAACATTCAGCGTATTAAGAAAGTAGGGGACCACAAACAACATATGTGGGGGACCGCATAACCGTCAGCGCATTTTAGGAATTTGCGAAAAAGTATTCATCTGTAACACAACTAGTATTCATCCATCTATATGAAGGTACTCATTTTTGCAATATAAGCATATTTGGACACATCACTCACTCATCTTTTACACGTTTTTAGATATGGTTTTTTCTTTCTACACAATTTTCTCTTTCAAATGAGATCTATGATGACATACTTTCGAGTTATCCGTTGCACAAATATACATACCTCGTCACAAGTATTCATCTCTCATCGAGCAAGTATTCATTATCGTCGTGTAAGTGTAAATAGTTAATGTAACAAGAGTATTACAAACATATGTGCATACCTCGATTAATTTTACAAGAGCAGCCGAATAGTATTTATCCATAAGATATCAAGTATTCATACATATACGTTTATACGTAAGATATCAAGTATTCATTCATACACATTGAAGTATTCATCTCTAAAACATAAAGTATTCATTCATACATGTTGAAGTATTCATCTCTAAAACATAAAATATTCATCTCTAAAACATAAAGTATTCATTCATACACCTCTAATTTTTTCAAAATTTATTTTTCTGTAATTTCTTAGTACTTAGTACGCACTGGTCTAATTCACCATTAGTAAAGCTTTGTTCTTTGCAAATAACTCGCTACTGCATGAGAAAGAGAAACATAGACACGATGGATCTGACCCGGCGGTCGACAGTGATGGATCTAATCCGATGGAGGCAGAGGTGGGAGAGGGAGGCGGAGACGGAGAGGTGGGAGAGACGGGCGGAGGCGGAGAGGGAGAGGTGGGAGAGACGGGTGGAGGCGGAGGTGGGAGAGGGAGGGAGAGAGAGGAAAGAAATAAAGGGAGAAAATTGGATAATAAATTTATAGGGACCATTAGGTAGTTAGAATTTGTAATTATAGTTAGAAGAGGAAGTTAGTTAGTTGGGAGATGAAATGGGGGATGGATAGATGGGGAGAAATATAATTACCCCACAGAATATTAGACATGAAAATACACGTAATTTGGAAATTTTTGCGTGAGGTTGACTTTGTATATTAATATCCGCCCAATTAGCCTTAATTACGGCTCACTTTGTGTAGTAATATATTTAATATCGAAGTGGTGGGAGCATATGCACGTATACATGCCGTATAATGCTCTTTACCCGTAGAATGTTAATTTTTTTTTTCCTTTCCGTTTAAATAACTCTTTTGTTTTTTTCTATTCAGCTTCTGAATTGCAATTAATGTAAGCCAACTAAGATTCATTTTTATAAAAATTAGTCCCTAGATTTCATTTTTGCACTCCAGACCCTGTTAAATATCCAAATTATAAGCTCCAGTCCCCAAGAATTTGCAAACAAGTCTCTGGAAACATAAAAATTCTCACAAATAAACAATTTTCAATCATTTTCGGCCATAACTTATTCATTTCAATCTCAAATTAACTCAAACCAACTCAAAATGGATCCAAATAAAATCCTACATGCTTCTAAATTAATTTATAACATGTCTTGACCCAAATCAAGCTTTGAAATTACCTAGTTGAAATTATATTTAAAATGATATATAATTTATCATTAGATCTCAATAGAAGTGAGTGGTGCAGCTGGATTCTCAAGTGATGCATGTTCACCTCGAAAGTAGAATATGTAATACCCATTTCGAGATGAATGCATGATACACGGTGGTTCACACCTCTAGACATTTTTTCAATTGTTTCCAATATAAGTTAACAAGATACGCCATTTATATTTGCAAGACACAACATTTATTTAAAACTTTAAATAACTAATTTTTGCCAGACAATGCCTCATGTAATTCGTAATTCGTTACATACCAACAGGTATATGTAAAGTTCTGCCAGCGTATCAGAACTTGTAGAGTCGCACAGAGCTGCCACACGAAAACCATAAATGCCAAGTGCCAACCAATTCGGATCCAGTGATGTAACCCAATTCTTGGGTTTTGGATCGAGACCGTCCGATTTGAATCCGTGAAAATCCATCCGCAAAGTGAGAGCACACATCCCGACGATGAATTCGAATCTCGAGACAATCTCGAACGACGAATTCAAATCGGACTGTCTCAATCCAAAACCCAAAGATTGGATTACTTTAGGGGATCCGGACCCAGTGCCAACAGCTAGCTGCTCATTTGTGTTTAATTAATTGATTTATTGGTCAAACTGTACCAAGCTGCTCATGTGTACTAGCTAAACGACAATCAATAGAAATTATTAACTAACAGAGTTGTCAGTTGTTGGATGGGAAACTAATTAATCTTCCACTTCTTACCAATTATGAGCTACTTCAACCATTGACATTGTTAGCTGTAATCCTACAAATGCGGTCCTTCATACTATGTTGGATCTGTAGTGTTGTTCTGTATCACCTTCTTCTTTGACAACTCTCCTTCTTACTCTATCAAATTTCTTGTGTTGTTCTTGTTGTCCTTCTCATTCCACGACTCTTTTTCATAATCCATTTTATCTCTAGTGTTGTTTTAGATCACATTTTCCATCCACAAATCTCTTTCATACTATGTTTGATCTCATGTGTTGTTCTGGATCACCTCCTCCTCCATCCACGAATCTCCTTCTTACGTCGTTGGTTTTTGTTACACCAAAAATGTATAGTACAAAGTTTCAGTACAGCAAGCTGTACCTTTTAACCTTAAATACACTTTTGGTTCAGACTGCAAGTATACAATCCTACCACGTAGTATATTGTCGGGTATCGATCACAAGGACGGTTCAAGTCTTACCCGGACTCTACTTAAGTTAATTAAAGACTAGAGGTTGGAAAAGGTTGGTTTTGGTTGTTTATAATTCCTACAGATTCAATAGCAGAAATAAAGTGCAAGAAAGTAGATTAAACTGGTTTTAATCAATAATAAAAAGCGTTCCCAGGGTTATGACTTCATCTCAGTTTTGCCTCAAGCTGTCCTGTCCGGGCCGTGTCATTTCCTACACGGGCCGTATCAGTGTACACGGGCCGTGTCATTTCCTACACGGTCCGTGTCAGCCTCGAGTAAATGCAGCAGCTACTGTTTCTTTGTGTTGTTCCTTTGTGTAGGGTTCTACTGACCAGACCTAATGTTTCTAAACCTCAACTGTCGTCTGTTGGTTCATCAACTTGGTATGGAATTGCAATATTTGCCCTCGTCGGGTTCTAGACCTCAACTTTCGTATGTTGGTCCGAATTACCTAGTTGCTTGTTTGGTATACTAAAGGTAACTCCTATCTGTCGATAGGGAGTAATTTTCGCCTTTCGGTTACTACTTGGTTTCTGATCACTCAAAAGAGAGCAATGTTTCTTTTAAAATTTATAAACTCGGAAATGCTATCAGTTCGGACTGCAAGCGGACAATCCTATCGAGTAGTATATTCGAGGTCGATCCACAGGGAATATTGGTTCAATGTTTTGAGCAATCAAATCACAATCTTTCGAAAGGCTAGACGAAATCTGAAAATTGAGAGATGTTGTTTTGATCAATGTAAATTAGGAAGCAATTAAAAGTAATTAAAATAAAGATAGAGATGAGAATTCCTAGAGTTTCGGCACACCATTACCACTCAATCCGCCTTGACAATATATTCCTGTTGCGTCTGATTTCCTGTTGTTGTTTAATGAAAGATACCACATAGGTCACTGCGATTTATGTTACGCAAGAATGATAGATCTTTCACCGAGATTCTGCATAGGACACTGCGATTTACCTTACGCAAATGTCTGATCTCTCAAATACCCCAAATTACTACACAGATCACTGCGATTTATTTTACGCAAGTGATGGAATATGGTACGCGTTTTGTTGGTCTGGTTTATGGTTTCCCCGCTAAGGTTTTCTTCACATAAACCTAATAGATCTCAACGAGGCTAATTCATACAAATAGTTTCTCTTGCCATTAAAGCACTGTCACTACCCTAACGGACTCAAACTAGATCATTGAAATTAGATGAAGAGATAGTAAATCACAAAAGCATTTTGTTTCAACAACAATAAATCATAATCAACAGAAATATATATATCAAAACATCAAGAGTAACAAGGTTTACTGCCTAGCCCTAAGAAAAGGAACTTAGCCGCGGAACGGCATGGTTACAAGCACTCCTCTCTTCTCACTTTAATCAAATCTAACCCTAATTACAAAGATAACTATTCGTTCTGCCCAGGGGCCTTATATAGGAGTGTAGGGACGTGTAGAGGTTGAGTAGGGGCTAAGAAACTGATCTGGAAACAGCTGTCGGCAGTTATTCCCCAAGAGACGCCTTCGGATACGGACCGTATTGGGTGATACGGTCCGTATTAGGACCTTGACAGTTAGGATTTAATGCTTCCAGCGCTATCTTCTGGTCAATGCTAGGTCTGGTCCGTATTAGGCAATACGGGCCGTAACAGGGACTTAGTCGATGAGCGTTGCTGATCCGATTGACCCGATTCTAGCTCCATTTGGTGTAAAATAGTCCCAAAACCTGTTTTCTGCAATAAAACATAAAGAAGGGTGACAGTAGCCTTTTTCTCTAATTAATTAAACATAAGTGTGAGAAAATATGCAAAACCTAAGCCAAAACCCTACGTAAATCATCATTATTTTGACTCTGATCACGCCTCCCAACTTGAATTGTTGCTTGTCCTCAAGCAACGACATCCCAGCTGGTCAAAGATTCGGTCTAGGTTAAACCATACAATCTCAAGGTCTTGTTTAAAAATCAAATTAGGGCTTAGGTTTGGTACAATTGGCATGACAATAAAAATTTAGAACTTAAAAATATTCATGACCTCTCCCTTGAACAATTTATTCACCCCATGATTGACCTCATTATGCTTGCCTTAGAAAAATTATCATTGAACAATCTACTTCACAAATATCCTTAAAATTGAGAGTATTAATTTCCCCTTCGATTATAAATGGATCCCTTCCAATCAATAGAAATTCTAATGATATAAATTTTGATTTTTCTTCCCAATTGATTGGAGCAAAGTATGACAACTAAGTGTGTTGGTACTTGTGACTATTTTTGAAAAATTAAATATATACAATAATTTAAATTTGGGAGGTTTTCTCGAGCCTATTGGTAACCAGTCTTGCGTAGGCACCCGTACTCTTTTTATCCTCCATCTTTTATTCTATTATTATTTTTTTTTGATTTTTTTGATTTTTTTTTTCTATTTTTTTGGGTTTTTCTCATTTCTGATTTTTTTGTATTTTTCTATTTTTCTGAAAAGTAAAATATTTTTGTGTCACAAGCACCATGATTACACACAATTCCAAGTATTCATTCATACAAGAAATTATTGCATAGTTTCGCTAGGGGTCTATCTATAATAAATGGGTATTCTAAACACTATCAAGTTTAAAAGACTTTGCAAAAATAAATTACTCAACAATAGAAATTCTAGGGTTTGCGATTTTTGGTCAACACTCATGGTTAGCAATTAATTGTTCACTTTGAGGTCACTAATTATTTTTAAAATTCTAAATTTTTGGTATCGTGGCCAATTGTCTAAACCTTAGCCGAATTCAATTTAAAACAATTTCCTATTTGATTAATCTACTCCTAGGTAAAAATAAAAAATGCAAGCTAGCTAAAAAGCTCAATCTAATCATTCTAGGATTTTCGGTAAAGCCTCTAACCCTAGTCAAAAATTGAGTAAAACTACTAGCACCTAAGAATTTAAAATGCGAAAAATTTAAAGATACATGGTCAATTTACCTCCTACCCCCCGAATAAAATTGAGCATTGTCCCCAATGCTCGAGAGATAAAAATAAAGGAAGTAATAAAGTAAAAAGACCGGGGAAAGATACAACTCACTGCACCTCAATCCTGAGGTGGTGGAGGTGGTGGTGGACGATGAATCTCCTTGTAGAATGATGGGTCGAAAAGTCCGTAGAACGGTAGTTGCTACTGGAATCCGGAGTCGAGGGCGAACTGGTAGTGCTGTTGATTAAGGTAGCGCGCTTGTTGGATTTCGCGTCTACCCTCGTCAACGCTCCTCCGGATCGTCTCCATGCTGTGGCGGACTTGATCGACCTCTTGGTGAAGTGAGGAAAGACTTTGCTTAATCCGCTGGCTGCTCTCTCGCGGGCGTGTGGCGAGATCTTAAAAATTCAGGTTGGTCCATTGCACAGCTTGGATGAACTTATCATATTCATTTATAGGGGCATCAGATGGTGCAGAGAGGAAGGCAGCGGTAGCGGCTCCAAGGAGAGGCGGTGATCAGTGCGGTGGTGATAGTGATTGGCGGCAAGGAGTTGGGCTCGGTCTCGGCAAGGAAGGAAGAGGGAGGAAGATGACAGATAAAGGGAGAGAGAATAGAGGAGAGAGAGAGAGAGGTTTAGGAGTTCAAACCATAGGATTTAACGGTTATGAGATGTGATTCTCACGGGTTTTCAAATGTCTCTTCGTTAATGGTTCGCATCTTCCGAATTAGCCTTCAGTCTTAACTTCTTTGAATACGAACCGTATTGGGAAATACGGGCCGTAATCACCACTTCTCTTACTCTCCTTCTTTTACCCCGTATCCACTGATATGATCCGTATTGATTGATACGGACCGTACCAGGAGGTATTTTCCTGTCTTCCGTGGTGTCTTTGATCGAGTCCTTCCTCTGATATGTTCACCTAATCATAGGAAAAAGGTAGATATGAGTTGTTTCTTTGTTAAGGTCCTAAATAAACTAGAAATAAATATTTATGAAAAATATAAAAATGGCCTTGGGTTGCCTCCCAAGAAGCGCTTGTTTAAAGTCATTAGCTCGACTCCTTGTTTCATTGAGATTCCAGATGAACCACGAACTGTTTTATCTTCACCTTCCGACCATGGACCGCATCGTAGTTCTCCCAAGAACTTTTTGGTGTGATAATGTTGAGAACTATTGGAAGAGGCCTTGATTCTGCGATTGGAACTTTGGTTTCTTCCGGTTTGGTAGAAATTAAAGTCAACAGAGGATTGGAAAGCTTGTTTTCATGCGGTTGTGTATACCAACTCTTTTCTAATTCTTGAGTTTCCTCTATTGTCTCATCTTCAAGTAGGATGTGGTATATAGGGATGGTCGGGCTAAGGCCTTTGATGCTATCTATTTTGTTGCCAATAATCTTTCGGTGCATCTCGAGTATATTGACGAGCTTGTTGGATTGAACATTACCGAGCTGAGAACTGACAATCACTGGGTAGGTTTGGTTGGGTCCCAGTAATTCTTAACGGAGGTTGGATGGAAGAGGTTTGAGCTCGAGTTGTGGATGAGAGGTTGTCTTCTCCCTTTTCTTCACTTTGCTACCGACCGTGCTAGGCGACACGGATTGCAAAATTTTAGATTTGGGGGATTCTTCCTCTTCTTTTGTTATGACAGTGGCACAACTTGCGCAATGAGTGCCCATGTGATTCATGACATGATATCTTTTGGCTACTAAAGATCTCCAACATTGCATCTCCAATAATAATACATTGATCAACATCTTTGTGCATACAAAACTGAAAATATAAATTCTTATTTAAAAAATTTCGTCCAAAATTATAAGAAAATATTTGTACATAAAATTAAGTTGAATTTGTATGGATTTTATAAGAATCACTGAAAATCAATTTCGTTAAAATTATTGCATCTCATATGGAATTTACGATGGTTTTGATACCAAATGATACATATAATAAAATCGTAACATGTTTGGCAATTAGAACACAAACAATTCAGAATCCGTGAATCCAAAATAAAATAGCAAACATAATTTACAACTTACAGTTTTGGAATGACGACATCGTTAAGCGGAAGCGTAAATACTGATCATCAATGGTTTTCCTCAGACGAGATGATGGAGACCTTAGACGTTTTTTCTTTTACTTCTCTATTTAATTTTTATGGACGAAGTTTTCAGGATGAGATGCATCCAAATAAGAGAAGAAGACTTCTAATAACTCTGAGGCAACCATTGAGACCAGTATAATTTTATAAATAGCAATCTGAATTTTTCCATAAAAAATTACTCATGCTTTTTTATTAGTTTCTGTAAATGAAATTGGTGCACAATAATAATATAGGCCACATAATTAAATAAAACTAACAGTATTGACATTATTAGACATGATATGTGCGGACACTGTCGCAGAACTGTGTGTCAATAGTTTTTTTTTAACCGTGTATATAGTAGCCTTTTTCTGTAGTAATAGAATGAAATCTGAAGGTAAAATTAAGAGAAGCTTCAGAAAGTGATATCTTATCAAGAGAGAAATGAGTACAATATATTATTGGACATTCCGGTGGCCACTATATGTATTAAAAATAGAAAATTTAATTCTAGCTAAACACATAATTCGGGAGTAAATTAAATGTAATATTGAATTTTCCATCATTAATTAGATGTGGAGAGAAGTTGTGAAGCCGCATGTTACATTGTCATAAGGAGATGAATGTACACTGGAAATCATAATATTGAATACTCATTTCAACGTGATTGACATTTCCCAAGGCCTGATAATAAATTGAACTCGAAGAAGACTTGCTAGTCCCAAAAAAAAAACAATTGAACTCGAAGAAGACTTGCTAGTCCCAAAAAAAAACAAAATTGAACTCGAAGAAGACTTGCTAGTCCCCAAAAAAAATCCGCGTCGACAGTGGGAGCGCACAATGAGGATGATGTACCCTTGGTTACCCCGTAGACTTTGAACAAACGACAAAATTGTCAATTTAAACATTTATTATTATGAAGCAGTATTTTTTTGTCACACAGAGAAGTTATGATGGATATATATATACATAAATTTATTTTTATTCTATGGATAAAAGAATCAAAATTGATAAAAGGAAGCACCGTAAAGACCAACTAGCAAGTAAACCTTTCGTCTTCAATGTCATTTTCTAATCTTCACTATTTTTTACTTAATACATACATACCAAAAAATGTTATCAATTTTTGTTTACTTCATTAGTTTAAAGGATGTACCAAAATTATTCAATGGGCACAACTAATTAAATACGAAAGCAAAATTGGTAATCTAAAGATGGCATATCCTTAAGATTTTGTTATGGATGAATGGTGTAGAGATTTAGTTTAATTTCACAATTATGTATGAATGGTGTAGAGATTTAAAGTAGTTTAATATGAATGGCAATTATTGATATTAATGTGAAAAACTATCAATTATTGGTATTAGACAACCAAAGACTACCTTCTTTATCAGAAAAAAGCGTTTGGCTTCCTACTGAATGGGTAAAAGGTGAAAGATAACGAAATTACAGAACTAAAATGGAGACCTTGTGTTACAAACAATTTATGAAGTCTAACGTGCGGTGGCATCTGTTATGATTCAAATTGAAGGATAGGATTGGAAGTCTAAATGAGGACGGCAATTAACTAGAAAATTAATATTTGCTCGGCTTTTACCTCTGTTATAAATTCATTATAAATTAAACCTTCCTGCTCCCTCTGTATCCATCTCCAACACCACTACTTCCTCTCTCGCAACCATCCTGATCAGTTTACCCTACTTCCTCCACCTTTCCTCACTTACCCTCTCCTTCCTCTCTCTTCTGCGGCTCAGTCCACTTGATCAGACCACCTGTCCTGAAAGCTGAAACAGCAACATTACCAGGTGAGTGTCTTCTCTCTCCTTTCTCTGGGTTTCACTTCAATATCTTCCACTGATTTCCTGCCCATCCAGTTCTGTTCTGTTCCTGCACTATTTATATTACTTTTGAAATTTTTTAATTTCCATTGCAGTTACTTGGGGGAGCTTGTCGTTGCATTGTATCAGAGGGAGGAAGCAAGTGAAGGATTAAACTGTTTTGATTTGACAAGACCGATACAGGAAGAGAGTGTTGGCAGTACTGTATATTCCAATACTGGTACACAAATACTGATTTCAGAAAATGCTTAATTTTTGTTAATACCGTATTCTAAATTACATGACATGCTTACTAATTTATAGCAAATATATTTATCTAAATTTAGACGGTCATTTCTATCTATTATTACATTTTTCTCTAAATTTAGCACATATTACAGCAAATACGCCTCATGAAAAGAAGTAAGCTTCATGTACTTCATGCGCAATATCATTGCTACTTAAAATTGTATGTAACTAGAACCAACAAATATTCATGAGGACTGCTATTGCCCATATAATTTTCGAATTCAACATGTTACTTTAATATTGTCTGTTTTTCTTACACCCGCATTGGTTTTTAATTTTATCCATGGTTGTTTTAAACCTTAAACAAAATCAAGAATTAACCTAATTAAGAAGATGGGCAGAGCTCAACATTTAATTGCTCTTGCGGAATTCATGTCGCCCGCTTCCTCCACGCCGATCAATTACTGATATAATGGAATTCATGCATGTCCTTCTCTTCTTCGACTATGAGATTAAGCTCATCAAGAGTTCCGGGTGCCATCGTGTTAGAAATCCTCAATCACCAAAAGAAAATCAAGTATTAAATAGATTGAGTAGAACTGAAAGAAAGTATGACGGTAGCCTAAAAATCCTATGAATTCGTTTTTAGTAATATTCTTTGATTGTTCAAATTTAGGATTTTAATTTCATTGATTTAGATTATAAAACAATACCTCAAAATTTGATTAGTTTATATATTTGAACAATTACAATTTGGTTGCAAAAAACGTCTGTGTGGATGGGCACCCTAACCGTTTTAAAACACAAATTAATAAGTGGCGGTTAGAGAATTTGAACAATTAGTGGATTTCAGAGAAAGCCGCTTCTCTTTCTCCGTTTCTATTTTTTTCTGTGAAAAGACAAATGGGCCGGGCCCAATTATTTTGGTTTCATATATTTAAGTTTTAACACTTTCGTGTGTAATGTTATATATATGACTATGTTGAATTTGCATATACATATTACCTTTGTAGAGACTCACAAGCATTGCAAGTTTGCAACTAATTAAGGAGGGAGAACCAAGAAGCAACAACAACAAAAACAGGAGTCTCTGAGCAATGGATGTAGAAAAAGTTCTTTGTATGGTTCAAGGCAGCGGTGAAACAAGTTATGCTGCCAATAGCAAGCTTCAGGTGGGATTTTTACTGGCAAATGCTGGACTAAAATATGTACAATTATTAATTAAGAATAGGATTAACATTATTTATGCTGCAATTAAGCATATAGCATGTGTTATTACATTATCAGGAGAAGGTAATACTAACGATGAGGCCTATGCTTGAGGAAGCTGTTGGAGAAATATACATAAATCTTCTTCCCGAGAAGATGGTGGTGGCTGATCTAGGTTGCTCATCGGGCCCGAATACACTTCTCGTGGTGTCCGAAATGATAAAAATCATCAGCAATCAATGTCTGAGGGTGGGACAAAAACCGCTAGAGATGCAGTTCTTCCTAAACGACCTTTGCAATAATGATTTCAACAACATCTTTCAGTCGCTCGACCAGATTGAGCAGAGTGTTAGGGCCGAGAAAGGTACCATTAGTGTTCCCCATTTTATTGCGGGGTTGCCTGGATCTTTCTACGGACGACTTTTTCCTCACGAAAGTGTTCATTTCTTTCATTCCTCATTTTCAGTCAATTGGATTTCTCAGGTATATACATGTACTATTGTAAACAGTTCTTTTAGTTAAAAAGCGATACTTAAAAACAAGATAATGAGATCGATCAACATAATATTTAGGATAAATCGAGAATAAGTCTTACATTTATACGGTACATTTAAATATGTAGATGTATTTAAATTATTTACAATATGTATTAACCTTTTGAGTTATGACATTAGATTATGAAGAAGTCATATTATATGACTTTAGTTTTTTCATCTTCATGCATAAGATGATATTAAAACAATTTCACTTATCTAATAAAACAAATATATATTATATATATATATATATTAATCTGTATAGGTACCTCAAGATATAGGAGACACAAGAAATGGTATGCCTCTAAACAAAGGAAATATAAGCATTGGAAAAACAAGCCCACCTCTTGTGGTGAAATTATATCAGGAACAATTCCATAGTGACTTCTCGCATTTTCTCAAGCTCCGCTTTGACGAACTAGTACCTTGTGGTCAGATGGTACTATTACTTGCAGGAAGGTATAGAAATGACATATTGAATGGAGGGCCGAACACAATCTGGGCATTAGTTGCCGAGTCACTGGATTCAATGGTCCTAGAGGTATTAGCCACAATCCAATAGTGCATTTAATTTTTTTTTAAAGTTATCTATTAAAATTACATGACTCTTTTGTATGGCGGCGGATTCTACAAAAAGAAATGAAAAAAAATATATCTGAGTGCCAACAAGTTCCACAAGTTGAATTCACCATTAATTGTCAAAATTAACCACTCAGACAAATCCTTGAACAAGTGATCTTGTTCAAGATTAAGACTGGTGTGTTTGTTCATGTTTAATGGTATTTAACACAGATGGATGTATTCATGTCCGCCCAGCTCTTGATCTTGCAGTACAAATTGTTTAACAACAATTAAATGCATGCATCATTAATAAAATACAACAACAATTATTAGAATCTTGAAACTTAAAAGTATTAATGAGACTAAAATTCTCGAAATTTATGGCGCCCAAATTTATCATATAGAGGATCTGAATGATTTCTACGTAAGGTTGCATACAAATTGTTTCATTCTAGAGGCCTTGCATTGTTAATTCCTACCTGAGACTGCGTTAGATGAGAGCATGCAATGATTAAACCTAACATTTAACTCGGAAACTATATATATTTATTCTTAAGGCCAGAGCAAAGATATATCAAGGGGCTACATAGCGAGAGATGTATATATTGCAACTCATTATAATTCTATCATTAATATAATTAAACATATCTCACTTTGGTTGTTCATTGTGTATTTCTTTACATTTGAAGGGTCTCGTCGAAGAGGAAAAGTTTGACACTTTCAATGTACCTTATTATGCACCTTCAGCTGAAGAAGTGGAGGCAATCGTAAACTTACAAGGGCTCTTTGATATTATCACCTTCCAAACATGTCAATCAAACTTCGACCCATTTGACGAATTGGATGATGATGTTGTGCTCGACAATGTGCAAAGCGGTGCAAACTGCACAAAGGTTACAAGGTGTGTTGCAGAGCCGATGATCGCAAGCCACTTTGGTAGCGCTATAGTCGATGACTTGTTCTCAAGATTTGCCACTAATGTTGCGAAGCACCTCCTCAAGGAGAAGCTAACGTTTCCCTCTTTAGCTATCTCATTGAAGAAAAAGAAATAGACATAAATCCGATAAATATATTGTGAACAGTGCAGGGCCATTTACCTACATTTATTTGATGAAAACTTAAATTCATAAATAGATTGCTACTGTTTTTTCAAGAACACGTGAAGTCGTTTATGGACCTACTTAACGAAAAACCTTCTTGTGCATAAGTTTTGGAAGTTTGTGAATGACTATACTACAGTTATATATTCACTTGTTTGTACACTCTAAATTAGAGGTGCAATCGTGGCGGGTGGAGCCCAGCTAATATTATATTTGAACTCGTATTATAAAAGTATTTGGGTTTAAATTTCGATCCATATACTTATTATTTTCAAACGGAATCAGGTCTGAATACAAATACCGCATCTACTGGTAGTCATTACGGGTGGTGCCTATCTTGGCACCCATAGTTAATTTGTTTGTAAATTTTTGGGTCTGGATTCGAGGTGCGTACATGCCACAAGCATTTGAGGAAACCTTTATCCTTAAATATAATTATAACTTTTTAAACATCTCACATAATATATTATTTAATATAAATTAACTGCTCCAAAATCAGAATTATATTATTGTACTTGCTCATAATAATACAATATAAATTATACTATTGCTCAAAAATTCAAATAGTATACTATTAAATAGTAAATTATTGAAGATGTGCATTAAATTATTTTTAACATATGATATGATATTATAATAAATTTTTGTTTCCTAAAAAAAAAACTAAATGTGGTTGTCGATCTTTCTATAGATTGTAATCAATGTTTTTATAATAATTAATTGAATATAAAGAATTGTATTAGCATTGTATCAGTTATTTATATATGTATCGGGTTGTGTTCGGTCTTGGATTAGATAATTACACTACAGCAAAAATGGTCATCAGCGACCGGAAATTCGGTCGCAGAAAATAAGTTCGACGGTCGCTGATACCCAATTTGGTCGCTGAAAGTCAAATACGGTCGCTGAAAGTCCGGTCGCTATAAGCATTGTCGCTGATACTCTTCTGATGACGTCACCGGTCGCTGATACGACGTCACCCGGTCGCTGATAATCTTTTGCGACCACATTTTTTTGGTCGCTGTTGTTTTTTTCTGACGTAAGCAAAAACTTTATGCGACCAAATATAACGGTCGCTGATACCTAAAACCGGTCGTTGATAATCGAAACGATCGCAGATACACAAATTATCAGAGACAAATATGTACGGTCGCTGATACTTAAAACCGGTCGCTGATACTCTACTGTTAGGTTTTTTATATTTTATTATATTATTTAAATTTGTACCATTTAATAGTTGATACGACACGTACCAACATACAACATAAACGTACATGTCGTAATATCAAGTAATACAAATAAATAAACATACAACAAATAAACATCAAACATAATAAGTTTCAATTGTCCTGTCTTTGTCTCGACTCGTCATCAAACATCAAACAAATACAACAAATAAACATGAAAACATTAAACAACAAATAAACATACAACATAAACATGCATTTGCACCGCGAACATTCCTCTGAATCAACCCAATTAGTTAACCCAATTAATCAATCAATCATAACTAACCAATTCAAAGAAATCACATTATTAAGATTCCATAATATATTTTTTTTGTATTAGGGACAGTAAAGTGACAAGACAAACGTAATGTATATAAACTCTAGCCCACTAATGATATATCTTTAACACATGATGTCAACAGAAGATTACTTCTTTCAAATCACATTTCAAATTTACAAAAAATTAAACAAAGGAAATAGAAATGGAAGGAAATTAATGCAGATTCTATTTTTAAATATACTTTGAAAAAAAAAACAATCTAGAGAAATTTATAAATACACAGACTAGCAGCTACCTCTCTTAGAGTATATCTATATGCTTCTGATCATCTAGCTACAAGTTTCCATATAACATGCAGCTGGCCAAACTTTACCTAATTAATGAAAGTGATCAAAGCAAACATTAATAATTTTCTAAGGCAATTAATACACTACCAAAAAAAGACTCAAAGCAAGTATTTTTATATTTGCAAAAATTAAAATCATAAAGAGTTAAACTCACTGTACCACTGGTACAGTGACACTGGTACCACTGGTACAGTGACACTGGTACCAAAAATTAAAACCAAAAATTAAACTCACTGTACCACTGGTACAGTGACAGTAAGGCAGCAGCAAATCAAAATGCTTCAATTGCTTTTACTCAAATTAAGCAAAGCTCCGCATCTTTTCTAACCAAGGCAAACAATTAAGCCCAGTAATAATTCAAATCAGATGTATAACCAAAGATAGTGCACAAAGCCATATATTATGATTTAGAAGAGAGAAAACATACCTCATCTTTTCTAACATACGATTCTGGAACAATTAAATCTGGATTGATTGACAAATATCTTTTGATGAAACGGAGTGTGTGTCATAACTTGTGAAAATAACAAAACACTATCCATGCTATTCTGAACTAGACTATTTTGTAAAACTTTCCATGCACAAATATAATCTTAAGAATATTATATGGTGTAATAAACACAAGCCAAACATAAAATAAGGAAAAGACGTACCTTTCAGCCAAGAATTTGGGTCTTTTTCGTTGAACTAGCTTCGAGCCACTTGAGATATATGCTGGCAACTGCAACCACCTGAATTCACCAAAAATTGTTTTAACCTATGTGCACAATATGAAATGTGAATCAACTGTATCCATTCATATATGTTAAGGACTATTATAAGCTTATGTGAAATTGCTCTAATATTGGGCCTCAACCAACCACCCTTCCAAATCCTTTGCACCATTAAACATCACTAAACCCTAAACCATTATATCATAAACAAGTTTGTATTCTCCATCAAAAGACATCTTGCTTGAAGTAACACAAATCTCATGAATTGCCATATTGCATCTATATATCTCCAAAATTTGAGAATCGCTAAACCCCAGGATTTTTTCACACCATGCTTCAATTAATTACCAAAATTGAACTAAATAAAAGGAAATTGATAAAGTACCTGCGTTTCTTTTTGAGTAGATTCTCTTTGTTACACACAATCGTGAATAACTCGTTCGCATCTTGAAACAAAAATTCCCGGTTTTCATCTTGAATCGACAAATCCATGGAGTTAAACACAGTGACTTCAATTAATTGCAATTATACTGGGTGCTGTACACAATCTATTTGCTATATTGCCTTGAGCCTAATCAAGGTCTTACCTGAGACTTAAATTTCAATAAATGGTCATATAAGTAATGTTATGGGCATAATTGAAAAAATTTAACACCATAGTGTAAATTACCTTCAGGGGTTTTGTAGTTGAGAACCTCATCAGCGCCCAACACTAGTACAAAAAACCCCTTCACCGACCCTTAACCACCGACTGTTTAAAGGGAAGCATCAGTGTTGCTCATACTACACTGACCCTTTTATTAAATAACAGTCAGCGTTGTTGTTCAACACTGACGCTTTAAAAACAGTCAGTGTTGGTTATCAACACTGACGGTTTAAAAAAAACAGTCAGTGTTGGTTGTCAATACTGACGGTTTTTAAAGCGTCAGTGTTGAACACCAACACTGCCGGTTTTTAAAGCATCAGTGTTGGTACTCAACACTGACGCTTTAAAAACAGTCAGTGTTGATAACCAACACTGACTGTTTTTTAAAAACCGTCAGTATTGATAACCAACACTGACTGTTTTTAAAGCGTCAGTGTTGACCACCAACACTGACTGTTTTTATAAACCGTCAGTGTTGAACACCAACACTGACTGTTTTAAAGCGTCAGTGTTGATCACTAACACTGACGCTTTAAAAACAGTCAGTGTTGGTGTTCAACACTGACTATTTTTTAAAAACCGTCAGTGTTGATAACCAACACTGACTGTTTTTAGAGCGTCAGTGTGGTGTTCAACACTGATTGTTTTTTTAAAAACCGTCAGTGTTGAGAAATAAATCCTGTAATTATGTTGGTATTTAGTCCTAAACCGACGAGTGCACATACATATGAGAAATGATTTACTATTTAATTTGACATATCATCACCATAATTTTTTGTGTGTTAATTTAAATTTCAAGTTTTTAAAAATGTTCTTGAATCTTTTATCTTCTTCTATATCACATGGAGTATTTGTGAATTAAAAATTATAAATAATGGAGTTTACTTGATACCGGATCAAAGGATAAAAATATCAATATACATATTTAACTATGACTAACCTTGGATTTTTTTTGTTATGTTGATGTTATAATAAAGAAACTCTAATTTTTTAACAATATGTCTTACTTGTGGTATTGAACAAGATCAGTATTTTCGACTTGTCATTTGGAGCGTAAAACAAAATTATTAATGTAGCATTAGGTGTTGTCATGATGAACGTGGCATCGAAATTCAATTCGTGAAAAAAAAAAATAACACAAGTAATGAGCTGGAACCTGATCGAATTCAATTCTTCTCTGCTCATTGCACCACTCAGACTATTTTCTTATCCGAATCTCATACCAAAGGCCAAAGGCTAGCACTCTTGGACTTGCCAATCTGATTTATATATGTCCTAAATTAATTGGGACTTATAAAATAATTTATAAATAATTTATTAGGGTTGAATTTTATTTAAAAATAATAATTTATGTGTATTATGTGAATTTTATTTAACAATTATATTTATTTTTCATATTTTTGTTTGTTTCATTTTTCATTCTATTTTACATTTTTTCCTTAATTTTTTCTTTCAATATCATAATTAAAAATATATTATTTTGGTTTGAACATTTCATTGAACACATGTAATACATTAATTTATTTAATAAAATCAAGTTAAAACTTAAGACGTTCGTTGTATAGTGCTTAAAAATTTGTTAATGAGGGAATGGAAAACCTAGCTAATACAACGTAAATTACTAATTAATTGTTTTATCAAAAAATTGTAATGCTTGTTTATTAGAATGAACATATTATATTTAATAAGTATGATTAGTAATTTACGTGAGTAGTGAAATTTAGACAATTAACATCAAATTTTGACTTTAATTAATTAGAAAATATTTTGTAATGAAAATTATATTAGTAATATTTGTACAATAATTAATGTTATAACATGTTTATTGCTTAATTAAATGATTTTAACACATTATATTATATAGCATTACATGCATATTGCATATATGACTCACATCTTCTATCATGAACATGAAACATAATATCTTGTTTCATGAGTTAATGAAGACGCACAGGAATATGTCGTTCGTGGGTCGATCATAACCGTTTAAATTAAAGAGCACTACATTTATTGTCTTGAATCCAAGTTTGATCAAAATTTGTTTTTATTTACCCATCCATCTAGTTAACCGAAAATTGAAGCATCGTATGGCCATAAACACTTCATGTTGGATCGAAGCTCATACATAATAAAAATTCCGTACTTTTATGTTGGTTACATTTAGTGTTCTCCCTTGATCATTTTAAAAAATATTTGGAATGATTTCACTGCAGATCGACCGTTGATTTCCTGCGTGAAAATGAACGGTCCGATCCGAAACTTCATTTTATGTTAATTTTATTGTCAATTTTTTTGTAATTTTTAATTCACTGACTGTTTTTATTCCAGAACCGTCAGTGTTGATACTATTACTGACTGTTTTCAAAACCGTTTTTAATTAGTAACCGTCAGTGTTGAGGTCCTATACTGACTGTTTTTATTTCAGAACCGTCAGTGTTGATTTTCTGTACTGACTGTTATTTTTTTTTTGGAGCCGTCACTGTTTCATTATTTACTGACTGTTTTGTTCGGAGCTGTCAGTGATTTCCTTCCCAAAATTTTCGCTCCCAGTTTACCATTTTCGATCTGCCGCGAAAGTTTTCATTTTCCCTCTTCTTTTTTACGAAAATACTCTTGCGATCTCCCAAAACCCAAAATCGATCTCCCAAAAATTCATTTCCCTCGCGATCTCCCAAAAGATCGCATTGCTGCCTCTTTGTTTCCCTCTTCGTTTCCGCCTTGCTGCCTCCGCCTCCGCCTCCGCCTCCGCCGAGCACCCGAGCACCTGAGCACCCGCACCAGTATTCTAGCACCCGCTGGAGCGCCCGAGCACCCGCACCAGACACCCGCACCCGACCACCCGCCTTGCTGCCTCGCCCCGCACCCGCCTTGCCGCCTTGCTGCCTTGCTGCCTCGCCCCGCATCCGATCAACAAAGTACTTCCATTTTCAAATTATTTCCAATTCAAACCAATTTTGATTGTGCAATTTGTTGATATGTTGATTTTACAATTTTGCATGTTCAAATAAATGATAATTTGACAGACTCATAGGTATTGAGCCTTGCTGCCTGTTTACTTAAGGATACTTGAATTTGATTTTGTCTGCTTTTCTGTTTATTGTAGGAGGAGAGAAATAGTAAGGCAAATCATCCTAAAATTGTTTCTGGTTTTCATAGAAAAAAGGGAGTCAAAGAATTAGAAGAAGAAGAAGATCTCAACTCTGACAAGTCAGGCTCTTTTTCATTCTTGTCTCCAATTATGCTGAATTCTTACTTAAAAGATTCTTAATAGTTAACTTGGAATTTTAAGGCCAATACATGTTTAAAACTATTTTTAACTTTAAACTTGAATTAGCAGTTCCATGTGGCATTTTTACTTGATTGAAGGAAAAAAAAAAACAATGACTTACAAGTGCTGACCGGTTCCAATATGGATATGATATTAATTTTTTAGTTTCTTTTTTCTTTTTGCTTAACTTGAGTTTAGTTATCTACAACATGCACTTCTAATACAACAGACTTCTAAGTTCTAATACAACATGCACTTCTAAGTTCAGTTATCTACAGCATGCTTCATGGTATCTTTTATTTGTCTTTTAAATTTATGCTTCATGGTATCTTTTTGTTGGGTCTTTTGTCTGTAGAAATCAGCAAGAGATAAGGAATTGCAGCATGGATCGGCAAAGCAACGAAGGGGATCTGCTCTAGTAATGTATAATCCTCTCTTCTTGATTCCTATTTTAAATTCATTAATGTGTTTTAGAAAGACGAACTTTATGATTTAATCATTTTGTGCCCCTACCAAACTTCGAAATGTCTTGTGTACCTTGAAACACAACATTCTTCTCTAAGATTTTTGAGAAACATTACCTATTGAGATTTCTAGTTTTTCAATTTTAATTGTCTTATAGTAAAAGCGAAGCTGGTAGTAGGGGAAAAGAGAAGAAAGGAATAAAGCAGAATAAGATACGAGATCAACTCGAGAGGGCACCTCCTGCCACGTCTAGATCATTACCAGACATGGGAGCCCTTTGCATTTGATGTAGTGCTTGTGTTCTTACCTTCTTATCTAGAATTTTATCCTGGAGATATTGGTAGGTAAGAAACGACCGTATTCCATTTTTGTTTTATCTATTAATTGTATGACTAGGTTGGGTCAACTTAGTAGTATGCCTAGGTGGATCCGATAACCTACTATAGGGCCACACCATAGGTTCCATAGGTGGAAAGCCTTCCTCCTACGTATCTTACTGGTATAAGTGATTTATTTCTGAGAAACCAAAATTAATGTTTACTAGTGAGACATTTGCAAATTGCCCCCCTGTGTTAATGGATATTACACAAAGGTCTTTTAATTGGATCTTTTGTGGTTACTGGTTAGTTTCCTACTGATCTTGTCAAATTAGCACATGTTTGAGCATTAAATTTTTTTTTTGTTGTATATTCCTCCAATGAATAAAGTATCAGTTTTCTACATGTGAATACTAATAAAGACTCTCATTTATTGCAAACTTCATTTTGGAACAGTATAACTTAGTTGCAGCTTTGGGATTTCACACCTCATGGCGACATGGAACTGATCAAAGTCTAAGTAGGTACATATTGGCACAGAAAGACATGGAACTGGTGTATTGCTATACCAGTACAGTGAGTACCAGGTAGGTCCTGGGTATTTTCTGTTTTAATTCCCATTTCTGTTGAAAGTTGATCCAAAATTAGCTCTCTCTATTTAGAATTCTGCTGTAGTTGTTTTTAGAAGCATGAATGTGTGTTAGTGGATTAGTGGGTTTCTAAATATAGGTGTGTATGTAGTAGGATTAGTGGGTTCTATAATTAGTCATGTAGTAGCAGGATAGGTGCAGGTGTTAGTTCTATTTTGGGGACTGTTTGTAATAGCAGAACAAGGTAGTGGGGTACTAAATTTGGATGATCCAAACTTAGGTGTTGTAGGGCTATAAATTAAGCATGTTGTAATCGAATTAATTAAGAAGTGAAGTAAAATTATTTGTGTCAATCCTTCTTCCTCTGTTTACTCTTCCAACATAGTGGTATCAGAGCCGAGTCGATCAACTTTGGGGCGTTTTCATGGCAGAAAATGGCAGCACCATGGTGAATGTCACACAACCAGCAATACCTCTCTTCAAAGGCGAAAACTATGCTTTTTGGAGCATCAAGATGACGACCTTGTTCAAGTCTCATGGCCTATGGGACTTGATAGCAAATGGAGTTCCTAATCCAGATCCTAATCCGCAAGAGAATCAGAAGAAAGATGCACGAGCGCTGTTTTTCATCCAACAAGCAGTGCATGACACCATCTTCTCGAAAATCGCAGCAGCCACCAACGCAAAGGAGGCATGGACAACCCTGAAAACAGCATTTCAAGGGAGTACTCGAGTCATGGCAATCAAACTTCAAGGCCTACGCAGGGACTTTGAAACATTGCAGATGAACAAGGAAGAATCAGTCCAAATTTTCCTTTCAAGAGTACAAGAGGTGGTCAATCAAATCCGAGCATTTGGAGACACCATGGAGGAGAAGACGGTGGTGGCAAAGGTGTTGAGAAGCCTAACACCCAAGTTTGATCATGTTGTAGCAGCAATTGAAGAATCAAAGGATCTCGCAACGTACACCTTTGATGAACTCATGGGATCACTGCAGACTCATGAAGCAAGGATGTCAAAGGCTGAAGATAAAGGCGATGACAAGGCATTTTACATGAAGGGGGAGTCATCAAGAGGCAGATCTAATGGCTACCCAAGAGGCCGAGGCAGAGGAAGAAATAATTCCAGCAGAGGCAGAGGCAATCCCAGCAGAGGAAGAACAAACTCCAGCAGAGGAGGAAGAGGTCGAGGCAGACCAGCAGAAGTACATGATGATTTCAAGAGAGAAGTTCAATGTTACTACTGCAACAAATACGGGCATTATCAAGCAGATTGCTACAAGAAACAAAGAGAAGAAAGCCAAGCCAATTACACAGAAGAAAAGGAGACTCAACCCACACTTTTCATGGCCAGCAGTATAGATGAAAAGATAGACGCAAGCAGCATATGGTTCCTTGACAGCGGCTGCTCAAACCATATGTCAGGGTTCAAGCAATTGTTTGTAGATTTTGATGAATCATGCAGATTGAAGGTTAAACTCGGTGATGACAAGTTAATTCAAGTAGAAGGCAAAGGTACGGTTGCAGTGCACACCAAAGAAAACGGTATTAAATACTTGCATAATGTGTATTATATTCCAGATTTGTCTCAAAATCTGCTAAGTATCGGGCAGTTGATGGATTGTGGGTATTCAATCTTGTTTGAAGGGAAAACATGTTCAATAAGAGACAAAATCACAAATCAAGTATTAGTTGAGGTTAGCATGGCAACCAATAAATTGTTTCCCTTGGAGGTTTCAAATGTAAAGGAAAAAGCAATGGTTGCAAGAGATTTGAACCAATCTGAGTTATGGCATCTTAGATATGGTCATTTGAATATCAATGGTCTTAAATTGTTGAACCAAAAACAAATGGTCCATGGTCTACCCGAAATCAACCAAATAGGTGTTTGTGAAGGGTGTATATTCGGTAAACAAGCCAAGTTTCCATTCCCAAAAGGCCAAGCCAAGAGAGCAACACAAGTACTTGAATTAGTTCATGCGGATTTGTGTGGTCCAATGCAAACCGAATCTCTTGGAGGCAGCAAATACTTTCTTCTTTTCACAGATGATTATAGTAGGATGAGTTGGGTGTATTTCCTACAAAGCAAAGGAGAGGCATTCAGAAGTTTCAAGGTGTTTAAAGCTTTTGTCGAGAAGCAATCTGAAAAAAAGTTGAAGGTGTTAAGAACGGATCGAGGTGGTGAGTTCCTCTCAAAAGAATTCATTAATTTCTGTGAAAATGAAGGGATACACCGTGAGCTAACCACACCCTATACACCTGAGCAAAATGGGGTGGCAGAGAGAAAAAATAGAACAGTTGTTGAGATGGGTAGAAGCATGCTCAAATGCAAGAACCTACCAAACAAATTCTGGGCTGAGGCAGTTGCAACTGCGGTGTATGTGTTGAACATTTCACCAACAAAAGCTGTGATGAATAAAACTCCATTTGAGGCGTGGTTTGAGAGGAAACCAGGGGTAAGTCATCTTAGAGTATTTGGATGTATAGCCTATGCATTTGTCAATCCACAAAAGAGAACCAAACTTGATGAAAAATCTGAAAAATGTATATTCATCGGGTATTGTACACAATCCAAAGGGTATAGGTTGTATAATCCAGAAAGTGGAAAAATAATGGTAAGCAGAAATGTTTTGTTTAATGAAAAGGCAAATTGGAAATGGAATGAAGAAAAACAAGGAGTAGAAATTGTTGAATGTGCAGAATTTTATGATGTGGAAGATGAAGTACATCAACAACCTAATCCAAACGCTAGTGAACAACCCTCAAACAGCAGCACAAGCCAATCCTTTTTGAGTGGTCAAGAGAGCTCGAATGAAACTTCAAGTACTGGTCCATCTATAAGAGTTTATAGGAGGCGTGATCGAAGTCCAGAAATAACAAGCAGAAAAACCAAGACCTTGCAAGAACTGTATGACACTACACAAGTTCTCTTTGTTGCAGATCCCACAACATATGAAGAAGCTTGGAGTAACCAATTTTGAATCAAGGGGGAGTGTTGAAAGTTGATCCAAAATTAGCTCTCTCTATTTAGAATTCTGCTGTAGTTGTTTTTAGAAGCATGAATGTGTGTTAGTGGATTAGTGGGTTTCTAAATATAGGTGTGTATGTAGTAGGATTAGTGGGTTCTATAATTAGTCATGTAGTAGCAGGATAGGTGCAGGTGTTAGTTCTATTTTGGGGACTGTTTGTAATAGCAGAACAAGGTAGTGGGGTACTAAATTTGGATGATCCAAACTTAGGTGTTGTAGGGCTATAAATTAAGCATGTTGTAATCGAATTAATTAAGAAGTGAAGTAAAATTATTTGTGTCAATCCTTCTTCCTCTGTTTACTCTTCCAACAATTTCACCCCTATGTTTGATTTTGTTTCAGATTCGGAGTGGACGCCGGCAACATGGATGAGGTGCAGCAGCCGAGGGCAAAATGGTCATATTTCTTAAAGGTATTAATCATTTAATCTAAAATGTTAATAAAACAAAGTTACAGCAGAGGCCTAATGTGTTGAACAAAGTTACAGCAGAGGGATTTTACATGTGAGTGATTATTTATACATGGGATGGGATTTTACAGTAAAAAAACAGTCATAGTTAATATAATTGATGGGGCAAGTAGGAGTTGCATTTTGTTCTGAAATGAATATGATGGATTGATAAATAAACATAACCATGTAGATCTGTGCTCCTATGAGAATGGAGAATCTCTGTATTTTTTTAATTGGATGATCTGCATTGAGTCATCACATCACATGTTTATGCCATTGTCCAGTCCGGTAATGTATGATCGCCTACTAAATTAGTGAAATCAATGAACGGATCAGTTGCCCGGTTCTGAAGATTAATGGGCATCACATGCTGATCCTGAGCTTTTGTTTGCATAGCATGTGATTAGATTTATTGCTGCGCCTAACTTCCCTGCACAGCCTTTTTTATGTTAATTACTGTACCAATGGCATATGACTATTTTTTATGTTAATTACTGTACCAATATAATATATACATATGACTGTTTTTTATGTTAATTACTAATTAATTCATTGACATTTAATAATTTCAGCATTTTTCAATCTTATGTCGAGATTGGAGGAGTGCACAAGGAGGGATCAAAGGATCGAATGTCAGTGGAAATTCATTAAGGTGTGAATTGTACACTATTTTAATTTGATACTTGATTTTTTCAAATTCATTCCTCCACACTACTTGAAAGCAAAATAATGGCAGGGACCAACATGGGGACTTTGAAAATTTTGGAACCAAAAAGGCATGTTGGTCATACTTTAGGGTCCTATTTCAGTAACTTACCTCTATTGTAAGATGCATATTTTCTTTTTATGTATATGGGAAGTTGTGTGTATGCATATTTGTTCTTTATGTATAATTTAGGAAACCAAAAAATTACAGTAACTTACCCTGCATTGGTGCTTGCTATTACTTACATTGAAGAACCTCTTTTATTGCTTGCTTTTACTTACATTCACATTTCAGAGCCCTAGGCAAGAAGGCGGGAAGGTGTGTAGATTTTATGTCATGAAACACATGCAAGACCTAATCGCTACGCAATTTGACGTTTTTTCTGATGTATGTATTTTATATTTGAACTTGATTCAATTTCATATAACTTAGATGAAATTAACTTAATATGTATTCATGCAGTGTGATTTACCGACAAAAAAATATACATCGACACAACTTCATGCAATAACAAAACAATGGTGTACATTTTTCTTGGACAACTACTAAGCCGATATGAAAGAAATGTAATGCTTGTTATAATTTTAGTTGCATATTTTGTTCATATTTACTATGTAAATTTTGTATATAACTTGCTTTTGGTGAATGAATATATTATGTTGTGTTTTTTGGTAAATGAATTACGATGTTGTCTAAATTATTTGTATGATACAAATATTTTTTGGTAAATGAATATACGATGTTTAATGTCAATAAATGTTGAATACTAATATATGGCTAGCAAAAATATGGAGGCTAGTCCAAATACAAACAGAATCATGCCAAATTTTTAAATCAACATTGACTGTTATCAAGCAAACACTGACTGTTTTTAATATCTATATTTACGTTTTTAAAATCAACACTGACTATTTTTAACGCCAACACTAACTGTTTTAAAGCGTCAGTGTTGATAACCAACACCGACTGTTTTTCAAGCGTCAGTGTTGGTGTCCAACACTGACGCTTCAGAAACAGTCAGTGTTGGTGTTCAACACTGACGCTTTAAAAACAGTCGGTGTTGGTTATCAACACTGACTGTTTTTAAGCGTCAGTGTTGAACACCAACACTGACTGTTTTTACAAACAGTCAGTGTTGAAGACCTTCACTGGCTGGTTTTTACCAGTCAGTACAGGTAACCTGTACTGTCGCTGGCTTCACTGACGTCTCGATAACAGTCGGTGTAGGGTTATTTTAACAGTCAGTGAAAGGGTTTATTGTACTAGTGCAAGCTTCTCACCAGATCAACATTTCTGGCACCACAAGTTGCTGTAACATGGTGACCCCCCAGCTTCGCCAGCTGGACCGCATAAGACCCGACACCACCCGAGGCGGCGGGGTCAGCAAGGTCCAGCGGCGGGGTCACTCCGATCTCCAGCGGCGGGGTCACAGCGTCGGGGTCACAGCGTCGGGGTCGGGGTCGCTGATCGCGGTCGGGGTTCCAGCGGGGGGTCGGGCGGAGGGGCTTCGGGCGGCGCAGGGGGTCGGGCGGAAAGGGTTTGATTTTGGGGAAGGGTTTTGATTTTGGCGGAGGCGTTTTGATTTTGGGGTTTTGATAAAGACGCGCGTTTTATTTTTCAGCAGCCGCATTTTTTTCAGCGATAAAAAAAAAAACTTTCAGCGACCGGTGTTGTCGCCGGTCGCTGATACCGGTCGCTGATACAGTTGGTCGCCAGAATTTGAGTGAAAATTTTTATTTTTGGAGAGAAATTGAGAATCAGCGACCGGCGTCACCACCAGTCGCTGATACCGGTCGCTGAAGCTCCGTTTTGCTGTAGTGTTAAATCAAACTCATTTCTGATATATACATTACAATATCAGTTCCGGTTCTGATCCGGATTGGATATTTAACTGGTTATATTTTTTTAACCCATATCATATTCAAATAACCGATTCTGGATTGATACTGGTTCAGATCCGGTTCGGTACCAGATCAGGACAAGATAATCGGATAAAAAAGTATGCGCTGATATAAACATAAATTAGGTATGCTAGAAAATAAAATAGGAAAGTAAGGTATAAGAAATGCCTACAAGCAACACATCATTCTTAACATAACAAATTACATTTTCCGAATTGAACAAGTCTTTTCTGAAATTTGAAATTGTTTTTCACTCGAAAGCCCATGGGTTCTCCTTGCGATTCGCCGCTTCTTCTGGTGTGAAGTCATTTTTGATATTGAACGTCGCCCGAATCTCTTCAGTTGTTTTCCCCTTTATGATGTCAGCGGCAGCTTGTGTAGTGAGATTGAGCAGCCCACTAATGTTGAGATAGTTGGCCGCTAAAATGAGATCATAAAGCGTGTCAAGGTCAACATTGCTGAACTCCTTGTCCCAGTCATTGAGATTATTGTTACTAGATACTTTCAGGGCAATTGGCACAGAGGAACTCCCTTCTCCTGTTGTTGTCTGATGTTTTGATGCATTCGCTTCCATCTCCGTTTTGTCGACTTGCATCTGGCAGTACTCGAGCACGATTGAAAGAATCTTGTGGTTGACATTGGCTAATGGTATGTTCGTGATGACACAGTCATCTTGGATCATGTCACAAATTATATGAGACTCCTTTGCCACCGCCTCCCTCACGTCAAATTGGACTCCGTCGAAGCTCACGAGCGTAATCATATTCTCGAATATGGTATTGAGAAGGGCAAGGTAGGAATATGGAAATTTGATTGGAATTCTTTGTTTCCAGTTGAAGCTTATTAAGCTAGCAAGATATACAAGTATAAATAGGAGAGACCGATATTATAAATGGATCTCCTTATTTAGAGTTTTCCTTAAGCCTTACTTTTATTATGATTATTAGTATGTTATTTTTTCACTCACTAAAAATGGAGTTCCTAATATGAAAATGCAGAACAAATTTGATAGGCTATTTTAGTTCAGTAGTATGGATCCACAATTGGTATGATTTCTTTATTAGCCGAGATAGCAAAAAAATTGTACTAAAAGAAGTCGGGAAACAAATAATACAAAACCTGCATTTGCAAGTCAAAACTAATTTATAATTTTGATTTAATACATGTAGATATAACATTCAATATATAAAATATGAGTCTAAAATACAGAAGTTTCATGTCGATTCCATAAATAAAACCAAAGGTATTTGGTGCATTTTCCATTAAGAATCTATCCTCTCTCCTAATTAAGAATGCATGAATCTCAATATAAATTAGTCAATTTAGATCCGAATTTGTAAAATATGTTCAAAGTCCATTGAAGAAAACCCAATTCCTCCCATTTAGTTCCCCTTCTCTCGAGAATTGACAGCGCGCGCGCACACACACACACACACACATATATATATATATATATATATAGAAAATTGCTAATATACTACGCGTAGCATAGAGGGCCTCCGTGCTACGGCTCAATATTTGAGTTTTCAAAATCCTAAGGTCGATCCGAACCGTTCAACATGATATTCTTATGAATATGTACTTGCAAACAAAATTTTACATTTTTTAGAAATTTTTTACTATTGTTTTACTATTTTTTTAGATAGGTAGAAAATCACTTGATTTGAAAATTATATACCATTCAGATCAAGTGTTTTTCTACCTACCTAAAAAAATAGTAAACAAATTCTAAAAAATGTAAAATTTTGTATCACCTCCTCCATCTGACTTAGTTGGCTCTCTAGTGTTATTTCGTATCACCTCGTCCGTCCACACATCTCGTTCTCTCTTTGTGGGTTCTCTAGTGTAGTTTTGTATCACCTCCTCTATCCTCAAATATTCTTCTCACTCCGTTGGACATCTAGTGTTGTTTTGGATCTCCTTCTCACTCCGTTTCTCTCTCGTGTTGTCTGAATCACCTCCTCTATCCATAAATCTCCTTCCCACAACGTTAGATCTCTAATGTTGTTCTGTATCACCTCATACATCCACGAACCTAGTTCTCACTCCATTGGAACTCTAATGTTGTCTGGATCACCTCCTCTATCCACAAATCTCGTTCTCACTTAGTTGGATCTCTAGTGTTGTCCTGTATCACCTCCTCCATCCAAGAATCTCCTTCTTACTTCATTGGATCTCTAGTGTTGTTCTGAATCACCTCATCTATCCATAAATCTCTCTCTTACTCCGTTGTATCTCTAGTGTTGTTCTGAATCACCTCCTCCATCCACGAATTTCTTTCTCACTCCGTTGGCTTTCTAGTGTTGTTCTGGATCACCTCTTCTATCCACAAATCTCTTTCTCACTTCGTTGGATCTCTAGTGTTAATCTGTATCACCTCCTCCATCCATGAATCTTTTTCTCATTCTGTTGGTTCTCTAGTGTTGTTCTATATCACCTCATCCATCCAAGTATCTTGTTCTCTCTCTATCGGATCTCTAGTGTAGTTCTGGATCACCTTCTCTATCCTCAGACATCCATCTCACTCCGTTGGATTTGTAGCTTCATTTTGGATCTCATTCTCACCCTGTTGGTTCTCTAGTTGTTCTGTAGCACCTCCTCTATCCACAAATCCCCGTCTCACTATGTTGAATCTCTAGTATTGTTTTGTATCACCTCCTCCATCCATGAACCTCTTTCCCACTCCTATGGATCTCTAGTGTTGTTATGAATCGCAGCCTCTATCCACAAATCTCTTTCTCACTCTGTTGGATCTCTAGTGTTGTTCTGTATCATTTCCTCCTTCAACGAATCTCTTTCTAACTCTGTTGGATTTCTAGTGTTTTGTTTCACCTCCCCCATCCACGCATCTTTTTTTCACTCCGTTAACTCTCTAGTGTTGTTCTGGATCACCTCCTCTATCCACAAATCTCCTTCTTACTCTGTTGGATCTCTAGTATTATTCTGTATCACCTCCTCCATCCATGAATCTTTTTCTCACTCTGTTGGTTCTCTAGTATTGTTCTATATCACCTCATCCATCCAAGTATCTCGTTCTCTCTCCATGGGATCTCTAGTGTAGTTTTGGATCACCTCCTCTATCCTCAGACATCCATCTCACTCCGTTGGATTTCTAGCTTCATTTTGGATCTCCTTCTCACTCTGTTAGTTCTCTGGTGTTGTTCTGTATCACCTGCTCTATCCACAAATCTCTGTCTCTCTCCGTTGGATAGCTAGTGTTGTTCAATATCACCTCCTCTATCCATGAATCTCTTTTCTCACTTCGATTGATCTCTAGTGTTCTTATGAATCACATCCTCTTTCCACAAATCTCTTTCTCACTCTGTTGGATCTCTAGTGTTGTTCTGTGTCACTTCCTCCTGTAGGGCGCAGAAAGTTGCACAAGAGGGCAGGTGTGTGCACATGTGTACAACATCTCAGGGTTCGGTGCTCTCTATTTTCTTAAGACATGGAGAGAACATCGAACTTGAGACATTTATTTCTTCCTGCTATTCCTTCTGGTTCACTCTCGATGGGCTTACTGTTCATGATCAGTCCATCGAGAGAGTTTAATGATTGTGGGGACGTTTAACTCCGGCGGACGCAAGCCCCTGCCGTTAATTACATCAGTAGACCCTTCCAAGTCAAACTGAATACCTCGTTCATTCCAGGATTTGTGCCTATGTCTTTGTGAACTGAATAATGAGGCTAAAACGGGGCTCATGTACTGACTATGAATTTATTTGGTTGGTTCTCACTGTTTGGACATATGTGTATGTTTGATGCATATGTAAATAATGTGATTTATGTTAAAATAATATTTATTATATCTTAAAGGGGTATTTTTATATTTAAGAAATGTATATGCATGTTTTATTTATATTTTATTCATAAAAGAAATCATTTGAATTTGAGAAAAAGGGTATTTTGGTAATTTCAGGACTTGGCTGATATTTAAACATGTTCGATTTTGGATTAGAGATATGAAGGATTCAATTTGGTTTCATTTGAAACTGATTTGAGTCAATTTGGACGGATACAAACATGGGGTGATGCGTCACGAATGCACCCCTGAACTTTATCAGGTCTAAATCAGCGGAGTAGTGTGTCGAGAAATAGTTCCTATTATTTTTGTTTTGCTATTCATTGTTTGTCTTCCTCTTTTTTTCTTATTTCTTTCTTGTATTCTTTTTTTCTTCGCTTTTTTTTTCTTTTACGTACATTTGTGTTTTCTTTCATATGAAATTGAATCATTTTCTCGGGATCAATTTATAAAAGAAAACATAAATCCCAACACCTTTAATCTTAAGGAATTTACATAAAATCTTTCAAGTAAGTTATTCATACAAGAGACTTTTTTCATTTAATATGGGATTAGTCAAGATTATCCAAAAATATCACAAAGTGTTCTTGGAAAATTTTCAAAGTTTGTCCAGATTTCTTTCAAACTTCCTTTCGCAAACTACTTTCCTAATTTTCTATTCACGGATTGCTTTGTTTTGTTTTCTGAGATTCAATTATCTCTACTTCTTTAGAAATGCGATCAAATGAACTGAGCAATTTAAAGGGAACAAGGGATAGAGTAGTACTCATAATTTTCATTGTCCGATGAATTCAATGTGTTCCCCTTTTGACCCCTTATATTTCTTACAGGGTCAGATCAGGTTGCAGCATGTTAGCTTAGCACAAGGGTAGGACGGGTTCTTGACTGCCCCCAAGGTGTTCTTGCGGTGGCTACATGATCAGAGTCAAAATAATGATGAATTACGTAGGGTTTTGGCTTAGGTTTTGCATATTATCTCACACTTATGTTTAATTAATTAGAGAAAAATGCTACTGTCACCATTCTTTATGTTTTATTACAGAAAACAGGTTTTGGGACTATTTTACATCAAATAAAGCAAGAATCGGGTCAATCAGATAAGCGACACTCATCGACTAAGGCTCTGTTACGGCCCGTATTACCTGATACGGACCTAGTCGAATACGGACCAGGAGATGGCACGATATGCATTAAACTCTTCAGCGACATGGTCTCATTATGAATCATATCACCCAATACGGTCCGTAACCAGGGTGTCCTTCAGGGAATAACTACTGACAGCTGTATCGAGATCATGTTTCTTGGCCTCCACTCAACTCCAGACGTCCCTTCACTCCTATATAAACCCCTTGAACAGAAGAAGAAGTTATCTTTGTAATTTGGGTTAGATATGATTAAGTGAGAAAGAGAGGAGTGATTGTAACAATGTCGTTCCGCGGCTAAGTTATTTTCTTAGGGGTTAGGCAGTAAACCTTGTTACTCATGATGCTTTGATATATATATTTTCTGTTGATTATAATTTCTTGTTGTTTAATTGAAATGCTTTTGTGATTTATTATCCCTTCATCTAAATTCAATGATCCAGTTTAATCCGTTAGGGTAGTGACAGTGCTTTAATGGTACGTGATCAGAGTCAAAATAATGATGATTTACGTAGGGTTTTCGCTTAGGTTTTGCATATTTTCTCACACTTATGTTTAATTAATTAGAGAAAAAGGCTATTGTCACCCTTCTTTATGTTTTATTGCAGAAAACAGGTTTTGGGACTATTTTATACCAAATGGAGCTAGAATCAGGTCAATCGGATCAGCGATGCTCATCGACTAAGTCTTTGTTACGGCCCGTATTGCCTAATATGGACCAGGCCTAGCACAGACCAGAAGATAGCGCTGGAAGCATTAAACCCTAACCGTCAAGGTCCTAATACTGACCGTATTACACAATACGGTCCGTATCCGAAGGCGTCTCTTGGGGAATAACTGCCGACAGCTATTTCCAGATCAGTTTCTTAGCCCCTACTCAATCTCCAGACATCCCTCCACTCCTATATAAGGCCCCTGGACAGAAGAATAACTTATCTTTCTAATTAGGATTAGATTTGATTAAAGTGAGAAGAGAGGAGTGCTTGTAACAATGCCGTTCCGCGGCTAAGTTCCTTTTCTTAGGGCTAGGCAGTAAACCTTATTACTCTTGATGTTTTGATATATATATTTCTGTTGATTATGATTTCTTGTTGTTGAAACAAAATGCTTTTGTGATTTACTATCTCTTCATCTAACTTCAATGATCTAGTTTAAGTCCGTTAGGGTAGTGACAGTACTTTAATGGTAAGAGAAACTATTTGTATGAATTAGCCTCGTTGAGATCTATTAGGTTTATGTGAAGAAAACCTTAGCGGGGAAACTATAAACCAGACCAACAAAATGCGTACCAAATTTCATCACTTGCGTAAAGTAAATCGCAGTGATCTGTGTAGTAATTTGGGGTATTTGAGAGATTAGACATTTGCGTAAGGTAAATCGCAGTGTCCTATGTAGAATCTCGGTGAAAGATCTGTCATTCTTGCGTAACATAAATCGCAGTGACCTATGTGGTGTCTTTCATTAAACAACAACAGGAAATCAGACGCAACAGGAATATATTGTCAAGGCGGATTGAGTGGCAATGGTGTACCGAAACCCTAGGAATTCTCATCTCTATCTTTATTTTAATTACTTTTAATTATTTCCTTATTTACATTGATCAAAACAACATCTCTCAATTTTCAGATTTCGTCTAGCCTTTCAAAAGGTTGTGATTCGATCGCTCAAAGCATTGAACCAATATTCCCTATGGATCGACCTCGAATATACTACTCAATAGGATGTGCGCTTGCAGTCCGAACCGATAGCATTTCCGAGTTTATAAATTTTAAAAGAAACATTGCTCTCTTTTGAGTGATCAAGCTTTTTGGCGCCGTTGCCGGGGATATAACTGTTCATTGTGCAAGGCCTCGCGAGACGTCCTTGCTTTGACCATTGAATCCAATTAATTAGAAACGCCTAGATTTTTTTTATTTTCTGCATTTTTATTTTTCTTTTATTTTCAATTTCGTTTTTATTTTTATTTTCTTTTTATTTTCAGTTTTTAGTTTAATTTTCAGATTTTCTTTTCTTTTTAGGACACTGCACGCTGGCCGAATCATCCGTACAAAAATCCGAGAGGATTGCTAGTAGGAGAGGACAATTCGCTTCCACATCACCGATAAGAACCAATCATAGTTCTTCATCGAGTAATTCTGAAAGCGAAGAAGACTTAGATTCAATCAACATGAATATTCCACCGAACGAACCGATCAACAATGGAAGACAAAACAATGGTGATAATGAAGTTCATGATGCAACAAGACCCAAACTTCTACGAGACTATTGCGTACCGCGCGCCAATGATCCTAATTCTAGTATAAACCCGCCAACTATTACTGTTTGACCCTAAAAAGTCAGAATCATAGTTACTTGGACAAAGATGCCACTTAACTACACAAATTGGTCAATTAAAGGTTTAACCATACTTTAATTCGGCACAATGCCACAAAATGGGAGATGAAATTTGTTGAGCAAAATACATGATTAAATTCTACTCAAATAATCATGAATTTTGATGTATGACACATCTACTAATTCAAAATGGTTAGAAAGATAATAAAATCACAAAACAGAAGTCCCTGATTGGTGCCACGTGGCACAGGGTACCCATAGCAAATACCCTAACCAATTCAGGTACGAATTGGGGTGCACTAGACTTCACTTTACAGTCTGGGCCCACTAGTCATTGAAATGAAGTAAAGTGCGCTGGTTCAAGCATATAAATGCACTCGGCTCACTAAAATCAAGTATGTGAATCGGGTTGGCAGCTGAACGGCTCATGATACACCAAGTTCAGCCAAACCCGAATCCATTTGAAACCCCGGCGCTATAATGCAAATGACCCCTTCATTTTCCCCGAACGCGGAGTATGATAAGCCAACGAAGGCCTATGCACGGTTCACGGTGAAACAACCGCATCTATTAGGAAGAATATAAAGAAGAGGGGAGATGTTCTTCGTTACACACCAAGACTGACCCGCGGGTCCCACTTGTCACCCGTTCTCTTCCCCTTTGATCTCTTTCTCCCTACCTTCTACACCGATAATGGAAGAATGAAAGAAAAGTGCAATTCAGAAAGGAGGTCACCTTAATCCTTTATGGGTTTCGGCTCCATTTTGCAAGGCGATACTCTCTACTGACACAATTAAGAGAAGAAAGAGAGAGTAAAACGGATTTGGGTCTGCCCACTATCGGGTATGGTTCAAATTGGAGTAAGCCGAATGCAATTGTGCCTTTGAAAGGCTTTTAATAGTGTCGTTGGGATCTTGTATGGCCACTGCAATCCTTAATTGAGAGCACATTAAAGGATTTTGCTTGATTTGGGAAACGACATCTGACGGGTATCAAAAGAAGATGCTCAAATGATCAAAAATGGAAAATGGCAGCCAAAGGCATACGATGCCTCGCAAGGGATGATAAGGATATACTGTGCCTGCACTGTGGAGGTTTTTTATTGGCTAGAAACAAACAAACGGCTATAGCCCATGATAAAATCGGTTTATTATGAAGACCACTGTACCACACTGACAATTGCGCCTCTGTGATGAATTAACTTCATGCACACCTGTCCCTGAGCCTAGACTACATGAAAAATTGGAAGAATCTTCCTCCCATGCATGAGGAGAAGCATGCATATCGGCCAATAGATCAAAACCATTAATTAAAAAGCATGAATGGCTAAGATGAAATCTGAAGCTTGGATTGCTAACATGGCTGATTACCATTGGTCTATGCATCTGCATATATGGTTTGATACCTTGAGGAGTAAATCTAAAGCATTGGTTAAAAGATGAAGAAAATGAAAGGCAAAGATCAAGCCAACATGGCCCTATTCAAAACCCTAAACCTTATGCCCTTTAGCCTATATAAAGAGATGAATAGAAGAAGAAAAAAAAAAAAAGAGGATCAGAATACAACAACAACACCACCAGATAACCCGAGATATACACAAATTCCTAGAGCTCTCTCCTCCCTCTATAGTTTAGGCTAGCTAGAAAAAGAAAAGGAAGAAACTTGTTCTTCTCAACAGTAGCAAGAGAATTAGGTAATTAATACCTAAAATCATGTAGGCTCCAAGGAGCCAAGCAATGTACCCTTTTCATGAAATAAAGTTTTCTTTGAAATTTATGTATCTCTTCATTTTACTTTTATTTTCGGGTTTGTTCTTGATCTTTCTTTGCTTCTTTTCTTTGTTTATTTGGAGCTTTTAAATAAATAAAATGAGAAGGCTACGTGATATTTTAGCTTGTTGAACATGTTAGTCTAATGATCAATAAAAACAAATATCTTTTTGGCTTTTACGGTTTGCAATAAAATATTAAAAAAAAAAAGAGAGAGTTTATTGATATCTCTAGCTAAATAGGATATGTTTTTCATATATTAGCACACAATAAAAAAAATATAAATATAAAGTTGTAAGCTTTTGATCTTGTGATTTTTCTTTCCTTTTCTTTTATCAACCCTTTCTAATTCTTTTAAAGTAATTAAATAGTAAAAATATGAGAGTTGAGCTAGCTAGCTTCCTCTTATATTGGGGCTACTTGATTATTTTAGCAAAGAATTAAAAAGGAATTAAAAGTGACAAAAAAAATAAATACACACAAAGGGGTTGAAAAGGTTAAGCTAGCTAGCTTCCTCTCAATCTTTATTAAATGATCCAAGGGCCCATGATTCATGTATAATGATTAAGTCTTTCATGCAAGTGTACTAGATTACACCTTGTAGAAGATTAAATCGATATATGTGAATATGGTGAAAGATAGAGGATGTAGATGCAAATAGACAGCAAATATAAGTGCATTATGTCATTTGTATTCTCTTCCCATGATATCTTAATGATTTTGCCCCATAATCAAGTGAAAAGATCATATAATGCACAAATTTTGATAAAAATCAGGGGCTTCCCTGCAAATTTCCAAACTTTGACAAATTTTTGATAATTTAAAAACATTGAAAGATGATTTTTGGAGCTTTGATCTTCTCTTTTTTCCTTTTCTGGTACAGGGCAGCAGCTATCAAATCAAAGAAAATTGTTCTGACCCCAACCAGTCAGTGCAGTATGTGTTAACACCTCTGTACCAGTCTTTGGTATCATACCAAGTTCAAGTCCAGCAGCCAAGTGTGGTTCAGAGGTTGCTGGCACAGTGTTGCACCTCAACAGGCCAGATTTGACCCTTGTTCATAAACTGAACTGCACAAGTCATGGAAAAACTCAAAATGAAAAACAAATTGCATGATTAAATAAAGGACAACAAAATACACAAAGTAGACACAAATTTCACACTTTTCTGATTTTATTTCGATTTTATATGAAGTTTTAAAGTTCAGATTCAGAAAATAAAAAAAACAGCATTTAAATAAAAGGGACCTCTGCTGGTAAATTGCACAATATAAATTGATTCAAGGACCAAACTGAAAAAATGAACATCATGATCATGTACAAAACTTCAAAATACACAAAATGGACATGAATTTCATATTTTTCTGACTTCATTTGAAATTATTATGAATTCCTGAATTTCATCACCTAAAATACAGAAAAATCAGTATTTAAAATTAGGAAATTACCTTCAAATGCCCTCTGCCCCAAATAAATATTAAAAATAGAGATAAAATTCCAAAAATCATAAAAATGGATAGAGTTATGATTTACACAATGTTCTATGATCATACAACGAAATAACACATATTTATTCACAAAATTTGTAAAAAGATTGCATATCAAAATTTTATTTACATACACTTCATGCTATGCTATTAATCAAATAAATACCCTAAAATTTAATTAAGTTCTCTGAACCCCAAATACACTTCCAGATACCCAAATTGAGTTCCCTTGACTGCGGGCCATCCCCCTAAGTCTAAATACCACTTGCTGGTACCAGACTGGTACCGAACCGAGAGGTTCAAGCCTTGAACATGATTAAGGTTTGAATAAATCCAAAATTGAGACTTCTATTAGCATTTAAATGAAGATACGATGCTAATCCATCAATCAATCGAAGAAAAATCATGATTCAACTCAAAGAAATCGAATAGAAATCCCAAATTGATCGCAGCAGCTGAGCCTCACGGTGATACGTCACTTTCCGATGACCGGAAGCAACCGACAATGGGTGGGACGTATTCTCGACCTTCAGACGATGCTAATCATGCCTGTCTTTCACTTTGCCATGACCGGGAGATCACCGGAGCTCAAAACCTCGAGATCGGGGACGAAAAACCAGTTCATCAACCACGCACGAAGTTTAAAGTAACATGAACCTTTAGATCTTAGCGCCAAAATTGAAAGTTTAAATGAAATCCTAATCTCAAAGCATCCAACGGCCTATGTTTAAACCCAATGGTTCATGTCTCGCTGTCGCATGGAACCCGCAAGTCATACGAAATAAAAATCACTTAGCCAAATCTCAAAGCCCTATGTCAATCTCGACATTTCAGCACTAATCTCAGAGCCCAATAACTAAATCTGAAGTTTATCTAAGATCAATGCTTTGCACTGATCTTAAAGTCCAGAATTACGAATCTTGAAGCCCAATACCAATCTCAAAGCCCAGATAATCAATTAAAATCATAAATCGAAGTTCTTTTGCAAATAAGTCCCTATGACAAATTTAATTGCAGCACAGCCCTCATGAAATTATAAATAAGTCCCTGGCTACTTTAAAAACTTTCAAATAGACCTTTAAGAGCCCAGATTGCACCTCAAACCCTGCCTAAAGCCCATATTATAATTCCATACCCTTTTAGCTTTGTAAATAGGCCCTTACAAAATATAAATATTTACAAATAAGTCCTCCTCAGTCCTTTTCAAGTATAACTTTTTCATCTTAAGTCCAAATTGACTCAAACTGCCTCCAAATGAACCCAAATTAAATCCTCCATGTCTCTAAATCAAAATTGAGCAAAATCAAGCATCAATCAAATTCTAAAATGACCAAAATACCCCTGGCCACTCAAATTCAAGTGATTTATCCATTGATAAAAATATAAATAAAGCATGTCATGAACAAAAACATAAATAAAGAATGCATAAATATTTCTCAAGCATCCAAGATCCATTTGAAGTACGATAAACATTATTTTAATATGAAATCATACACACACACACACACATGTCCAAATAAAGAGAATTAAATCCAAACCAAAGTCAACACATGAGTTCTCCTTTTAGCCCCCTTATTCAATTCACTACAAATAGGCACAAATCCCGGAATGGACGAGGTATTCAGTATGACTTGGAAGGGTCATCTGATGTAATTAACAGCGGGGGCTTGCGCCCGCTGGGAGTTAAACGTCACCACAATCAATAAACTCTCTCGATAGACTGATTATGAACAGTAGATCTGTCGAGGGTGAACCGAAGGAATTGTAGAAAGAAGATGAATGTTTCAAGTTCGATGTTCTCCTCCATGTCATGAAAAAACGAGAGCATTGAACCATGAGACATTTTAACACATGCACACACCTTCCACTGCTGTGCAACTTTCTGCGCCCTACAATTACGAACCGTAATTTTGAGATCAAACCTGCTCTCATAAATATGGTTTCGCAACAGCAATTTGGAGGATTTTCACATAAAGATCCGCATCTTCATCTGTCAATTTTCCTAGGGATATGCGAGACGATGAAGATCAAAGGAGTTACCGATGAAGCAATCTGGCTAAGGCAATTTCAATTCTCATTAAAAGATAAAGCAAGAGCATGGTTGTTTTCCTTACCGGCCAATTTCATTCAAACTTGGGACCAATTGTTTAATGTGTTTATTGCAAAATATTTTCCACCATCCAAAACTTCGAGGTTTAGAAATGCAATTACTAATTTTGAACAAAGGGATGGTGAAACATTGTGTGAGGCATGGGATAGATATAAGGATATGTTAAGGTGTTGTCCACATCATGGTCTAGAAAGATGGCTGATTGTCCAAACTTTTTATAATGGTCTAAACCCTACCGATAGGTTGTCTATTGATGCTTCCGCAGGAGGAGCAATCATGAACAAGGAACCTGACGAGATTTACAACCTAATTGAAGAGATTGCAATCAACCAACACTACTAGATCCCTGAGCGAAAGAAGCCAACTCCAACACCTGGCATGCACCGAGTAGATGATATATCCATGGTGAGCGCAAAGATCGATGCTTTGCAGATGGCACTCAACAAGCAAACCAAGCAGCGAACAGTAGCAGTAGTCAATGCCGCAACAGCATGTGGCTATTGTGGAGGAGCGCATGAGATGACCGAATGTATGAATGTGACGGAAACTGAGGAAGAAATGGAGCAAGCAAACGCAATCGACAATAGCTTTCGACCTCAACCTGCTTACAATACATACCATCCGAACAACCGAAACCATCCAAATCTCTCATACGCAAACAATCAAAGGCCTGCTGCACCCCAATCCTCAACAGAATTATCAACCAAGGCAATACAATCAACCACAGCAACCTGATATCACATCTTTAATGGAGAGATTCCTAGAGAAACAAGACAAGGCTAACGCCGAAATCGCGCAAAAGATCGAATCCTTAACAAACTGCAACAAAGACTTAGAAGACAATATCTCTAAGATGGCAAAAGAACTCTCAAGTATTACACGCGGAAAAGGCAAATTTCCGGGCCAACCGGAAGAAAACCCGAGAGAGACTTGCAAGAGCATAACATTAAGGAGCTGTACAGCTTATCAGGGATCTCCCATGCCCGATCAAACTTCCGATGATATACATGCAGAGCCATCACATTCTGAAGAATACGAGCAGCAATAACCGGAGCCGCCAGTATTCGAAACGCAGGCAGACCCTATCGAGGAGCAGAATGACACCGTAGGTGGAGACGAGCGACAACCCGAACCTGAATAGATTGCACCACAACCCTACAAACCACCTCTGCCATTCCCTCCAAGGCCGGCCAAGCATAAGATGGAGCCACAATTCGCGAGATTCATGGAGACACTCAAGCAATTACAAGTCACAATCCCCTTCACTGAAGCAATTGCAAGCATACCTTCGTATGCTAAATTTCTGAAGGAGATTCTTTCAAATTGAAGTTGGCTCCAAGAATTCTCAACAGTTCTGCTCAATCTGGAATGTAGTGCGCTCGTGCAAAGCAAATTACCAACGAAGTTAAAAGATCCGGGAAGCTTTTCGATACCATGCACAATCGGTACAACAGATTTTAAGAAAGCTTTATGTGATCTGGGGGCAAGCGTTAGTTTGATGCCGAAGGCAGTATTTGATAAATTGAATTGTGGAGATCTATCCCCAACTCGAATGGCATTACAACTGGCTGATTGGTCAATTCGGTATCCTGAGGGAGTATTGCTAGATGTACCGATCAAAGTTGGAGATTTTTGGATACCTGGAGATTTTGTTGTGGTCGACATGGAAGAAGATGAACACATTCCAATCATCCTTGGAAGACCATTCCTCGCCACATGTGGAGCAATGATTGATGTCAAGAACAGAAAAATTTCACTGAATGTCGGAAAGGACAAGGTTACTTACGACATAAACAGAGCTCTAAAATACCCTTCTGACATTGATCGTGTCTTCAATTTGGGCATCATTGATGAATTTGAAGAGGAAGAATACCCATTCGATGAATTTGAAGAGTTTATGGGTTTAGAGGATCTGGATAGCCTTCTTGGAAGGGAAGATGACAAAGCGCAACCTGAACAAGATTTCACCACTAAACCTGATGAGGTTTATAATGAAACATGTGCAAGTTGCACCACTGTCACAGAAAAGGGAGAAGAAATTCCCGTGTCTAAAATCCTACAACCTGTATTTCCCAATACAGTTAGTAGCGAAGAGAAGAAAAAGGAAAAGGCAACCTCTCCTCCGCAACTCGAACTTAAACCTCTTCCGCCCAACCTGCAATATGAATTTCTAGGTCCAAACCAAACCTATCCGGTGATTGTTGGCTCTCAACTTCACAAGACCCAAATCGATAAACTCGTCAGTACACTCAGGAAGCACAAGAAAGCCATTGGTTACACGATCGATGACATCAAAGGCCTCAGTCCTACCATTTGTATGCACCGAATTCTGCTAGAGGAAGATCACAAACCTTCACGAGAACCGCAAAGAAAGCTCAATCCGAACTTGAAGGAAGTGGTCAAGAAAGAAGTCATGAAGTTGCTAGATGCAGGCATCATTTACCCCATTTATGATAGCAATTGGGTAAGTCCCGTCCAGGTCGTTCCAAGGAAGGGAGGCACCACAGTTGTGAAAGGAGATAACGATGAAATGCTCCAAACAAGAGTCGTTACAGGGTGGCGAATGTGCATTGATTATCGGCGGCTAAATATGGCGACAAGCAAGGACCACTACCCTCTTCCGTTCATCGATCAACTGTTGGAGCGACTAGCAAAGCATTCATACTTCTGCTATCTTGACGGTTATTCCGGCTTCTTCCAAATTCCAATTCATCCTCAAGATCAAGAAAAGACCACATTCACATGCCTCTACGGAACTTTCGCATACCGACGCATGCCCTTCGGGTTGTGCAACGCCCCAGTGACCTTCCAAAGAGCCATGGTGTCTATCTTTTTAGATTTTGTTGAAGAAATAATGGAAGTATTCATGGATGATTTTTCAGTTTATGGGGATACCTTCGACTCATGTTTGAAGAACTTGTCTAAAGTTCTAAAAAAATGTGAAGAAGTAAACCTCGTATTAAATTGGGAAAAATGTCATTTTATGGTACAGGAGGGAGTTATGCTTGGTCACACCATTTCCTCTAAGGGATTGGAGGTTGACAAAGCAAAAGTCGAGGTAATTGAAAAGCTAACTCAACCAACATGTGTTCGTGACATTCGCAGTTTTCTTGGTCATGCAGGTTTTTATCGAAGATTTATCAAGGACTTCTCAAAAATCGCGAAGCCACTCTCAAACTTGACCATGAAGGATGCCGAATTCATCTTCGATGGGAAATGTATCGAAGCATTCAACACACTCAGGAATTCTCTGATTTCAGCACCAATTCTCCAACCACCTGACTGGGACCATCCTTTTGAGATCATGTGTGATGCAAGTGATTACGCAGTAGGAGTAGTCTTGGGACAGCGGAAGGATAAGAAGCCCTATGCAATCTATTACGCGAGCAAAGTTCTAAATGAAGCCCAATGAAATTACACAACAACTGAGAAAGAACTACTCGTAGTAATATTTGTAATTAACAAATTTCGATCTTACCTTGTAGGTTCAAAGGTCATCATCTATACAGATCATGCAGCAATCAAGTACCTCATCAACAAGAAGGACGCAAAACCTAGACTCATCCGATGGGTACTTCTCCTACAAGAGTTCGACATCGAAATTAGGGATAAAAAGGGCACAGAGAATTCGGTAGCCGACCACCTGTCAAGACTGAGGCAACCAAGTGAGAATGATCAACCGATCGACGATTCTTTTACTGACGAACACCTCTACTCTGTAGAGATAAGCAAACGGCCGTGGTATGCAGATCTGGCCAATTACATTGCATGCGGGGCCATCCCACCCGACATGACATTTCAGCAAAAGAAGAGATTCTTGGCAAATGCTAAACATTTCTACTGGGATGATCCTTACCTCTTCCGCCTTTGTGTAGAAAGAATACACAGGAGATGTGTCACACACGAAGAATCGGAAGGCATCATCCATGACTGCCACTCCTCGCCATATGGTGGCCATGCATCATTCCAAAAGACAGCATTGAAAATTCTTCAAGCAGATTTTTATTGGCCTGACATCTTCAGAGACGTTAAAGATTATGTTTCCCGCTGTGACGCATGTCAACGGACGGGAAACATATCTAAACGTGATGAGATGCCACAAAATTCGATCCTAGAAGTAGAGATTTTTGATGTTTGGGGAATTGATTTCATGGGACCATTCCCAAGCTCAGGTAACAACAAGTATATCCTCGTAGCAGTCGACTATGTCTCAAAATGGGTGGAAGCAATTCCAGCACCCTCAGCAGATGCAAATGTAGTCAAGCGACTGTTTCAGAAGATCATATTTCCAAGGTTTGGCATCCCGCGAGTAGTGATAAGTGATGGAGGATCGCATTTCATCAACAATCAATTCAACAATCTTCTGAAGAAATATGGCGTCTCACACAAGGTGGGAACTCCTTACCATCCACAAACCAGTGGGCAAGTAGAAATTTCAAACAGAGAAATCAAGAACATCTTGCAAAAGACGGTGTCTTGGTCCAGGAAAAATTGGGCACTCAAACTAGACGAGGCACTTTGGGCCTGCAGAACCTCGTTCAAAATTCCAATCGGAATGACACCTTACAAGCTAATCTACGGAAAAGCTTGTCATCTGTCGGTGGAATTAGAACACAAGGCATATTGGGCAATCAAAACGTTCAATTATGACCTTAGGGATGCGGGCAAAAAGAGGCTACTAGATCTGAATGCACTAGATGAACTGAGACTCCATGCATACGACAATGCAAAGATGTATAAAGAACGGGCGAAATTCTACCATGACAAAAAGATCAGAAAAAGGGAGTTCAGGGAAGGAGACACTGTGCTTCTCTTCAATTCACGGCTCAAACTCTTCCCTGAAAAATTAAGATCCAGATGGACGGGACCATACAAGGTCACTTACATGTACCCTTATGGAGTAGTCCAAATATGGAGTCAAGAAACCGGGCATTTCAAAGTGAATGGTCAGAGACTGAAACATTACATCGCAGGAACGAATGATGAGCATAAAGAGACATATTCCTTCGGGAATCAGCCAAACGATGGATGAAATCGAAAAGTCGAGCTAATGACTTTAAACAAGCGCTTGTTGGGAGGCAACCCAAGGCCACTTTCGTTTTCTTTTTCATATAAAAATTTAAAAATCAAAAAAATATTTCATCTGATCCTAAACTATTACACTGATCTCAGGGTTACTAATTTTACCTACAGAAGGAGATGCAGGAAGAATTTGGTCTAAAAATTCGAAGCCCTTCATGAAGATTTACTCTCTGTTACGGATTGTATCAATCCAATACGGGGTAGGTCTCCAATACGGACCCATCTCAGACTTGGCACAGGAAAAGCAGAATTTGACCTAGAACCGCACAATGGTTACGGACCGTATCAATTGATACGGACCGTATTCAATGTGCAGAAATAACCAACTTTCTAATTCTGGCGCTCCAAGAAACAAAATTTTAATTTTTAGCCAAATTTAACTTCCCACTACTTTCACCTCCTGCACATTCATCACACCCTTTCACTGCCATACAAATCTTTCATCCACTTTCCTTTTTTCCTGCACCATTTCATAGAATTTTCAGATCAAAATTCGCATCCTGTCCAAAGAAATCCTCAAACTCAGGCCCGTATCAACCCCGTATCAAGTGGATACGGCCCATAACAGAGACCGAAACCAGAGAAAAAAATGGCTCACAACAGCCCTCGTTCCTCCGACTCTCAATCCGACGATGAAAACACCTTCGTAACAGCCATGGAGATCAAATTCCGCAACAAACAAGAATTCGACCGTGCTCAAACAATGCTTGATCGAACCATCGCGAACAACAAAGCGATGTGTATCAACACCATGAAGGTTCTTGGATGCTATGATTATGTGCGAGTATCCCTTAACAATATCAATTTATGGGATTTGGCGGACCGCCTACGAGCCACAAGAGTCTATTTGAGACCCTCCATCGAATTTTTATCGACACTACAATGGGATGGCGACATGATCAAATACCGACTATTCAACCGCCCATTTGCCATAACAATGGAGGAATTTTGCAAGGCGCTGTCCATCCCCACAAATGGCGAAACCGAATTATGCACAAGGGAGAAACGCATGAAGTACTGGGAAATGATCGCAATTGATGAGCGCAAAATATACCGCAAAGACTCACGCCTCATCTCATCGATAGAATTAAGGTATATTCATATTATTTTGACTAATTCTATATTCCCAACAGGAGAGGACACAACGGAAGTGCGAGAGAGGGACATTTACATCATGCGTTGCATGAAGAGCCACAAGCATCAACCGCATATTGGACACCACATCTTGCACCACCTCACATCGGTGGACGTCGATACAAAGAATAATTACCTGGTTTCCGTGGGTTGTTATGCAACCCTCCTTGCGCACCACCACAACTTCAAACTCGTCGGCGAAACTGAAGTATTCGGCAACAACCGCCTTAACATGAACTACCTAGTGAACAACAATCACGTGCAAGCAGTATTCAATGCACACACAGGTGACATAAGATACACGTTGAAAATAGACGAGGGAATGACCCTCCATATCGGAACGGATAAGGGGTCATTCCAGTTTGGATACGAATCTGAAACTGGAGATGTTGCACGAAGCGACGAGGAAGAACCAATAGAGGAGGAACCAATTGAAGAAGAGCCAATCGAGGAGGAACCAACCGAAGAGCCCATGGAGGAAACACATAGCGCATCACACCACTCACCCATCCACCATCATGACATGGCTTTCGTACGCCACCTCATTCCGCCGCGTGAAAGCACCAACGAAGCAAACTCCATGCCCGCACCTACCGGATGGGATCAAGAGCCAGCCATATCTCAACCTCGCGAACCCGGTCCAACCGCGAGTTACGCCAACAACACACTCGAGAATTTGAAGAAATGCACACGCTACTTGGAGGAATACTTAGACAAGGTAAACAAAGCCCACGAGAACTTCTATGAATATTGCTTTTCCAAGGGAATACCATTCACACCACCAATTCCATTCACCCCACCACCACCCCTTCGCGACGAGTAATCTGTGAGATCATTCTTATCCCTCTCTTAATTGTTTATTTTCTTGCATTGAGGACAATACAAAATTTAAGCATGGGGTAAGGGGTAAAAAATTAGTTTAGGAATTGCATTGTATCTAGGATATCATGGCATGTAGGACCCTTATTTTTCAATTTTTTCGCTAGCAGTTTTACTCAATCGGGACCACTTCTCAAGGCTTAACCAAGATAAGTTGGGAGGAACGTTGAGGTTTTTATCTAGCGCGCATATAGGCATTTGCATTTATAGGAGCATGTAATTTAGGAGTAATTTGCATGTAGGTTAATCAAATAGGAATTGTTTTAAATTGAATTAGACTAAGGTTTAGACAATTAGCCATGATGCCAAAAATTCAGAATTTTAAAAATAATTAGTGATCTCAAAGTGAACAATTAATTGCTAACCATGAGTGTTGACCAAAAATCGCAAACCCTTGAATTTTTATTGTTGAGTAATTTATTTTTGCAAAGTCTTTTTAAACTTGATAGTGTTTTAGAATACACATTTATTATAGATAGACCCCTAGCGAAACTATACAATAATTCCTTGTATGAATGAATACTTGGAATTTTGTATAATCATGGTGCTTGTGACATTAAAATATTTTATTTTTCAAAAAAAACGAAAAATACAAAAAAATCAGAAATGAGAAAAATAAAAAAAATAGAAAAATCAGAAAAAGAAAAAAAACAAAGAATAAAAGATGGAGGATAAAAAGAGTACGGGTGCCTACGCAAGACTGGTTACCAATAGGCTCGAGAGAACCTCCCAAATTTAAATTCTTGTATATATTTAATTTTTCAAAAATAGTCACAAGTACCAACACACTTAGTTGTCATACTTTGCTCCAATCAATTGGGAAGGAAAATCAAAATTTATATCGTTAGAATTCCTATTGATTGGAAGGGATCCATTTATAATCGAAGGGGAAATTAATACTCTCAATTTTAAGGATATTTGTGAAACGAATTGTTCAATGATAATTTTTCTAGGGTAAGCATAATGAGGTCAATCATGGGGTGAATAAATTGTTCAAGGGAGAGGTCATGAATATTTTTAAGTTCTAAATTTTTATTGTCATGCCAATTGTACCTAACCTAAGCCCTAATTTAATTTTTAAACAAGACCTTGAGATTGTATGGTTTAACCTAGACCGAATCTTTGACCAGCTGGGATGTCGTTGCTTGAGGACAAGCAACAATTCAAGTTGGGAGGCGTGATCAGAGTCAAAATAATGATGATTTACGTAGGGTTTTGGCTTAAGTTTTGCATATTTTCTCACACTTATGTTTAATTAATTAGAGAAAAAGGCTACTGTCACCCTTCTTTATGTTTTATTGCAGAAAACAGGTTTTAGGACTATTTTATACCAAATGGAGCTAGAATCAGGTCAATCGGATCAGCGACGCTCATCGACTAAGTCTTTGTTACGGCCCGTATTGCCTAATACGGACCAGGCATAGCACAGACCAGAAGATAGCGCTGGAAGCATTAAACCCTAACCGTCAAGGTCCTAATACGGACCGTATTACCCAATACGGTCCGTATCCGAAGGCGTCTCTTGGGGAATAACTGCCGACAGCTGTTTCCAGATCAGTTTCTTAGCCCCTACTCAATTTCCAGACGTCCCTCCACTCCTATATAAGGCCCCTGGATAGAAGAATAACTTATTTTTGTAATTAGGGTTAGATTTGATTAAAGTGAGAAGAGAGGAGTGCTTGTAACAATGCCGTTCCGCAGCTAAGTTCCTTTTCTTAGGGCTAGGCAGTAAACCTTGTTACTCTTGATATTTTGATATATATATTTCTGTTGATTATGAATTCTTGTTATTGAAACAAAATGCTTTTGTGATTTACTATCTCTTCATCTAACTTCAATGATCTAGTTTAAGTCCGTTAGGGTAGTGACAGTACTTTAATGGTAAGAGAAACTATTTGTATGAATTAGCCTCGTTGAGATTTCACTAGTGGAGAAATAATAATCAGGAACGGTCAAATTAAGTCATCAGGATCGGATTTGAGTGCGTCATTGATCCAGGCGATACTGAAAACGAAAGGAATTAGGATCGGACATACAACCGATCCTGAATGTAACCATCAAGGTCGGACATGGGCATAAAGCCGATACTGAATGGAACCATCAATGTCGGCCACTTATTAATACCCGAACCTGATTCAATTGATTTATTATTTTTTATATATTAGAGAATATAATATCCGACCCTGTTTACTTTAATAGCCGACCCTGATTCTTTTTTTTTTTTTGAGAATTATTTTGTAGTGTGGCTGCCACAAATAATCAACACTCAACAATTCCAATTAATCATACTATTATATCAAAAATTCAAAATATGACTAATTAAGTAATACAAAAATCAAAGTATCAAATTTACAAAATCAAAGTATCCGATTATTATTCAACACTCACAATTTCATACATCCAGAATCAGTCAAAATATTAAAAAAATATCAAAACAAACCTAAACAAAGTCATCTAAATCAAGAATACAAACTCTTCTTCAAAATCTGATCGCTTGTCCATTTCCTTGTATGCTTCCATCTCCAATTACTCGATTAAGAGGCAAAAAGAAAAAAAAAACAGTAATGTCAGTTCACTTTTTTTTGAATAAAATGAGCTTATGAATAAGATAAGTCACTCACCAAGTACAAAATCTGATGACTTCTGACGGAGTGATAACTTTTGTTGGTAATTTTCTACAAGATGAAATTCCTGATAAAATGAACATAAAATTCAAGAGTCAGAACAAGAGCTATCATATTTTAAACTATAATTGGAAACAACTATAAAACTTTTGTCATACCAAAGTCATGGCTGAGAGCCTGAGATCATGCTAATAGACAAAAAGACGGCATTATTTGTACGACCCAAAAATCGAGTTTGAGCGTCAATAAAAATAAAAATACCTGAAGGAGAGGAGGTGGATCTGAAGCGGCTAGGGTTTGAGCTATGGAGGAGGAGAGAACCAAAAACGAGTTTGAGCTATGGATTTGAGCTATGGATTTGAAACGAGAAGCTATGGATTTGAAACGAGAACCAAAAACGAGAAGCGGCTAGGGTTTGAGCTATGGATTTGAAACATAGAGAAATGAAGGTGGTGGACAGCTGTTGAAACATAGAGAAATGAAGGTCGTGGACAGCTGTTAAAAATCTGGATCAGCTGTAAAAAGAAGTTGGATGTTAATTTCAGAATTTTATAATATCAGAGTTGGCACCGACTCCGACAAAGATATATTAGGATCGGGTAATTTAAAGAGCCGTTCCTGATTAGCCACTATCAGGAACGGTCGTTTATAAATAACCGATCCTGATAACCATCAGGATCGGTTCTAAAATTAGCCGATCTTGATTGTTAGATATCAGGTTCGGTTAATAAAACAACCGATCCTGATACTTAACAATCAAGATCGGTTATTTATTTAATCGATCTTGATTGTTATCCGGATCGGTTAATAAAATATCCGATCCTGATACTCATTATCAAGATCGGTTAATTAGGTAACCGATCCGGATACCTAACAATCAAGATCGGTTCATTGTTTTATCCGATTCTAAAGGTATTAGTGTCAGTTTTTTAATTTAACCGATCCTAATGAGGCGATACTGTTTGCACATTTTCCACTAGTGTTTATTAGGTTTATGTGAAGAAAACCTTAGCGGGGAAACTATAAACCAGACCAACAAAATGCGTACCAAATTTCATCACTTGCGTAAAGTAAATCGCAGTGATCTGTGTAGTAATTTGGGGTATTTGAGAGATTAGACATTTGCGTAAGGTAAATCGCAGTGTCCTATGTAGAATCTCGGTGAAAAATCTGTCATTCTTGCGTAACATAAATCGCAGTGACCTATGTGGTGTCTTTCATAAACAACAACAGGAAATCAGACGCAACAGGAATATATTGTCAAGGCGGATTGAGTGGCAATGGTGTGCCGAAACCCTAGGAATTCTCATCTCTATCTTTATTTTATTTACTTTTAATTGTTTCCTAATTTACATTGATCAAAACAACATCTCTCAATTTTCAGATTTTGTCTAGCCTTTCGAAAGGTTGTGATTCGATCGCTCAAAGCATTGAACCAATATTCCCTGTGGATCGACCTCGAATATACTACTCAATAGGATTATGCGCTTGCAGTCCGAACCGATAGCATTTCCGAGTTTATAAATTTTAAAAGAAACATTGCTCTCTTTTGAGTAATCTCTATATCTTGTCTGGCCATCGTGTCTTACGTATTTCTCTTTGTGGGCTTCTTTTCCTCTCTTTTTTTTACACACATACTGGAATCGAACTTTTTAAGTTTTCTCCAATTAGGTTCTAAGCGATCGAATAGTCTTATTGGCTCGATTCTTCTCTCTCTTCTTTTTTCTCTTTTTCGACGAACTTTCCAAGGTTTCAATCGGGTTCTAAGTGATTAGATAAACTTGTCTAGTCCGGGTTTTCTCTTGAGTCTTTCAAGTCTTCTTCAACCGGGTTCTAAGCGATTAAATGAACTCGTCTGAATCAAGCTTTAATCTTGGATCATCTGAATCTCCCCAATCGGGTTCTAAGCGACAGGGTATCCTCATCCGACTCAAGCTCTATCTCAAACTTTCTGAATCTTCCCAACCAGGCTCTAAGCGATCGGACATCTTCAGTTAGCTCAAGTTTTTCCAAACCTTTTGATCTTCTTCAGCTATGTTCTAAGCGACTGATTAATCTCGTCTAGTTTGATCACCTTTGACAACCCTTATTTGTTGCGCACTTTCAGCGAACGAGGGTCACATGCATACCGGCCTTTGTGCCATAATGGTTCCATATGAATTGATATCTTCCGCTTTCTTACGCGTAAACCAAACTTTTCTGGCATGAGGGTCATATTAAGAAAGGAAGATCGGATCCCAGCTAAAGACTTTATTTAGAATCCATAAGATTATGAAGAAACAACTTATGAGCTTTGTGATTCCCCATAGTCCCGCATCGCCTTCTTGGCAAACGACCCGTTTATACTATGAAGGCCTTGCGTAGAACACGGAACCCCGTTAAGGGTTAAAATTTCTTGAGACTAGCATGAAAGAACAGCTATAGTGCTTTACGCTCCCTCATGATCCCACATTGTCTTCTTTGCAACTATCCCGCTTTTAAGCTATATAGGTCGCGCGTCGAACACAAGACCTTGCTAAGGGTTAGAAATTTCCTGCGACCTCGTTAAGGGCCTATTTGTAAGACTTGCATGAAGGAACAGCTATGGTGCTTTGTGATCCCTCATAGCCTCACTTTGTTTCTCAGCAACTGTCCCACTTATATGCTGTATAGGTCACGCGTCGAAACAAAAAACTCCGTTAAGAGTTGAAAACATCCTGCAACACCGTTAAGGGGCCGTCTATGAGACTTGCATGAAGGAACAACTATGGTGCTTTACGATCCCTCACAGCCTCACTCTGTTTCTCGACAACTGACCTACCCATGTGCTGTATAGGTGGCGCATCGAACATAGAACTCCGTTAAGAGTTGGAAACATTCTGCAACCTCATTAAGAGCCCGTTTATGAGACTTGTATGAAGGAACAACTATGGTGCTTTGCGATCCCCTGCAGCCTCATTCTGTTTCTTGGCAACTGACACGCTTATGTGTTGTATGGGTCGCTCGTCGAGCACAGAACTCTGTTAAGAGTTGAAAACATTCTGCAACCCCGTTAAGGGCCCATTTATGAGACTTGTAGGAAGGAATAGCTATGGTGCTTTGCGATACTTCGCAGCCTCATTCTGCTTCTTGGTAACTAACCTGCTCATATGCTGTATGGGTTGCGCGTCGAACGCAAAACACTATTAAGAGTTGAAAATTGATGGCCACCCCGTTAAGGGTCTAGTTGGTTGACATCCCGTTAAAGGCTAATATTGGCTTGAAGTCAGTGGGACGTAGGTTTGAGTGAAGCCTAACCATGAGCTTCATTCTTGGACATAATATGATCATAGGCCCAGCTTTGCATTGGGCCAGGTGGGACATGGTTTGGAACCTAACCATGGGTTCTGGTATAGTGCATAATGGATTTGGAGACAGGGAAATTTGTTATGTGGCTCGGGTTCAGATGTCACCTGTGGGACACATGTTTCAAAGGCCTACCAAATTATGGACTTCAGCCTATATGTAACCTAGCTATGGATTCCACTCTGGTGTGCATGACAGATTTTGGAGCCACAGAAATTTGTTATGTGGCTCGGGTTCAGATGTCACTTGTGGACGCATGTTTCAAAGGCCTACCAAATTATGGACTTCAGCCTATATGGAACCTAGCTATGGGTACCACTCTAGTGTGCATGATAGATTTTAGAGCCAGGGAAATTTGTTATGTGGCTCGGGTTCAGATGTCACCCGTGAGGTGCATGTTTCAAAGTCCTGCCAAATTATGGGCTTCAGTTTAGAGAGTCTTTTAGCTTAAATGTTACATGTTGTACATATGTTTAAAGGCGTGCCAAATTATGGGCTTCGCCTTACGTGGGACTTAACTATAAGTTCTGATCTGGTAATTGACGGTCTTGGAGCCAGGGAATCTTACTATTTGGCTCTGTCTTGGATGTCGCCTGTCGGACATATATTTTAAAAGGGAGCCTAGCCATGGGCTTCAGCTTATATGGGATCCAATGATGGTTTCTAGTCTAGTGTGGTTTAGGTTTAGAGCCAAGAAACCTTGCTATTTGGCTCTGGTTTGAATGTTGCCTATGGAGTCATTTCGGCTTAGTACTTGTTTGGCAGGCATTGATTTTGGAGAGAACCCGATTATCATCCTTGTTTTTGGGTTCTCGATTTTCTTGCTTTTGGTCCATGATAATTGTTTTAGTGCTCACTTGGCCTAGGCACAACATCAAAGCCTTATTTTGTTCGGCACAAATATATAAACCCTGCTTGTCATTCATATGACTGGTTAGACGAGCGTACCAGTGATAATTGTTTAAAGGGGCACAATCTTGACAAAGCCCATTTTGTGTTTGAGGCTTTATTTGTGGGCCTTATATCTCTCCACTCCTATTTATTTGGTGGGATATTTAATGTACTTGTGTATTTATTTAAGGGGTGGTATTCTCACTCACTCCTTTCATGCCTTCCCGGATAGCCTGTATGGCATCAGTCCTTAGGCGGTGGTATTGCGAGAAATGCCATACCATTGACTTTTTGGAAACTTTGTTTTTGAAAGAGACTTTGTGCCTTCAGATTTGATTAGAAAGTCTAGCCATAGACCTTAGTTTTAATGCAAGCCCGTATTAGGTGCTGAATTGAATATAATGTCTAAACATGGGCCTTGGTTTTAATGTAAGCCCGTCTTGGGTGCTGATTTGAATAGAAGGTCTAACTATGGACCTTGGTTTTAATGTAAGTCTGTATTGAGCGCAGATTTGAATAAGAGGCCTGAACATGGACCTTGGTTTTGATGTGAGCCCGTATTGGGCGCTGGCTTGGATGAAAGGCCTAACTATGGGCCTTGGTTTTAATAGGAACCCATCTTGGGCCCTGGTTGGTAGAAGGCTCGATCATGTGCCTTATTTTAATGAAAGCCTCTCTTCTGAGCATGTCTTTGAGAAGCCTCACTATAAGCTTCAGTCTGATGGAAATTACTAATGAGCTAGCATCTATATTTGCTAGCAATTAAAAAAAAAATCTTTCTTCTGAACAGCTTTCAGTATTTCTCAGAATCCCTGAACATTTTTTCTCTCCTGAACAATTGTCATAAATATTTCTATGCTTTATTCTCTTCAGCCTAAATCAATAGCGAAGCATTATGATTAAATTATAATTGCTGGCCTTATGGATCCTGATCAGCACCTACAAACATCGAACTGTTTTTTAACCCGTATGCCCGTACATTGAGAGCTTCTACATTGTGCATGGAGCCAGTACATTAATATTGTGAGCTTGTATGATCTTTGAGGTTTCTGGAGTTAAATAAGTATTTTGAAGTATGATCTCTGATCAATTTAGTTTTATTACTAACTTAATTTTATTTGTTGACCATTGTTGATTTCTTAAAAGTGTGAACCAGTGGATAGAAGAGATGTTGGGACTTTGTCATTTGGGAATGAAAGAATGGGAATTCGCATCCTCTAAGATATCCCAAACTTTGAGTGTTTTTTTTTTTGGGAAAATCTCAACCGTTCAAATACATTCTACAGGACTCTCAAAGCACAAATGATACTGGCTCCCGCGCTATCTCTGAACATGAACCGTACATATTGGTCACGCAAAAGTTGAGCAGAGCATACGCACTCAAAGAATGGTAGATGAATTAATTAATAAAGAATATGCTTCACCTTTACGTGGTCTTTATTTTTTTTAATTTAAATTGTTTTCCGGACAAAGTTAGGACACTAGTGGAAAATGTGCAAACAGTATCGCCTCATCAGGATCGGTTAAATTAAAACACTGACACTAATACCTTTTGCATCGGGTAAACAAGATAACCGCTCTTGATTGTTAAGTATCAAGATCGGTTACAGGTTTAACCGATCGAGATAACTAGTAATCAGGATCGGGATATATATCCACCGATCCAGATAATAAACAAGATCGGTACAAAATACACCGATCTCGATTGTCAAGTATCATGAACGGTCTTTTTATTATCCGATCCTAAAGTTAACATTCAAGATCGGCTAAATAAATAACCGATCTTAGAAACATATGAATTTTTTGATTCCATAGAATAATATTCAAATTTTTTCGATTCCATAGAAGAAACATATGATTTTTCGAACTTTTCATCGGACAAATGCTTTTTTTTGAAGGTCCTTCTCCTTCATTCAACTCTTGAACATGAAATATAATTTATTAAAACATTTATTTTCATGTTAGGTTCTGTAAACTCTGATGTCAACAGCAGAGAAGAACCACCGACTTGTGTAGACCCACTTGTCCCCTCTTCCAGACCTACTTTTGGCAACCTAAATGAGCGTCAATTTGTCCAGATTTGGCATTTTCAATATAAAGCCATATAGTAAGCAGAAAAAATAAAAATTTGAACAAATAATCATTTTTTGCTTTAAAAAAATCAAAAAGTTGCAGATAAGTCAATCAGGATCGGTTATTACAGATCACCGATTCCGATGACTAGCACGATCGGTTCTTAATAATAACCGAGCTTGATGGTTTCCAGGATCGGTGAACAATTAAAAAACCGATCCTGATGAATATCTTTCTGCCATTTTTTTTTTCCTTTTCAGGCAGATATAGATATATATGTATATTGAAAATCATATAATTTCTTATCCACACCAATTATTCAAGCAACTCATTTGTGATTGACACCCATTATTCACACATGACATACAAATATGCAATTAAAACAAATATGCCAAACAAATCATAATTTAATCAAGCATCACACAACCATAAATAAAAACAACCATAATATCAATAATAAGGTAACTTGCTTAGTTAGATCATATAGATCTCAAAATGACAAGTTCATATCCAAAAGAAGTAAATTAACAAATTCATACCATATATATATAAGAAGTTAGATCATATAGCTAGATCTCAAAATAAACTTAATTAGTTGCAAAAAAAAATAAACTTAGTCTTCAAGAGGGCCGTCGATGCATGTTGGGCAACTCCATTCGACAAGTCGGAGGTCCTTGTTCTTCTCCTCCTCGCCAACACATTCCGGATGGAATGTGTTGCGACATGTCTCACAACGGAGCACGGCATCCTCCTTGGCAAACAAGAGGCACTCGAAGCACTCCACCATCTCAGCAAAGGTTGGAAGAGCATTCACCTCGAGCTCAACTTCTTCACCCTCACTGTCCTCATCACCGTCACTATCCGGATCGAGGTAAGGATTTGAATCGAGAATGCACTCAGCTAGGAGTGCCAAGGCCGGGTCATCACTATGGAAGAACTCCTTCAACTCTCGCTTGTTGAAGTGCTGTGCAAAGTCATCGCCCTTGCTGGTTATCACTACTAGAATTTCCGTTTTTACCAAGGGTAGAAAACGCATTTCCAAGCTAGTGAAGGGTCCATGGAAATAAAATGGGCGATTCTGACACTTTTCTGACACCGTGAACCTTTTCCAAAGGGAGTCCCTTGGAAAAAGTAGCGCTTGGAAATATTTCCTGTGTGTCCATGGAAATGTATCATTTTCGCCCTTGGAGAAAGTTTCGCTCGACCCGTGACCCACCAAACAGACCAAATATTATATTTTATTGAAGGTGCATGGAAATACTCAAGCACTTCCGCTTGGAAATAAGTCTGAACAAGATGGACATACTATTTCCAACGGCTTGCCGTTGGAAGTGTTTAGTATATTATGTTTATATTATTTAATGGTGAAGGTTCATGGAAATACTGGTACAAATGCGCATGGAAATGTTTTATTGATACAGTTTATATTATTTTATGGTTGAACACAATATTTCCATGGGCTAGCTCTTGGAAATGTTCTGCCCATTCTGTTAATATTATTTTATAGGGAAGGTTCATGGAAATACCGGGCCAAACACGCATGGAAATGTTTTATTGATACAGTTTATATTATTTTATGGTTTTTTATTATTTTATGGTTGGACATTATATTTCCATGGGCTGGCCCTTGGAAATGTTTGGTTCCTGGAGACAGAAACATTTCTGTATATTTTAGATCTCCCTTTGAATTGGCTAAATAAATAAATCACAGCAGCAAGCAAGCTTTAATTGTTATTAACTGAAACATCAGATTGAAAACTTAAATTTCGGTATTTGGAATAAGCCAATATATGAAATTTTGATACATACAAAACCTTGTGGCAGCAAGCAATATTGAGATGAGTGTGAGTGAAATTAGCATAAAATGAGTGCAAGTAAAATTAGCATAAAACATTGTGGCAGCAGCAAGCCTCTTGTCTACTCCTGCAAATGAGTGTTAGGTAAAATTAGAATAAAATTGCAGCAACTAATTAATCATGTCCAACACTACCAACTCAATCTTGGTGTCTAAATTCCCTAGAATATAACAACAAAAATAGAATGTAAAGTAAATTCTAATGCTAAAAGTAACACATACATGTATTGCCTAACCAATTAATATTCTTGATCGGATTGCTCGGAATAATCGGATTCCCACGAATCTTCTTCATCATTGTGATACTCTTGCTCCATGTCATGACCTTCATCATTTCCGTCCCTCACCATTGATTGCGGTGCATTTGATGTTGTTGGTGGAATTGAAGTTGGATCATCCACTAGTTCGTACTCGGCCACTCCAAGGACCAATCCATCCCAATCAAAATCTCGTCTATTTGGGGCCGAGATTGGATTATCCGGGCTTTCCTCTTGGTAAAATTCAATGTTTGCATCGGCACTCTCGTCACGAAACCTTGACTTCGGGCTTGTTTTCATCGCCACCCACCATGGGCGTCTATCTACTTTGTCCGATGCATAAGGTAGGTAACACACTTGGGTAGCTTGAGCAGCTAATACAAACGGCTCATAAGTTGCAAGGCGAGAAGTATGGTTAACCTCAACAATTCCATGTTCTTGGTCTACCCTTAAACCGTTTACTATGTCAAACCAATCACACCTAAAGATAGCTACCCTATGAGCATCATATACTAGCTCAATGACCTCTTGGAGAACACCATAGTAGTCGGTTGGTATGTCATTCTCCGATACCTCTCCTTTGATGCAAACACCGCTACTTTGAGTAGCCTTGTTTTGCCCATATGTTTGTGTGTGAAATCGATAACCGTTGACTTCGTACCCTTCGTAGAAGTATGCTTGTTTGCTAGGTGTGACTCCTACCATTCGTATGTAGTCATCGCAATCTTCACGGGAATTTAATACTTTTTTCCGTAACCAATCCGCGAACCTATCTTGACGAACTTTTGGCAAATCATGTGGGCTTGTGGCTACTCCAGATGTGAGCATGCATGTATCAAACTCTCTACACATTCCAACATATAAATAAATTAGATGTTGGTAGGTGTTATAATAGATACCTTTAAGAACATTAGAAAAAAAAATTATAAAGATTATACCCCATGTACTTCTCGGATATCTCTGGACAGTTGAGAACAACATAGGTGTGTGCAGCCTTCCAATCCTCGTCACTGAGAGGCCTTCGTCTTTCCCTGCCCATGGTATGGCCTGGAGTATCGAATATGGATAGATGTACCTCCGAAGACTCCATGTTAGATTTGTCTGCAAAATAGTGGGTGGAAAATGTACCAATTTCTTTGGCAATTGTAGCCTCGACGATTGAACCCTCAACTTGTGCCTTGTTCGTGACTCTCATCCTCTGTTCTTTGTTGCGTCTGTAATTACATCAATGTTTTATGGTTGTTAGGTTCATGTCTTAGTAAAGTTTAGTAGTAGGAGCAATATGTAAGCTAAGTGTTTCTTTATTTTGAATAAAAAACAAACCTTTCACATGGATACATCCATCGGGACCCTACAGGCCCACCCATCCTAGCCTCGTATGCTACATGCACCACAAGATGCTCCATTGAATCGAAAAAACCAGGCGGGAAAATTTTCTCCGCCTTGCACATTGTGACGATAATATCCGCTTCTAATTTCTCCAAACGGGATGTATCAAGCTCCTTGGCACAAATCTCTCTAAAGAATGATGAAATCTCACATAAAACATCCCATACGGGATCCGGGACGAAGTCCCTAAATGCAACGGGGAGGAGACGCTCCATGAACACATGTAAATCATGACTTTTAAGGCCGGTGAGGGTGCAAGTGGTTAGGTTAACACACCTATCCCAATTCGATGCGTAGCCATCGGGGAACCTGACCTTCTTGAGCCATGTTAAAACAACCCTCCTTTGATCGGGATCGAGTGCGAATGGTGCCTTTGGTTTTTTTAACTTTCCCGTGTTGGTTTCAGACGGAGTTAGGTGCTGGTTGGGACGATCACAATAAAGAGCCAAGTCCTTTCTAGCTTTTTCATTATCCTTGGTTCTGCCACCCATGTTTAAAAGTGTGTATAACAAATTTTCTGTGAAATTCTTCTCCAAATGCATCATATCCAAATTGTGTTGCAACAGATTATCTTTCCAATAGGGTAAACTCCAAAAAATACTCTTCTTTTGCCAATGATGTGTGTCACCATATCCTGGAATCTGTCGTGGTCCTGACTTTTTACCCCATTCAATATCTGGGATCAAAGCCACTATATCGAGCAGCTGCTCTCCCGTCAATCTTGGTGGTGGCCCATCAGTCTCGACTCTACCTTTTATGAAATTCTTCGTATCAAGACGGAATGGGTGGTCCGGAGGCAAAAAGCATCTGTGACAGTCGAACCAAGATGCTTTTCCACCATGTGCGAGTTGAAAGGCCTTTGTCTTGTCCATGCAATAAAAACACCCCATTCGACCTTTGGTACCCCACCCACATAGCATCTCATAAGCCGGGTAATCACTTACCGTCCAAAGTAGTGATGCATGCATCTCGAAATTTTCTCTTTTATAACCATCCCATGTCATCTCTCCATGTAACCACAATTTTTTCAATTCATCGATTAAAGGTTCGAGAAGAATATCGATGTCCCGACCAGGATGCTTTGGTCCCGGGATGACAAGCGCGAGGAACATACTATCTTCTTTCATTATCATGCCAGGTGGTAGTTATACGGAAACACAAAGACCGGCCAACATGAATATGGAGCCGCACTGGAGTTGAAGGGCATGAATCCATCCGTGGTTAGCCCCAACCAAACATTTCTCACCTCTTCCGCGAAGGTCGCATGTTTTCGAGCGAAATGATTCCAAGCCTCCCCATCCGCCGGGTGCACCATAACCCCGGGTTTGACCCGCACACCCTCCTTATGCCACCTCATATTGTGGGCATATTTGGCGGACATGTACATCCTTTGCAAACGGGGTGTGATAGGTAGATAACGGAGTATCTTTTTTGGAACGGGTTTTGCCTTCTTGTTGGGTCCGGGAGGCTTATATCTTGATTCGCCGCAAACATCACACCGTGTCTTCTTCTTATTAGCTCCTTTGTAGTACAACATACAAAAATTTGGACATACATCTATTTTCTGATGATCCATGCCCAAATCTTCAACCAACCGCTTGGATTGGTAGAAATTTTCCGGCATTCGTTCACCCGAAGGGAGGGTGCTTTTAATTAGACCCATGATATCATCAAAACACTTTTGGCTCAATTGGTGTTCTGACTTCAAAGCTATGGCATGTGTCACAATCGACAAGACGGTGTGTGTCTCGCATTTCAGCTCACCCGAGGAGTTAACTTTCCAAAGCGGTGTATTGGACGATTGCATCATATCGAAGAATTTTTTAGCAGCTCCAGCAGGTTGGACCTCATTCCAATCGAATTCAGGACCAGCGGCATCCCTTACCATGTCACCCATTTGATCAGTGGCATTGCTCGTTGGTGGATTTGGTGGCATCGCTCCTGGATGTTGTTCCCCGTGTTTGTACCAAACATGATATAGGTTGCAAAATCCAAATTGAAAGAGGTCTAGTTCGACGGTTTCCACATCTTTGGTTAAGAGGTTGTCACATCTTTGACACGGACACGGTATGCATTGCCTTCCATTATTGTCGACACTCACAACCGAGGGTTTCGACAATGCTGTTTCGAGAAATTCAGTCACACCAGCAACGAATTCGGGTTGAAGACTTCCACTAGTATGATGTCTGTACATCCATCCCCGATCAGTGGCATTTCAAGATCTGTAAAAAGTAGTTATGAATGAAGATCTTCGATTTGGTAGGTTTATGCAACTCAGTTTTGGTGACAGTACAATGCACTTTGTAGTTCTTACAATTGTAAAGGGGAATTAAGGGGAAAACAAAAAACGGGGGAAAGGGCCACAACAGTGGGAGCTATGGGAGTTGGCGACTGATTTCACATGCGAGGTGGCGAGGGGGCTCTATTGGGACAGAGTTATGGGAGTTGGCGACTGATTTCACAAGGGAGGTTAGCGAGGGGGCTCTATTGGGACAGAGCGACGGATTTCACAAGGGAGTTGGCCATTGTTTGGGCTAGGTTATTGTTGGAAGTATTTCTGTCGCTATACCGACGGAGATAATGGCAACTAATTGTTGAGTAACTACATTTTTCTGGGGCGTACCCAGATTGTACGCATAAATTGTAACCATTACCACAAACATTACCACCCACAAAATTAAACAAGTTCAATTGTAACCATTACCACAAACATTAAAAGTTCAATTAACCATTACCATAAATTCAATTGTAACAATTACCACAAACATTACCAGTAGCACAATTAAACAAGTTCAACCATAGTATAAGTTCATGAATTTTTATCATCACATCATAATTTAAACATGGCACAAGTTCATGTAAACACATCCTACTTTAAACAGTTCATCACATCCTACAATTAGATATTCTTAACTATTACAATTTTTTAAAACAGTTCATCACATCCTACTTTAAACAGTTGGTTTTTTCCCCCTGGGAGAATTGGTCATTGATGGTTGAGGGTTCTCTCCACCTCAAGAATTGGTGGTTGATGGTTGAGCAGTTTCTTCCCCTTCGTTATGGCCCCCACCCGCAGTGCCCGCACTTCCTGACCCCTATAAAACAAGGGAAAATATTGGTGAAAGGATGCCATGTTGCTTGAAAGAGGCTTGCATTAACATAGTAACTCTAGTTTAGTAGCAGAGATGGCCTTACATTGAATTCTGGAGGTTTCAGTCCTTGAGCATTGAAGAGCTGTCCAAAACACTTTATTATGTACTCATTGTGTTTTGCAATATCGTCCATTTCAGATTTGTGGCGCTTCTCTTGAGCAGCTAATGAAGAAGCAAACTCCTTTCGTTCAGCTGCTAGTAAACCCGACACCTCATCCTTAGTGTATTTCCTCGGTTGTGAGTCAGCTGAGGTGGCGGTGCTCTTTGTAGGGTTCTCAACAGAAGCTTCCACTGTCTCCAACACTCTGGTAACTTCCCTCGTCCTTGACTTGTTGCCAAAGCCAAATAGCCGGCCTCGCTTATCCTCTCCTTTGACTACTTCCTCCCACATTTCATACTCTTCCTTTTTATCACCATTAAATTCCTTAATATTTTTGAAGCTTTCCTACATTGATTACAAATATATGTGAAGTCCTAATTCATATGTCAGGAGTGTATTATTTGCTTAGTGGTGAAAGGGATTTGTCATAATTCATATGTCAGGAGTCCTAATTATTTGCTTATTGCTTATTGCTTATTGGTGAAAGGGATTATGTCACTATTATTTGCTCATGATGTACAGAGATAGTGACAAAGTGGGGGTTTACCGCTGTATCCCGTGCACGCTTGTTGACATACACCTTTCCTTCTTCTGACTGCCTCGTGTGTGTTCGATCAAAAACATCCAGCAATCCAACCGACTGACCCTTCTCGGATATCTGAAAATTGACCAATTGATATTGATGGCGGTGTTAGTAAATGAATACAATGTAGTTATCTTACTAGTACTTGCCAGTGCTTGCTTGTGCCAATGTGACTTTACGTAATAAATTTATATATCAAAATCTTGATAAGCTCAATCATTCTTTCATTCTCCTTCAATATCATATAAATATTTACTGCCCCCCTGCTTGTGATTGATTATGTTAATAAAAAAAAATAAGTTGCTGAAAGGTGTTATCTTACCAGTGCTTGCTTGTGCTTGTACGTACTCCTGGATCCCGCAACATGGTATACCACGCCACGTGATTTTGTTCTGTTATCTCGGTTAATGGTCGATATTTGGTCCCATTTTGGAGTGGACCAAATATCGCACAAGCCCTTCCATGCTTCGACGTTCTTGCACCATTTTGGAGGATGAATTTTCCACACCTCCTTGTCTGCTCCATATTTCTTCTTAAACATGGCCCTAGTTTCTGTCATTTCACGCTGATATGCTTCTGCCGCTATGTTCTCGAAGACATCAAGACAACGCTTGATGTCTTCCTCAGGCCCCCACAAATACCTCTGCATGAACTGAATTAGGATTGCCAACCTCGCTTTCGTAGGAAACATCTTATAAGACCTAAATGGTCCGGGCAAGTTCTCCAATGTCAGAAGCCGTATTGTGGTGATCACCTTAGTGCAGATTGGACTGCACGTGAACTCCCCATCACCGACGACCAGCAGTTCCGGTCTGTCAGCTGGTGCCGTAGGGTCACGAGGCTTTGCAAGACCCCGCCCACACCGGACATCACTTTTCTCCTTGTTTCTCTTTCTTTTTTTCTGGCCAGCAGGCCCCTCAGATGCCGACGCAACTAGCTCTTGCCCGCAGGCTGCCAAGGCCTCGGGACACTCTCTAAGGGGCCGACGCATCTGGCACCTCCTACTGCCATCGTCAACCCCGACATAAAAGTGTGGAGCCCTTGACTGACCATTCTGACATTGCTCGTCAGAGGGTTCCGATGACTGGTCAGAACAGGCCATGCTTCGAGAGAGGTCAGCACCTTCCCAATTTTCCATGTTTGGTGACTGGTAAGTACGATCCCACGAAGGCCAGCTCGAGTCACGGGTCAAATCTGGTGCTCCGGCCATGGTCTGTGACAGGTCAGCATGTTCCACTACCCGAGGGGGTGACCAGGCAGACCCCGGCTGATCAGCTGACGGTGACTGGGCAGCAGACTCCTCGATTGATGGTGTCTGAACTGGTGGCTGGGAAATTTCCGGTGCTGCGGCCTTGGTCTGTGACATGTCAGCACTTCCTACTACCCGAGGGGGTGACCGAGAAGACCCCGGCTGATCAGCTGACGGTAACTTCGCAGCAGGTTTCTCGATTGAGGGTGGCTGAACCAGTGGTTGAGAAATTTCCGGTGCTGCGGCCTTGGTCTGTGACATGTCAGCACTTCCCACTACCCGAGGGGGTGACCGAGAAGAACCCGGCTGATCAGCTGACGGTAACTTCGCAGCAGGTTTCTCGATTGAGGGTGGCTGAACCAGTGGTTGAGAAATTTCCGGTGCTGCGGCCTTGGTCTGTGACATGTCAGCACTTCCCACTACCCGAGGGGGTGACCGAGAAGAACCCGGCTGATCAGCTGACGGTAACTTCGCAGCAGGTTTCTCGATTGAGGGTGGCTGAACCAGTGGTTGAGAAATTTCCGGTGCTGTGGCCTTGGTCTGTGACATGTCAGCACTTCCCACTACCCGAGGGGGTGACCGAGAAGACCCCGGCTGATCAGCTGACGGTAACTTCGCAGCAGGTTTCTCGATTGAGGGTGGCTTAAATTTCTGCATAACGGGTTTTGGGCCGAACCAAAACTTGGCACCCGAACGTGTTACAACTGGCCCAATGTATTTTTTGGTAGGTTTCTCTTTAGGCGGAGGCATTTGTGGTAGGGAGACATTTGCGGAGCAACTCGGATTGAGTCTCGGGGATTTTCGCCGTTGCACAAACTCATACTTGCGAGCATCACCGTCCTTATCCATGTAATCTGTGAAATATAACACATGCATTAATTTCACTACGAGACGATAGCACCATTAATTTCACTACCATCAATATGATGTATCAGCACCACGACAGACCTAATAATTGATTTACAAACAATATGCACATCCCATGATTACAAACAATTACAAATTATTGATTTAGGGTTTATATTACAATGGACGTCCCTAAATTTAGGGTTTATATTACAAGTTCGATTGTTTCAGTTCACATATAAGCATAAATAATTTATTGTTGCAATTAAAGGTGCACTGAATCTTTCCAAAGCAAGATTAGATGTGCATTGAAACAATGGAAGGTATATTTAGGGAGGTGATATTCTAAGGGCAATAATTTCAATAATGAGAACTGAAATGTATATCTGCCATGTCATTTACAGTATTCGCATACCCAATTTTATTGGTTGACTCATGATACTATGTTTTTTATTTACTGGTAGAGTACAAGTGTGGATGTATCAGAACACATCAATTGTAATAAGTCAATATGATGTATCAGAACGTTCAATTGTAAGAAATAGTTTCAAATTATATAGTACAAGATACATTAAGGTTAGATAAGTTATTCACAAATGTAGAAAGGGCTAAAACAGTTGGGCTTAGAATAGCACCTTAGAATAGCACCTTCCTACATTTATTTCGGCTTAAACCCTAAATTGAAAAATTCCCCAATCCAGATGAACAATCGACAAAAAATTAAGAAAAACAAAGGAAAGAAGATTTACTGTAACGGAAGAGAGCGGTGAGTATGGCAACGGTAGGGTTTATCTCGGGAGAGAGCGGCGGCTTACGCAACTGGTGAAGATGGTAGGGTTTAACTCGGGAGAGATCGACGGTAGGGTTAAGTCGGGAGAGAGCGGCGGTAGGGTTTAACTACGGCGGTAGGGTTCAACTCGAGGGAGAGCGGCAGTGTTCGCAACTGGTGAAGACGGTGGGGTTTAACTCGGGAGTGATCGGTGGTAGGGTTTAACTACGGCGGTAGGCTTTCGTAAATGGTGAAGACGAGGATACGGGAGAGAGCCTTCGAGTTGAAAGAGGGAGATGGTCGGGTTCTTTTGAGGAGTAGAGAGGGGGTGGAGAGAAGAGTTTTCAGGAGTGGAGAGGGGGTGGACCGGTGGAGACTGGAGAGAAGAGGGAGTGGTCAGTGGGGTGTCGCTTTGTCTTCGATCCATAATTTTTGAAAAAAAACGCTAAGTCCTGCGCTTCTGCGGTGATTGTTTTAGTGGAGGTGACGTCGCTGTTATCCATAAGGGTTTGGGTGAAGCTGCAACTAAATCTGAACCCTTCATTTTTTTTATAATGTAAATCTCAAAGACAGAAATTTTGATAGGCGAATCATAACCTCTTCATACGGTTGTGATCTTAAGTGGTCATGCGTTTTATTCTTTTGGATGGGCAGCAGATCAAACACCATAATTCAGCGCAGTTGGGTATAGCATTCACTCACCTCACCAACTCATTGATCGATTCTCTAAGGTAACATTATCTCCAAATTACGTTATGACCTTCGGATTATAATTACGCACCAATATTAAAGAATCTAACGACTAACATTGGCCCAGATGTAATCAGAAATATTACTCTACCTCGGAGAATATGGACAACCATTTTTGCTGGGTCTGAAACGGAGGAATCCATTGATAACTGGATACCCTTCATCACAGATCATACGGCATATAGTGCACAGCCTCAATATGATTGTAATGCATGTACAAACATAAATCTGAAAAAATTCAAAAAAATTAAAATTTTGTTTTTAACAACTTATATTTACAAATCATATCAATCTTTGTCATTTTCAATTATTTTTTTCATTTTTAGCATCTTCAAATTGAGCCAAAAGTTCTGGACCGTTTATTTTTGTATAAACAATCAACGGTCGATCTGCAATGAAATCACGTCAATTTTTTTTTCAAATGATCACGTTAGTACCGCGAACCTAAAGAATAAAAAAAATATGAGAGTTCTAACAGTTTTAACCTTTGATCCAGTGTATATTATTTGTAGCCCTACGATATCACGACATTCCGTCGCTTGGATGGATGTGCAAATGAACACCAAATAAGCTCAAACTCACCGACGTTGAAATAAATGGAACACTCTTTAGTTTGAACGGTTCGGATCAACTTATGGACGACGTTTGTCTTTGTTCCTTCATTACATAACCCAACAAGAGTTGTTGTTCTATGGTTGATCATGTGTGTACACAAGTCTTTGATTAAACATGCATACACAACCATACAACTTTTTTGGTTAAATATTTTTTTACAATGCCTCATAACGTTTATAGCATTACTTTTGGTTTAAATTTTACAATATCATTTTTATTATACCCATTTTAAAATATTAAGGTTGTTTTAGCATAACAAAAGAAATTAAAACCCTCACTATATCATCTGTCCATCACCAGTATATATCCGATGTTAGTCCAAAGGGATAAAAATCTATGGTATTCTTATCCCAATCATTTGAAGTTCTTCATACGCTAATCTTATAACAAAAAAATTTCGGTGCACTAATATCAGCAAAGGTTAACGGCTGAGATCGGAGTAACCTGGTCCTGTTATCGATTTGAAACAACAGCGGATTTAGGGAAATCCATCACCAGCAAGAATTTGCATCCTCTGAGTTATATCATATTGTGCGTGATAGTTTGGAAAATCTCAACCGTGCAAACACGTTCTGCCGAATCATAAAGCTCAAATAATACTGGCCCCCTCCGCCATCCCCGAGTAGGCACCTGACACGTCGGTAACGCAAAATATGAGGTATCTCAGAGGATACAAACTCCACAGTCAAAGAGGTTCCCGATTTTTCATTTGCGCAGAGCAGTTTAAACCCCATACAGCGCAATATGCGTTATTTTCATGTTGTACTTCATAGTTCTTTGTTATGCACGAAGCTGAGACCACTCTGTGAATTGTTCTGAAATTCCACTTTCCCCCCATCGCAGCTACAGCAGATCATCTTTCCCCCCAAAACACCAAAAATATGCCGCCTTCTATTTCCCCCAAATTTCGCCCTCTACTTAAGTTAACGCAAAATTGGCTTTCTCCTGCCCTCATCCTTTCCCTACCTCATTATTGTTGTCGCCCAATGCTGCTCTACAATCAAATCCGAAGCTAGCAGACGACGGCCACTCAACTGGGTTTGCAAGATTAACATAAATTTCAATACAGGGTTTGATTCTGGTTAGCTAAAGGTTCTATTTTGGTTCGATCCGATCATTATTTTTTTCCCCTTTACTTCCAATTTTTTTCACTTAGGGTTTGCTAATCAACAACAATTTCAATCTAGGGTATGGTTCTGCTTCACTGAAGGTTCTTTTTTTGTTCACTCAGGGTTTATTTTTCCCCCTTTACGTTCTATTTTTGTTCACTTAGGGTTTAATTGTTTTTCACTAAAGTTTAAAATTGGGGGAAACAGGTTATGTACTATATAATCACGTCACTTGAGTAACTTACTTACATATCTTATTGTTGACAAATGAGGAAAAAAGCATATTTACACATTTTACTGTCGAAGTCATTTTTTTAATATAACTTCAATAACTATAGTAACTAAATCACTTTAGTCACTTTAGCACCTGTTTAGCATATGTTTGACTGTAATACACTCTTTATTCACTCTTGTTAGTTGGTTATATACTGATGTTAGTGGGTTTAGGAGTCCAAATAAAGTCTGTCAAGGATTATTCTACCATCGGATTATCTCTTATAAATTATTTTACTTCGGATTCTCTCTCTTTGTTTTTCTCTTTCAAAGATTGACGGGGACCTGTCAAGGATTATATTGATAAATATATCTCTGTCGTTCCTTTTTTTATGTTGATCCGTGGAGGTGGCAATTGACTTGTTGGGGTTGGGTACTGGTCATGCATGTCAAATTAACCTCAGTTCATGTCTGGGGTGGTAAATTTCTGGTCGAGTTTAAATCTTTTAAACAATGAATCTCTATATGTTAGCTGGGTGGCATTTATGTATCTTTACATTGTTTTTTACGTGAATATAATTTGCTTTACTTAATTGATATTCAAAACAATCACTCTAATGCATAGAGAAGTCTCCGCTCTAATTCAAAACAATCACTCTAATGGTCGAGAAACTGACATTGCTAGTTAAGTAATTTTGTGTAATGAACCTTGATTTGCTTGTGCCCTCTTTCTGTAACTTAAAGTTGACTCATGCCAACCCTTAATTATAGTGAGTACTTGACTGCGATCCAACACTCTTTTGTAGAAGTTGACTGCGATCCTGCTTTTTATCAAAAACTTAAATTATATCCCGTAAATGTTTATTTTTTTTTTCAATTGTCAGATGGCTCCCAGAAAGACTGGTCTAACAAGGGCATATTCTAAAAAAAGAACGAAGAGAAGACGTCAAACACAGGAACCACTCGTGGTTGGGGAGGGTTCAATTGCTGGTGCAGAAGGTGAAATTACAACAAGTCAACCCCCAAAGAAAAAGGGGCGAGGTCCTGGAATCATTAGAAAATCGACGGAGATATTGGAAGATCGACCCATCATCTGGCCAATCTCGGATCGTGCGTTCACTTGTAAAACTGATCCACAGCAGATAACAGCAGCAATCACCAGGTCACTCTTCCTTATTACACTATTCCATACTTAATGTTCTTAGGTTGGAACAAATTTGATGTTTGCATCATTTCAAAATATATTGAATGAAGTTCTGCCGCATGTGTTCTGAGCATTATTTTTTGCTAATCTAATGGTTTCATTACATAATTGGAACAATTTTTTAGATTAGTTTTACTAAATTTTCAATAACTGAACAGGATGATTTAGGGCCGCTGTGCATAAATTGGGTGTAATAGTAGTTGAGCTAAAAGAGATATTAATTGAGGTAGTAATGCATGAGTACTTGCGATCAACTGGAAGTGTTGATTACTTTCATATGACATTTCATTTTACTAATCACACTGAGTAAAACAAGATCAGTTTTGACCATTATGCAAAACCAGCTATGTTGAACCTTTAAAAGATGGAAAAAAAGCATGAAAGTCCCTACTTTTTTGTAGTACAGGTGCATTTTATGAGCTGTCATGTTACCCCATGAAAAAAAGCATGCAAGTCCCTACTTTTTTTAAAATATGAAAAAATCATGTAAGTCCCTACTTGATCAGGTTTGACCATTGGACTTGTATCAGAATTCCTTTCAAGGCCTGTAAACAAAATGAAAATACAATGCTGATACTTCACCTTTCTATCAATAGATTAGTGCTGAACCATATGCCCGCACCATTACGAAGTTTCCATGCATTCGACGATGCCACGAAGCAAAATATCGAGTTCTTATTTTTGGTACCCTCTATTTTATTATGCTTTCATTCTTGGAATTAGAAAAATACCCTCAACGGCTGAAGTCAATTTCTACTTTTAGAAAAACAATAACAACTGTCATACTAATGCTAATGCTTATATCTACATGTAATGGGTCCAAAAATCACCAAAACTACAATTATAGAACTGTCTCAGTTTGGGGCAGTTTGTAATAGGGTGCAGTCTGAAATTGTACATTACTAAACTACATTTATTGCTAAATAGAACCACTGACTGTTTTTAAACAAAACTACAACTAAAAATTCATTTGGGTCAATGTGTACAAAACTACAATCCTTCACATGGCAAACAGCCTCAGTAATGCAATTTTTTTCAGTTGTAAAACATGTATACCCCATTAAAGCAGTACACATTTTTTTTTGTAGAAGAAGTTTACATACCGTGAGGATGAAGATCCCCTCCATTGTCAGCGTGTTTTGTATGCCATAGCAGCAAAAAGATACAGCGAGGAGCTGCACGAGGCTAGGGACAGTTGCTTTCAGAAATTTGGCAATAACATACAGGCATGGAAGAAATGCATTCCACATTGGTGCCTTGACCATCTCCATTGGCACAGTCTTTGTGATATCTTTGCCACAGAGGCGTGGCAAGGAGTGAGTATAACAAACAAGGTTAACCGCTTAAAGTCTGGACGCAAAATCGCCCACCATGGGGGATCAGCTAGTGCACATCAGCACTATGAAAAACTGGTATGCTTCATGAACACCTTTGCAAATTAAAAATATATGTTATTAAGGATACAACTGAACAGCAAGTTCCCCCTGTTTATTCATTTTCTTGTGTAGACGGCATTAAACAATGGAAAAAAGCCACCAATGAGGGCACTTTACATCCATCTTCATTGTGCTAAACAAGATGGCAAATCACCAATTGTTGCCCAAATGGAAGCTGCTGCTGCTGCTGCTGCTGCTGCCGCTGCTGCCGCTGTCACCGCCGCCGCCGCCGCGGTGGAGTCTGGACCAGTATATCCCAATGAAGCTAATGGGGTAATTGATCCAAGTACAAATGAGGCTAACACACAACTTGAATCTTTGGATATCAACTCCTTGCAGTTTACAAATGATCAAACACAAGCAGTCTATGTAAGTGATAATATGTACATATATTCGCTGAAATGTCATCCCTCTTTTACATTATTGGAAGTAAAGACATAACTTCCCTGGTAATATGTTTATGGTGGTAAATATTGTTGTCTACAGTCAATTTTCGATTGTATGACTGCTCGTGGTAACCCACCTCCAAATAGACCTAATAACTTGCATATATTACAATCATAAGAATAAAGACACATCCAAACTCCAATTTGATTGTATGACTGTACATCATCTTCTAGTTATCATGGTAACCCACATCCAAATTTTCGATTGTATGACTGGACACTATGAATTATCAGAACATATTAGCTATTTTTAACTGAACTTAACAATATTCCATATTTTCCATATGTTTTCATTCATAGCAAAAAGTGAACGATATGATGGCTGATGAGGCCAATTCCAGCATGGACGAGAGCACCATGTTCTTGTCAGCTGTTGGCGGACCAAAACATGGTAGGGTTAAGGGTTTTGGAAGCCTGCTTGACGATAGGGTGCAAAAAGCAAACAAACAAACCAGGCCCAGCCACACACCATGTTCTGTTTCGGGCCTGACAAATGCTGGAGAGGAGACACAATTATCTCGCGCTGAATTACAGGCGCTCTTGGCGGACAGTGATCGTCGTCAGGCCGAGGAAAGGGTCGAGCGAAAAAGAGAACTAGCACAATATGACTTCTATATCAAAAAATTATTCAACATGCTTGGTTCACAAGTGCCCACTGAACAGGTAATTTATACAAATTTTATGACTAATTTATGCTCCTTTGGTTTTAAAGCTCATTTCTGTGTTGACATATTATAATATGAAACTTTGGTTATAAGTTGCTTTGTTAAAATCACCATATCATCTATCTGATACCTGTGTTGTGTATATAATTAAGGTTTGTGTGGTGCTTCTTAGTTAGCCATATTCATTGCTTGTACATTAATGTGGTGCTACTCTTCTTTTGCAAATTATAATACCAGCAGTTCGTAGCCATAGTGATTACAATAAAATTCATCAATCTAGTAAGGTTTGTTTGGTGTTGCTACATTAGCCATATATATTCCTTGTAAATTGTAATATAGAAATTCATAAATTAATTTTTAAATCAGATCCTACTCTTGTCATCTCCAAATTATAACACACTGCTTGCATTTTCAACGCTTAGGGTCACGGTTCCACCTCTCAACCATCTCATGAAGGAGCTTCACACATTCAGCCGGGCATCTCCCAGGTAAAGTGTTTTACAAGGGGATCTTTAATTTCTTATGAAAACAAGCCGCTAATTGAGGGAGGGGGGGTTATAAATAAGTACAGTTAATTATAACCACATTGAGGGTTCCCTACTTGTTGTTATTTGTGATTCCAATTACCAAGTATAGTGCAAACTTCTATTTTTTGAGGGAGGGGTTAAGCATAATTTATTTTCTGAATTATAACCACATTGAGGGTTCCTCTAGCTATTGTTGTTATTTGTGAATCCAACTATTAAGTATATTGCAACCTTCTGTTTTATGAGGGAAGGGGTTAGCATAATTCATGTTCATATACAATAACATGCTCTCTCCATACTCTACACTTAGGGACTGCCATGTCTTACACCACCAAATCAGGGAGGGTCTTTCACAGCACTATTAAATCAAGATGGACACGATGAACTTGCCACAGATGGAGCCGGGATGAACCCATGGTTTGGTCAGTCAAGCTTCATCATGAACCCGCCCTTCTAGAGAGGAAAAGTGTGCCTTTTAATATATATCTTAGTTCTAACAAATGCTCAACATGGGTAACTTATTTTGTGACTTTCTGTTAACAGATGGGGGGTATATTTTGGTATATTTACAAGGAAAATATAGTCATGTTTTTGTAATGTGTTTTGCACATATTTTGGTACAGTGTATGATGACAATATGTTAAGGTTAATTATATGATGACAATATGAATCAGTGTGTTTGTCTCTATTTGGTATAATGGGAAATGGGGAACATTACCGGGTTGGTACATGGAGCAGTACCGGGTTGGTACAGGGAGGATTGTATAATGGTGGCAAGCTGGTACATTACCAGTTAGCATGACATTTCCATGGGCATGTACATGGAAAAAAGAGAACGGACCTCCATGGAAATACTACTCTTCGAATAAGTCATGTGGGTCCCACGTTGTGTTTCCATGAAAATATACTGTGGGGCCCATGTGTCTTCCATTGGAAATACTCAGTTGGGATCCACCTACGCTCCCTTGGAAATACTCCGTTGGGACCCACCTACACTCCCTTCAAAATAACCAGATGGGTCCCACGTTAGATGCCCTTGGAAATAACTAGGTGGGCTCCACCTTAACCAGCCTTGGAAATAATCTGTGGGTCCCAGGTTCGCTAGCCTTGGAAATAATCAAGTGGACCCCACCTTAGCCAGCCTTGGAAATACAAAGTGGGTCCCAGGAACGCTACCCTTGGAAATAATCAAGTGGGCCCCCATTCACATGCTCTTGGAAATAATCCAGACCGGGGGCAGGTGTGAAACTATTTCCATGCGTTGCTTTTCCAAGGGGCATCGCATGGAAAAAGTTAAAAAAACTATTACCAACGGGTAGCGCTTGGAAATGTAATATTTTGGAGTATTTCCATGAAGGCTTCTAGCAACGGTAGTATTTCCATGTCCGGCCCTTGGAAATGACCATTTTTGGGCTTATTCCAACGGGTAGCCCTTGGAACAAGCCCTTTTTCTCCCCTTGGTAAAAACGGAAATTCTAGTAGTGTATGAACCGACGGCGAGGAGGCATTTCTAATACGAGAAAATACACGTACAACGTAAAAAATAATGAAAACAAAGTGATCAAAGAAAGGAATAAGGACATTAAAACCTTGAAAAAGTGATCAATGAAAACCTACTGCAAGAAATGGCGAGTGTTGAAGGAGAGAAAATGGCAGATTTTTGAATTGAAGTTGAAAGGTTTGAGTGTGAAGAGGGGAAGAGGGGAAGAGGGGAAGGCGTCTCATTTTACGTGCCACCTTTACGTATCAGGATCGGTTATTAATAATACACCGATCCTGTATGTGCACTACCGGCGTCGGTTTCAAATAAAAGACCGATCGGGATAGTATCGGGATCGGTTCACCATAATTAACCGATCCTGAGATTAGTTTTGCATTTAATATCCATCTACCCGATATTTTTGGGATCCGTATCAGCTCTTGTCTCAAGACAATGGAAAGGGACGGTCCAGATTTACTCTCAAAGAGTCTAGTATTAATTGTGCTTTGAGATTCGTGTCAAGATCGGTTATAAAGTCTTTTTGTATTTTCAAGATTCGTGCTTTGAGATTCGTGTCATTAATATTTAATAATATAAAGTCTTTTTTTTAAATTTTCAGAGTGATTTAAAAAACGTCCTAGACGATTTGTAAAACGTCCTGACGATTTAATGTTAAAATCAAAATTCAAAACCAAAATTTTCATCTTCAAATGTCCAGAAGAAATCGTTGTGAGACGTTTTATAATCGTCCGAGACGTTTTCGGCGCCTCTTAGCCCCCTGTGAACCGACTCTTCCTCTCTTCTTCTTTTCTCTTCTTTTCTCTTCTTCTCTCCGCCACCCTAGCCCTTCAATCTCTACTACAACCACCACAAACCACCAAATCACTTATTTTAAAGTGATTTCTCCTCTCCTCTCAACCCTCCTTCCATTTCTCCTCTTAAAATCAAGGTTTTCTCCCTCCTTCTCTCTCTCCACCAAAACCCTAAATCTCGCCACCTTTTCAAATCCGGCAATCCGACCGTTCAATCGACGATCCGTCTTCATCATTGCACTTCTTGAGTCGTTCTCTTCACGGATTTGTACTTCAATATTCAATCGGTAATTTTCAATTTCTCTCTTCTATCAATGGCACCAAAACTCTCCAAATTGAATATCCTTCGAAAGAAGAGGTCTCGCAACGATGCGGGTCAATCTAGTGCCACTGAGATTGAACAGGATACCAATATTTATCGATCCAACACCTATTTATTTAGAAATCCAATTGCTCACACCAATTTCACGGGTCAATTTTCGGATCGAAAATTATCGAATTGTTATTATTTCAACAAGGCCTCGGTTACCTTCTCATTTCCCGAGGATGACAAAATTATCGGGTTTATCCGTCATTGGCCTTGGGAAAATTTGATCACGTGTGATGAACCCTATAGTGAGATGATTACCAAAACCTTTTATTGCAATCTCACTTTCTCCGAAAACCCATTTCTTGTCAAGTCCTATGTTTGTGGCCGAGAAATCATTCTCTCTTTGGACAATGTCGCCAATTGGCTTGGGTTAGTCAATGAAGGTGAAGAAGCCTATCTTCTTCGGAATTGGTCCGAACTTGCTTTAGAATCATCCGATCACTACAAAACCTGGTTTGCTCGCCGTAACTTTGGCCTTAAATCCCTCTATGCCTCATCTCTTCCCTCTTTACATCGTTTGCTATTTCTTTTCGTTAACAATATTCTCATACCCAAAGCAACGATCAAATCTAACATTGAAAGAGGTCCAATGTACTATTTGAGGCACCTCATCTCCATGGATGAAAAACGGTTCAACATCCCTTTTATCATTCTTCGTCACATGATTGCTTGCTATTCTAGCTCTGTTGCCAATCTCCCCTATGGCCATTTAATTCATCGCATGATTCGCCTACATGGCATAACCGTCCCAAGTCATCTCATTCAAAATGAGCCTAATCATTTGCTTGATATTCTACCCAAACATGGTTGGGTCAAAAGTGTATCGGGTTCGGGTTTACCAATGATAAAACCTGACATCAGACCTATCAATGATTGGATAAATGCTCCAAATGCTCTACCTAACCAATATTGGGATCCGGATGTAGAAGAATCGCCGGCTCAACCTGAACAACCACCAATACCACCAATGGCTCAAGATGAACTTCCTAAATTGATTATCTTTCGTATGGTTATATTTCTGATGATATGCATGTTCAAGACAATTGGAATTTCAATTTAGAGCACTTGGACTGAAGAAATCATCAAGTTATTTATCAAGCATTTACCCAGAGGAAACGTTCTGAGACGTTTTTTAATCGTCTCAGACGTTTTAAGAATTCTCACAGAAATTTGAATTTTTTGACCTAAGTTAAACTAAAACGTTTTCAACGTTTTACAAAACGTTGGGACGTTTTATAAAAGAATATATCACCACGTTCTTGATACTCATCAAGATCGGTTAATAACAAACCGATGCTGGTGATTATCAGGATCGGCTAACAAATTAACCGGTGCTGATGATTATCAGGATCGGTATTATAACTTAACCGATCCAGATACCTTGTTAATTTCTTCTCCCTTTCCGCAATACGAGGTCTTTTAATTTGCTCCCTTTCCAGTGCGCGATCTGTCTCTGCCCTCTTTGAGGTGTTTTCGTTCTCTGAACTCTCTCTACCCGAAACAATTGTTTCTCTTCCTCATTTGTTGATCTATCTCGGTTGATGGTTGATTGAGGTAATATAAACCCGATTCCTTCATTTTTAATTTAAAATGCTAACTAATTTTAGGCACAATCCCATAGAGAATCAAGAAATTAGGAAATTCAAGTGTACGTTTTATATTTGATCTATAATTCTCGTTCTACAAGCACATATCAATCAAATTAACTTGGATTGATGAGACTCAAGAATGGTAAATTTGTTTTTATATTAGGGCTCATGTGGTGTATTTTGCTTCAAAAGCTCAACTCAATTCTCATTATTTTTGTAGATTGGCTATTATTGAGGAATCTGGTGCAACGATCTTCATCTCACTCGATTCAGCGTCGAAAAAAATTGTAAGTGCAACATGAACCTCGTGTTTGGCTTTGTGAATGAAACTTGATCATGTATTTTGATAATAGTATATATAGTTAATTAAAGGTATTTCCACCATTAGGTATCTAGCTAGAGTATTGTCTTACGAGCCACAACCCAATGAATAATGCCTTTAGGTCATAAAACCCGTTCAAAATTAATCCATTAGGGATTAATTTTGAATAGTCCCCGTTTTGGGACTGCTCTTTGAATACTTTGTCTCAATTAGGATGTGACCACTTGTTAGTCGTGTTTTAGTATTTAAGCGAATTTCGGCAGCATTTCCTCTTAGTTCCCCGAATATTTGGGGAACTAAGGGGAAATGCTGCCGAAATTCCCTTAAATACTAAAACACGACTACCAAGTGGTCACTACTGAGACAAAGTATTCAAAGAGTGGGATAGGATGGTAACCGGCCCCATGTAAGCCCTTGAGCATACATTTAAAGTACCATATATTCCCTTGTGCTTAATTGTTTTTTCTTATAATTGCAGATGGACCGCAGTTGGATGTACGGAACATCACGTATATCCAATGAATATATGGCCGGTGTTGATGAATTTATGAAAGTTGCTACGGAAGATACGGCGAAGAATGGGACTGGGCTGATGTCGTGTCCTTGTCGTGATTGTAACAATATGAATAAATTTTCCAATCCCAACCAAGTGAGGAACCATTTAATCCGACGTGGATTCAAGCAACAATATAAGCGTTGGATATGGCATGGCGAGAGTTTGGAAACCGATATAGGTAGTGAGCATCAGGAATACCATACTGGTGGGAGTGACGGAAGTGGTGATGGACCACACGATGGGACCGATGATGCGGTGGTAGATGAAACTGAGAATGTTGATCAAATGTTACGTGATTTAGAAGAGGATTTTGATAATGATAAGCAGTACTCTGTATTTGAGAATTTGTACGAAGATTCTAATAAGGAATTGTATCCCGGTTGTTCTAAATTTTCAAAATTGAAAGGTGTATTAAAATTGTATAACCTTAAAGCATCAAACGGTTGGAGTGATAAAAGTTTTACTGCGTTATTACAAACATTGAAAGAAATGCTTCCGGACGGAAACGAGATACCATATAATGTTTACGAAGCGAAGAAAATATTGTGTCCAGTGGATTTGGAAGTTCAGAGAATACACGCGTGTCCAAATGATTGTATATTATATCGAAATGAGTACGAAGATTTCCACGAGTGTCCAAAATATGGTGCATCACGTTATAGTAGAAAGCATCTAACCAGCGATAAAATGGGGAGTGATAAACCGGATAAAGGACCTCCGGCAAAAGTACTATGGTACCTCCCCGTGATACCGAGATTCAAACGTTTGTTCTCAAATGCCAAAGATGCGAAATTATTGCGTTGGCATGCCGATAACCGGAAAAGGGACGGAAAATTACGGCACCCCGCTGATTCTCCTCAGTGGAGAAATATTGACAGAAGATTTCCCGAATTTGGCGGTGACCCAAGAAACCTAAAGCTCGGGCTGAGTGCAGATGGAGTGAATCCGCACAGTAGCATGAGCAGTAAGCATAGCAGTTGGCCGGTTCTTTTGTGCATTTATAATCTTCCGCCGTGGTTATGTATGAAACGCAAATACATCATGCTGACCTTGCTGATATCAGGACCCAAACAGCCCGGAAACGACATAGATGTGTATCTAGCGCCGTTGATTGAGGATTTAAGCAAGTTATGGCATCCCGGAGTGGAGATATTTGATGCATATACCAAGGAGAAATTCACTTTACGGGCCATGATTTTCTGCACCATTAATGATTTTCCGGCCTATGGTAATTTGTCGGGTTATAGTGTTAAAGGGGAAAAAGCGTGCCCTATTTGCATGGATGATACAGTCGATATGTGGCTACCACATTCCTCGAAAAATGTGTACATGGGTCATCGTAGATTTCTTCCTGCCAACCACGCACACCGAAAGAGAAAGAAAGCATTCAATGGAAAGACCGAGAATGTCACAGTAAATTATCCATTGACCGGCCAACAAGTTTATTCGAGAGTAAAGGATATTGAAAATCAGTTTGGGAAATGGAAAAAAAAGGCGGTGAGAAAGAAAGGGTCTCCGAAAATTACATGGAAGAAGAGATCAATATTCTGGGATTTGCCATACTGGGAGCATTTAGAGGTTCGACACTGTCTCGATGTGATGCACGTGGTTAAAAATGTGTGTGATAACATGGTTGGAACATTGTTGAATATTCCGGGAAAGACTAAGGACGGTATCAATGCCCGAAAAGACATGCAATTCTTGAACATACGGCCGGATCTACAACCGGCAGAGAAGGAAAGAGAAAAGGGTAAACTTTGCACATACCTAAAACCCGCCATGCATACGTTGTCAAAAAAAGAAAAAACAAGTTTATGTGAATGCCTTCATGGTGTAAAAGTACCATCTGGATATTCTTCAAATTTTAAGAACCTGGTTTCACTGGAGGGATTAAAATTGATAGGTATGAAGTCCCACGACTGTCATGTTTTACTGACACAGCTTCTTCCTGTTGCAATTCGGGGCATATTGCCACCGTGCGTTAGACAGACGATCACAAAGCTTTGTTTTTTCTTCAACGCCATTTGTTGCAAAGTAAATGATCCTGATACGTTAGATGCTTTGCAGAAGGAGGTTGTCGTCACTCTCTGTCACCTTGAACTGTATTTTCCGCCGTCTTTTTTTGATATAATGGTTCATTTAATTGTTCATCTAGTTAGAGAAATTAAGATGTGTGGGCCTGTTTTCTTGCGGTACATGTATCCGTTTGAGAGATACATGGGATTGTTAAAGGGATATGTGAGGAACCGATATCGTCCTGAGGGCAGCATTGTAAGAGCATATGCTGCCGAAGAGGTGATTGAGTATTGTACTAATTATCTGGATGATTTAAAAGCCATCGGCATCCCTAAACCTCGGCACGGCGGAAGACTTCACGGGGTAGGCACCTTGGGATCGAAATTAATCGTGCCGTTACATACAACGATGACCCTAGCACATTTACATGTTTTGCAGCACCTCACCGACGTTCATCCTTATTTGGACGAGCACATGACTTTCTTGCGTCAGCAGAATCCTAGGAAATCCGATAAGTGGTTGATTGGAGAACACAATGAAAAGTTCGAAGGATGGTTTACACGTAGAGTCATGAAAGCTCCGGAGGGAGAAAACATTAAAGAAGTTGTCAAAATGTTGGCTCTCGGTCCAGTCCATGTCGTGAAAACCTTCCAAGGATTTGACATCAACGGGTATACATTTTACACAAGAAGTCAAGATTTGAAGAGTACCGTGCAAAACAGCGGAGTGACTGTGGTAGCCGTGTCGAGTGATTTTTCAGGAGCTAAAGGTGCCGGACCATCGCATGCCTCGATGTCGTATTACGGGTTTATCGAAGAAATTTGGGAGCTAGATTACAGAAAATTTAAGATCCCGATATTTCAGTGTAAATGGGTCGACAACCGTAAGGGCGTTAAAGTTGACAACGATGGTTTCATTTTGGTGGATTTCAATAAGGTTGGATACAAGGATGATCCATTTATACTTGCAAGACAAGCCACACAAGTGTTCTACATAACTGATCCGGCCGATCGTTTAAGACATGTTGTCATCTCCGGGAAAAGACGTATTGTCGGGATTGATAATGTAGACGACGAAGAAGCGTACGATCATTTTGATGATATACCTCCTTTTTCCACTGGCATGGCATCTTTACCAACTGTCGTGGATAATGAAACAAGTCACATGCGCAACGATCATAATGAAGGAGAATGGATTGAATAAATTTGATATTCAATGTTTTATTGGTATGTCATATCTAGACTTTTTTAATCTTTTCCGACTTGAAAAAAAACTTCAATGTTCCTGACTTAATGTGGATATTAATTTTTGTCCAGGAGGCATTATAATTACTTGACTATGGGGGTTGCATGCAAGGTGTCATAAATATTTAGGCTTTTTTGTGTTATTATTGTGTTGTTTGGTAAATTATTGTGTTATTTAGTAAATTTTGAATTATACAAATGTGATGCTAATCATGTAAATATAAATTATGTGAATGTATATTTGATGCATTACATAAATCCATTGAAATTATGTAAACAGTGATTTAGTTTTTCAAAGTACTGGATTAAATATATATGCATCAGGATCGGTTATTAAGTTAACCGAACTTGATCACAGTACGCAGGATCGGTTTTTTAACAAAAAACCGATCATGATGATATATTTTCGCGGTGATTTAATTTGGCGCCTCTCTGGCTACTTAGCGAAAATTGGTCGCCTGAATTCATTTTCAAAACTCGATCTGAGCTCACTGTCCCTCTCTCTCTCGCTAATCTCTCTCTCTCGGGCGCACTCCGCCTCCCTCGGTGCACTCCGCCTCTCTCGGTGCTAACACCGCCTCTCTCGGTGCTAACGCCGCCTCTCTCGGTGCTAACACCGCCTCTCTCGTATTCTTACGGTGCTCACGCCGCTGCCTCTCCGCCGCCTCTCTCGCCGCTCATTCTCTCCCCGGCACCTCCAGTGCCGGTGCTATCGGTGGTGCTTCCATCTCTCTCCAACTAATTTCGCACTAATTTCGGGTAAATGCTCAAACACCTTTCAACTGGTACCTTTAACTGGTACCTTGAGTTCACCTCTGGTACCGGACTAATTTAACTGGTACCTTGAGTTCACCTTTTAACTGGTACCTTTTAACTAATTTAACTGGACTAATTTTGCACTAATTTCACTGTGTTGCTGTTGCTGGTACCGGACTTGGTTTTCATAGTTTATATTGTTCAAAGTTGTATTGTTCAAAGTTATATTGGGATCAAGGTTTACATTGTTCAAAGTAATATGCTTCCCCAAGTTTAGAAAATTCACATGTTGCTCCAGTTTTGAAAAAACAGCACGAATACACATGCTGCTCCAGTTTTGAAAATTCACTAAAAATAGCAGAAAAATCCAAATAAATCAAATTTTCACTCTAAATTGGTTGTTTTTTTATTCTCTATCTAACCGTTCAGATGGCTAGTGGTGCTGGTGAGGCTAGTGGTGCTGGTCATCGAGCTGTGATAGGTCTAAATTATATACACATTCGATCTAGTTTTTATCACATAATAACACCAAATATCTTGTATTTTAATTGAGAATATAATGAAATATATCCAAGAATCAAGTTACTGCCGAAGTCTATTTAAATTACAGGAAATGGAGCAAATTGTAGATCTTCTCGCAAGCTTTCCGAAAAGTGGTAGAACACCGAAAACGGAGTTACGGATCATAAGTTATGCCCGTTTGAATTTCAGAGCAAAACAGGAGAAACCGAGCGCAGTGCGGACGCACTGACCCAGAGTGCGGACGCACTCAGCCATCAGACAGAAAACAGAAAAGTCCGAGCGCAGTGCGGACGCACTGACCCGAGTGCGGACGCATTCAGCCGACACACAGTTCGTATTTTGGCCATATCTTTGTCATACGAACTCCGATTTGGGTGATTCAAAGCTTGACGGAACCAGGACAAAGAGATCTACAACTTTCATGAAGGAACCAGATCCAAATTCGGAATGTATAATTTTGTACAGCTGCATCAATGGCCGCATCAGCCTGAAAAGTCTCCCAGTGC